>JANAVB010030818.1:4660532-4890182 GCA_029216955.1 Iris pallida
TCCAGCTTAATGGTGATATTTTCCCCTCTAGCCGAGAATTTCATGCAGGTGGCCATTTCTTGAGCTAGCAGCATGTTGTCCACGATGTTACGCCCTTTCACAAAACCGCTCTGCTCATCGAAAATAATTTTGGATAGGAGCTCCGTCATTCGGTTGGCGATTATTTTCGCGATGATTTTGTTGGCAAAGTTGCATAGACTTATGGGGCGGAAGTCTTTCAAGGTTTCTGGGTTGTCTTTTTTAGGGATAAGAATGAGATTAGCCCTGGATAATAATTTAGGGTATCTAGCTCCTTGGAAGAAGGCAACCGAGGCCTCCAAAAAATATGGGCCAACGATCTCCCAGCAATTTTTGTAGAAAACCCCGCTGAACCCGTCGGGTCCGGGAGCGCTGTGCTCGTCAAGATCCCATATTACGGTCCGGACCTCGGCAGCGGATGGGAGGGAGAGTAGCTGCTCGTTCTCTTGAATGGTGATGATACTCGGGATCTCCGCTAGCACTCCCTCGTCCAAGACGACCGCGTCTTTGGTAAAGAGGTTGGAGAAGAAGTTAGCCGCAGCCTCTTGAATCTTATGCTGGTCCGTCAGCTGGTTGCCGTTGTTATCGAAAATACGATGAGGGTTGACCTGTTTTCTGCGGCCTTTAATGCATGCGTGGAAGAAGCTGGAGTTGCGGTCCCCTTCGTTGTCCCATTTAAGTATGGCTTTTTGTTTCCAGAATTCGGTTTCGACTTTAAGCCTGGACTTGAGGATCGCTCTGGCGAGGTTGAGTGCGGTCCGTGCTTCGGGGGATCTGTTAGCAACGTAAGAGATTTCGGTGCGGGTAACATCATCTACCGTATTTTTGATCTCCTGAAAGATGTTGCCGAACGAGGCCTTACTCCACCTGGAGAGAGCCTTGCTCGTGGCATGCAGTCTGGCCGTAACTCTGTACATCAGATCAGCATCGTTCACTGAGAACCAAGCTGATGCCACCTCGGATTTGAAACTAGGATGATGCCTCCAAAAATCCAGGAATTGGAAAGGTTTCTTGATGTTTAGTGAGCTTCTGCTGATCTCGATGAGAAGGGGTGAGTGATCGAATTCCGTGGTATTGAGGTGGAAGAGGCTAGTGATGAGCCCCATGTCAGCCCGGTGGCTGTTGATGAGGGTACGGTCGAGGCGGGAGTATTGACGTCGATTGTCTTCCTGCATGTTACACCAGGTGAAAGCGTTGCCTGAGAATGGAAAGTGAGCGTTAAAAGTGAAATTATTGAAGTCGTCCATGGTCGGGAGTGGGGGCGGTCGCCCTCCGGACTTCTCGGTACTGCTCGAGATGGTGTTGAAGTCGCCAACGCACATCCAAGGGAGGTTCTGGAGGGAGAGGTAGGTGTCGAGCAGGTCGGCCCAAAGAAGTTTCCGCTCTTTGTAGTCACAGCTGTCGTGAATGGCGGGGATTAAGATTATATTGCAAAGTTGGGGGTGTTCCACCCAGAAGGAGAGGGCTTGGCGGGAATCCTAGACCATGTCTGATTTTATGCCAGCACTGGCGAGAATCCAGATGTCGTGACTGCCAACCAGCGCGGTCACGAATCCCAGTTGAAGTTGGATGCCGGTGATCTTTTTCTTGGGGTTTTGGGTTCGATGATCACAAGGATGTCGATTTTGTGAATTTTTTTGAGGCTGAGGATTCTGTTCAGCGTTGGTTTGTTTGCTATGCCTCTAACGTTCCACGAGAGGATGTTAAACATTGGATTGGGGGGAGTGGGGGAGGAGGTTGAGCTAGGCTGCTGACCTTGTGGTCATGGCCGCTTGCTGATTCTTTTCTTGTTTCTTTTCTTCTTCTTTGAGAAAGATTTTTTGGTGGTAAATTTGGGGTTGTCGCTGGCCTCTGTTAAGCCATTAGGGGAAAAATCCCGATAGACGGCCACCGGGGAGTAACTCGCTGCCTCGACATCGTCGAGCACGCACAGGGGGTTGTTGCGATCAAGGAAACCGGCGTCCTTTGCTTGCCAGAACCTGCCAGTGAGAGGAGAACAAGGGTCTGGAGGGCATCGGTGGAGACGGATGAGAGGGTCGAAACAGCAGTGGGCATCTCTGGTTCTACGACTAAAGGGCAAGGGTCGTGGGTTTCCATGAGCTGTTCCCGAGGGTGGCCACCAATATAGGTAAGGGGGAGAGGAGCTGGAGCCCAAGGGCTTGAGGAAGGTGATGAGGAAGATCTCACGGGGAACTGTGTCGGTGCTAAATGTGGTGGGGGTGGGAGGACAGATTGTCTATCGTATCTGGGCGTGGCAGTGTGTGAAACGTCCGGCTCGGCCTGGAAGATGTTGTCTGACTCGTGGCATACGTGATCTGAGGTGTGCTCACAAGGGCTCTCGGAGGAGTTATCGCTGTCAAGTAAGGCAAAGGAGTTAGCGAGGGTGATGGTGGGGGGATTGTATGAAACAATAGCGGAGTCGTACGAGGTGAGGGATCTCGTCCTTTGCTGAGGAAGGGTTTCTGTTTGTCGGAGGGGGTGGGTGGGGGAGTTGTCAGGTGAGGGGATGCGGGGGGTGGTGGGCGCGACCGTGTCGTGAGGTTTGCGGGGTCCGGGCTTCTTGAGAGTCGGGTTTGCCCGGAAGCAGTGTTGCAGGGAATGACCGCTCATCTGGCAATGTTGGCAATAATGATGTTGTTGTCATACTCCAGCATTAGTCTGATTGTCTGATCTCCTAGCTCTATCTCAAACATTTTGGAGGGTTCCTTGGCTAGATCGAGCTCAACACAAATCTTCGTATAGTTATATTTTAAAAGGTTGTGTGTTTCTTCCGCGATGGCGACTAGGGACCCGAAGGAACTGGTGATGCGCATGAGAGCAGCTACGGGGAAACACACCAGGGGGAGGTTGGAAAGGGTGACCCATGTGGATATGATCAACGAATCCATCGCTTGGTTGAAATTGGGTGACTATTTGACGATTTTAGCAACTTGAGAGTCGATTTTGGTGGTACCCTTGGCCCACATCGTGGTGCAGTCCTGATCGGAGGACAGGTGCAGGAATATGTGCTTGGGATCGAGAGGGACGACCCGGTAGGTGTCCAAGAGACCCCAAGTTGCGATAGCCTCCTTCACCCTAGCTATCTTTTGACAACCGGAGGTGAACTTTAGGACGAAGGACTCGAGGAAACTGGAGGATAGGGAAGAAATGTCTGCATCGGAGAAGGGGACGCGGATTGGGAATCCGTAGGATGGGGGTGCAAAAACGATTTCAGGAAAGACGATCTCCGCGGGAGGGGGGAAGGACCTTCATGCAGTCAGGCCGCAAAGCTTCGGCGTAAGAAGGCACTCGGGTGGGGAAGGGGAGTAGGGCTGGGGCGGCGGACAGGCCGCTGGTGGCGGGAGCGGACGAGATGACGGGGCCTCCGGATATTGGCCTGTCTACAGAGGGGGTAAGGAGTCCTAGCGCTGGGAGGCCAGCGTCGAGGTGGGGCTGGCCCACAAAGTGGGAGCCACCAGGCTCTAGGAGTCCCAAAACAGAGGGCGGAGGCTTACCCACAATATGGGAGCCTCCGAGCGGGCGAGCTACGCTACCCGCAACAGGAGAGGGCTGACCCACATCGTGGGTGTCACCGGGCGTGAAAAGGCCCGAAATGGAGGAAGAGGGCTGGCCCACAACGTGGGTGCCACCGGGCGCCAAAGGCCCGAAAAAAGGGATAAGGGCTGGCCCACTACGTGGGTGCCACTGGGCGCGCTGGAGCCCGAGACAGAGACTGAGGGCTGGCCCACACCGTGGGAGCCCTCATGCTCACGTAAAAGAGGCTGATCCAACACGTGGAGGCCTGCGCTCGAGCCCAAAGCAGAGAGTACGCAAACAGATTACGCAAGCGCTGGGCCCGAGCCCAAGGAGAACGCGGAAACGGCAAGGGCCGCAGAGGTGGTTGGGCCCGCAGGCCCGTTACGCGCCAAGGATGGCCTATATTTTATATATATATATATATATATATATATATATATATATATATATATATATATATGTACTGTTGTGTAGGGGCTGCAGTGGTGCTAAATCTCAGAAAACTGAGATTGGCTAGAGGGCCAAGTAAATCCTATGTATACCCAAGCTATATGTGTATAACTCTAATGTATATGTATAATCTAATGTATAATTATATACATAGAAACTATATATACAAGTATCACCTAAAACTCAATCCAATCCCAATGTAACATGTAAACACACACCTATGTTCCATCTCAGGAAAACTGAGATACAACTCAATTTCAAACCTAAACTAAAAACCTGAACTAAACTCACATTTATACATGTAACTATATATATAAGACTATATATATATATATATATATATATATATATATATATATATATATATATATATATATATATATATATATATATATTTTATATATATATATATATATATATATATAAAATAAAAAAAATAAATATATATATATATATATATATATATATATATATATATATAAATATATATATATATATATATATATATATATATATATATATATATATATATAAAATATATATATATATATATATATATATATATATATATAGGAACTATATAAAAAAATATATATATATATAGGAACTATATAAATATAGTCCTAATCAATTATCAAAAAAAAAAAAATATATATATAGGAACTATATAAATATATATATATATAGGAACTATATAATCAATTATCAACCTAACTCAAATCCAACCTCTCAAACTGGACTGGAACATAGTCCTAAACTCGATATGAATCTCAGAAACTGAATACCCAAACTCAAACTCAGAAATTGAGTTTGAAACTCTATTCAAAATTCAACTTTGAATTCAAACCCAATAGCCAAATTCAACTCAACGCATAAAATCCAATATACACAACTAGAACTCGTAAAACTTGGCAAACATGAAGGTATACAAGAGTGTGTCATGCTCGGGTACTCACAGGGTCAAAACCATATCTGTATCGTGTCCAGTCAGTACGTATCGGAAGAGTCCGTAGACGTGTGTATTGACATGTGCTCGTGGGCACGTGCCGTGCTCAATAGAACACCACACGCAACACGAGGAGCCTCGGGCTCAAGCACGTTGCTAGGTGGGGTCTAGGTCTTGGTGTGCAACATACTGACATGTCACCATGTTGTGTCGACATGTTGCAGGATACGCGTATCCGTGCGACTGTTCGCGCCGCGTACGGCCTCGTAGTCAATTGTCGAGCCCCGTAGCTCGCGACACGAGCCACGTCGTGTCATGTGGTCAGGTCTAGGGCTAGCCTAGGTCTAGGGCTACATGTCCATGCTCCTGGATCGTGTCCTTGTCGCATCGCCTCCGTGAACGAAGGTCGTCAGCAGCAATTTTTGCACGCGTGCATAGTTCAGCCGAACCCGTGCGGGTTCGATTTCCCCGCGTACACTCTACTAAACCCTATGAAATTTTAGGAGCACATGGACATAGGTTGCTTCCACGTGTCCATCAAATTTCATGAAAAACCGTGTCATGTGCGTCGAGTTATGACACTCGAGCAGCCGGACACTCACGGGGGTCCCGTGCACGCATGTTCGTGTTCGATTTGGAAACCAAAACATGTCAAATCGAGATCCGTCTTCACAAAAGTTGTTTCAAATATACACAGCAACAAATTTGTGAAAACAGAATAAAAAAATACGAACTTTCGTTTCTAAGCAGCATTTCATCGAACATGTGTTCCAATACACCGACATATGCCC
Organism: Iris pallida; assembly: GCA_029216955.1. NCBI lineage: Eukaryota > Viridiplantae > Streptophyta > Magnoliopsida > Asparagales > Iridaceae > Iris > Iris pallida. Next base: position 4,666,254 of record JANAVB010030818.1, read on the forward strand.
GATACACCTATCAAACGAATACAAAAATCTACCAAACTTCATGTACAGGTCCGGGGTACCTATATGGATGCATCTACAAAGAAAAATTGGAATTTACATGTGTTTAGAGAGGTTTATCTATTGAGATTCAATATCTCAATGAAACGAACCTCCAAACGTGTCGATGCTGATTTCCTCCGGTCCAACGCCTCCGATTCCTTGCTAGCAAGTCTCCAGCAAGTTCCTCTCCTCCCAATGATTGCAATGCACTTTTTTGGATGGATTTGGACGAGAAATAAGAAAGTTGGACTTTTGGTGGAGAAGCGAGTTTCTAGGGTTTGAGAACTTGACGGCTACAAAGTTTTTTACATAAAGAAGGGGGGCTGTTGTTTGTGGCCGGCCAGGGGTTAGCTAGGGTTAGGTTAGGGTTTGCTATGGGCCATCATGCAAGTTAAAGTCCATATAAAGCCCATTAGTAAAAGGGCCAAAAAGCTTCATATTAAAATAGCCTAAAAATGCATTAAATTGTTTCCTAAATTGGACTAATGCTCTAATTTAAAATCTAATTAGCTAAAAAGGATTCTAATCATATGGTTAGTCTTCTAATCAATATTGATTAAGGTTAAACCATCTGCTAGTACCAAAAGCACTGATCAAAGACTAAACACCAATTAATTAATAAAAATTAAAAAAATTAACATTATCGCACAATTACTAAATTAACCCTAATTAGAAATGTGGGTGTGACAAATATACCCTCCTTAAAATAATTTTATCCTCGAAATTAAAGACAAAACAGAACAGATGAGAAGGATAGAAAAACCATACCTCAAGACCGAAAAAGATAAGGGTATTGCTCGCACATCCCATCCTCCCTCTTCTAGGTAGACTTACCTAGAGAGTAATGCCTCCATACGATGCGAACCAAGGGTATCGTCTGGTTCCTCAACACCTTCTTCCGTCGATCCAGAATCTCCAACGGCTGTTCTGGATAACTAAGAGTAGGGCCCACCTCGATCTCAGAATGATAAGTACATAGCTGGGATCTGCTACGTACCGTCTCAACTGCGACACGTGAAATACGTTATGGACTCCCTCTAATACAGGTGGCAAATTTAGTCTGTATGATACGTCATCGACTCTTCCGCTAATAACAAAAGGTCCGATGAAGCGCGGGCTAAGCTTTCCACCTCCATCGAAGTGAATAGTACCGCGCGTCGGAGATATCCTTAGGAACACCAGATCTCCAACCTAGCACAAATATGATATGAAACTTAACTATAACAATCACATGATCAAACAAAATCACAAAGCAACAAAATCCTAATCCTATGTCTAAGCTGTACCTTAAACTCCAAAGGTCTACGGTGGCTATCGGCCCAATGTCGCTGTCTGTCCTGCGCCACACGAATTCGATCTCTGATGAGCTTCACCTTCTCGGCTGTGTCAACAACCATCTCAGGTCCCAATAAAGCTCGTTCTCGAATGTCATCCCAAGACAAGGGAGTACAACATCTATGCCCGTATAACGTCTCGAATGGTGACATCTCAATGCTGGCCTGGAAACTGTTCTTGTACAAACTTTACTAAGTGCAAATGATCCTCCCAAGAACCTCCAAAATCTAGAACACATGTTCACAGCATGTCTTCGAGTATCTGAATAGTCCTCTCCGACTGTCGTCCGTCTTAGGGTGGTATGCAGTACTAAACTTGAGTTGAGTGCCCAAAAATAGGAAGTAAAGTGACTATCTCGATCCGAGACAATGCTCACCGGAACTCCACGAAGTCTGACAATCTGATGCACGTACATTTCTGCTAGCTTCTCTGTAGACAAATCCACTTTGAATGGCAAAAAATGGGTTGATTTGGTCAACCTATCTACGATGACCCAAATTGCACCTTTCTCTCATAGTGTACGTGACAATCCTGAAACAAAGTCCATCGTAATGTGCTCCCACTTCCACTCCAGAATAGGTAATGGCTGTAACAGTCCTCCTAGCCTCTACATCTCTGCCTTAACCTGCTGACAGAATAAACATCTGGCTACGAAGTGTGCTACCTCTTGCTTCATCCCATACCACTATGCGTGCTCCTTCAGATCCCTATACATCTTGTTGGCACCTGGATGTGTAGAGTACTGAGAACGGTGGGCCTCCTGCATAACCTACTCCCGATGGTCTCCACTAGGCACACACAGTCTGGAACCGTGCCTCAATGCGCCATCCTCTGCAATGACAAACTCATTCGCAAGTCCCACTATAACTTGCTCCCGGATACACCGCAGAGCAACATCGTCGAACAGAGTCGACTTGATCCTCTCCATCAAGTTCGACTGAATCTGCAGTCCCCACATCTGTGTCACTACCACATTTCTAGTTTGAGGGTATTTTTGTCATTATTGGGGCTATTTGAATTTATTAGAATTTATTTGAATTTAATATATTTTATTTAGGAATTTTTAATGATTATTTAAGTGGTGTGATTAAATCCTAGTTAATTGTTTGCCATGTGGTTTTGGTTAGCCTAACCAAGATTGGACCTAACCTAGATTAGTCATAACTAATTTTAGTTAGCCACTTTGAGAATTAGATGGTTTGGTTAATGGTTTAAGTCAAGTTTAGTTAAGTTAAGTGAGTTGCTTAAGACTAGGAAATAGCCCTTTGTTCTAGATGCAACCTAGAAACCCTAACCTAACCTAGTGGCCGGCCAAGGTTTGTCCCCCTTCCCTATATAATATTATTTTCGGGATTTGAGCCTCCTTCCAATAGTTTATCATTTTTTCCTCAAGACAAGGTGAACCTACACTTCATTTCTCCATAGATCATTCAATATAGGTCTATTTTCATTAGGATTTCCTCCATAGCACTCTAAATACTGTTCCTCTACTGTTTGTGGAGTCATATCACTGGTTTGGGATAATTTGAGGGAGTTTTGAAGCTTAGAGGACCATTCTCTATTGGAGTTTTTTAGAGGATTTTGCAACCATAGGTAACTTCCATAATACTCCATAAAATTCTATTTTTATTCCACATCTAAGGAGCCCTAGGCCTAACATAGCTGTAGGAATAGGTAACCCTAGGTTTTGAGCCATGTACATGTCCGTATCGGACATGTATCAGCATGTACTTGAATGTGTTCGACGAAATGCCTCAAAGGGCATTTCGTTTGATTTTGTGGATTGTTTTTTACTAGGAACTTAGGTATTAATCTCTCTTACATGTTTCTATTACACTGAGCACACTTTAGTGTCGTGTCGAGTCGACACAGATGCGTGGACACGCTGTGCCCACACGCGCGCACTGGCAGGATTATGCCCTGCTGCTCGGGGCTTGGTGTGCAGTGCACACTACACTTCGACGCACGAAACTCGACACACGTGTCATACTCGTGACTGACACGAGGTTCGTAAAGTGTCATGAGGCCTCGTGTCGTGTCGGACACGGATTCGTGTATGCACTATTTGTGAACTGTGTGCGTGCAGTGTGTATATGGGTTCCCTGTTTCATTCAGTTTTAATACGATTTAAATAGTATTTTTATTTACCAATTCAGATCCTAACATGTCTAATGATGTATGTAGAATTAGTTTACATGATTAAGTTAGGTTTTTTTGTGGAAGTTTGGGATTCGAATGATAGAGTAAATGGCTTGGCTGATACTTCCTGATACATTGCTTTTTCAGCATTTTTCCTAACTTTTAATCTCGATTTTGTTGATGTTCTTACTGCTAGTTAACCCCCACATGTTTGATAGTTCACATTTGGCTTGGTTTTATAATTCCATTAATTTTTGGATTAGAATGAAAATTGAGCTAATGTGTTGCTTTCCAAAAACTATTAAAGGAGATTGAATGAGTTGTGTGTTCATTAAACTGACAATGCCTGAGATTGATTTCCTAAACCTGAGAATAAAGCATTTGAATAGCCACTGATTTTTGATTTCAAGTAGGGGCTTAGTCACTGTTAGGTTCCCTGTGAACTGAGATTTATTAAATGAATGATTTATTCATTAGCTATTTCCCTGTTGCCTTAACATAACTGGGTTTGATAAATTATTCCTAAAACTGAGATTGTTCTCAAATCTGAGAATTGATACAAACTGAGAATGGCTTTCAAAACCTGAGATTCATTGTTAAAATGAGATTGGATGACTGGTTAATTGGTTCACTGATTTCTTTCCCTTTTTGCAACTGTACTGAAATGTTCCTATAAGCTGAGATAAAATGAATGTCTAATTCATGTTTAAACTTTCAATGTGATTCGATTCCATTTTTTGAATTCAGATTTATATTACTGAACAGATTTCAGTTACCAATATATTCCAGTTTGGTATTCCCTAAACACTCCTTGTATTCACTGATTTCATATGGCTGTGCACACACATGCTCTCATGGGTATCTCTAACACACACCCTCATTTACTACTCACCCGCACACTCTTTTGTGACTGAACACTCATGACACACACACACACACACACACACACACACACACACACACACACACACACACACACACACAGGTTGATATTCACTGTTTTAGGATATTACACACACCCACATACTCTTATGTTATTTCTCATGACACACACTCACATGTCTTGCCATATCGTACACTCTTGTATCACTAGCACATGACACACTCTACACACACATGTTTATCTCTCTCTCTCACACACATACATGTTTAAGTCTCTCTTGACACGTTACACATACCCTTGAACACATGTGCCCTTCTCTATACATATGTGTATATATATGTAGTGAGGTATAGCTATATATATAGGTATCATATATATGACCCATATATTTTATATGTGTGAGTGCCTACCATTATATATATATATATATATATATATATATATATATATATATATATATATATATATATATATGAATATGTTAGTATGTGTGATGTAAATAGGAGCCTATATGTTAAATATGTGTATTTATATTATATTATGTACTATATCAATATGTGTAAAATATATTAGATATATTGTCATGTGTGTAATGTTATGCTTTGGTTGTTAGGGCATGTTATTGCCTAGTAAGCCTAGATTAGTCTTGTTAGAACCTAGAATGGCTTGTGTGACCTAGTATAGACTAGTTTAGACTTGATAGCCTAGTTTAGACTTGGTTAAACCTAGTTTGACCTAGTTGACCTAGTTTGACTTCTAGGGTTGACCGGAGTTGACCAAGAGTTGACTTTGGTCTAGATTGACCTAGATTCATGTAGAATGCATTGTAGTACTTCATTTTACCATTCTGGACTTGTGCTGTTCTAAATAGGAGTCGGATACCACTCCTCGGACAGTACTTTTCAGTTGGACAATCAGATACCAGGCGAGTACATTCTCTGATCATTTCATATCCTGCTTAGAATTATTTCTTGTATTAAATTACTTTACTTGTTACTGTCACGTTGGTCACACGGATTGGTACTATATGGATCCCTTCTTGAGATGTTATCCTTGGGGAGCATCGGGTACAACATGTTCTGTGCGTTTCACTTACATGGCGTATCACTATGCTTCATTGGTTCTTTGATCTCTTGTGACATATACTCTTATGATCACAGAGTCTCCTAGAATCTCTTATCCCATTTACTGGGTATCCTAGAATCTCCCAGAATCCCCATTTATGGGACATCCATGTATCACCCTTCGGGGGCCTTTGCATGGAATCATAACATAACCTGGTTGGATCCTAGTGTATTGATTGGGGGTACGGGGGAGTAGAAGTAGACATGTGAATAATATCCAAGTAGTATCTCATCAGAATTTTTCCATAGTGTCTTATCAGAATCTCCTATGCCATTTACATGTCTATATTGTACGCTGACTCACTAGGCACTGTTTGTCTCTATTTATAGTAGATATTTCTATTACAGCTCTCTCTCTCTGTTTACATACTGCATTTCTTTCAGTACCTGTATCTTACTTTATCGCATGATTATATTTTCTAACCTGCTATGAACTGTTGAGATTTACTGTGCTCGCTCATGTCCTGACTGGACCTGTTAAAAATATTATAGAGGACGAGGAGGAGGCCTGTGTGGATACCTTCTATGGGGCTGCCCTAGACGACACTTGCGAGCTGGACTCTCAGGAGGACCCAGCTCTAGCTGAGGACATCACCCCCATTGCCTATACTAGTTTATTTAGGCTTATCTTATTTTATGTTGTCTTGAGACTGTTTAGCTAGACTTTACTTTTGTTCAGAGATTTGGAGTTGTATATATTCTTTCATGTCCTGTAGCTGAGTTTGTACTCTGGATATTGATGGGATGTTATCTTAGACTACTTTATCATCTGTTTTTCTTGAGTATCATATCATATCGTGCTTTCTTCTTTCTTAGTTGTGATTGAGTTTATTTACTGCTATGTTACCCCCATTCGGGGAGTATAAACTGTTTAGAGTTATATTGTTAGATGTATGTTGACCTAGGACAACGTTCTACCGCCGACACTGCGGCGTAGGCTGGACGTACCCACGTCTCGTGCCCTTACTCTAGGGTGCGGGTCGTGACACATTTTTAGTGGTGGCCCATGCAGGTCTAGACTAGAAGTGTAGTGGTATTCGAATTAGAGTATCACTACAGCCTGCAGTAGGATATAGGACATTAATTTTAAGGTACTCAATCACTTTAGGAAAAATTATTTTATTGCCATCTAAATCCTTATTATTAGTTGATCCTTTGAATTTTAATTGTCCGCCTTTGTTATTTCGCTTCTTTCTCAGAAATTGATAATCTTATTTGTCTATCTTCAGGATGATAGAGACTCGATCGTAGTGTACCATTCATGGGGATGCTATGGAGGGGACTGCTACCTCCCAGCCAGTACAGCGGGGCCAGAGGACTGCAGCTCCTGCCACCTCTGCTCGTATTGAGACCTCGGCAGCAGCAGGGGATATGCTTCCACCGGCTCGGAGGCAGGACCCAGTCATCCCAGAGGATCATTTCCAGCAGCCGCCGCCTACATGATACATGGATGCAGTGCAGATGTTCTTGTGCTTCCAGCAGTTCATGGACCGGCAGCAGGCTCGACAGGACAGAGACATGGAGTTGGCCCTTACGACGGTTGCAGCTCGACCAGTGGTCCATCAGGCGAGGACACTTAGGATAGAGCAGTTTCAGAAGATGAGCCCCAGAGACTTTCTGGGGACAGAGGGGATCCTATATGTCGATGAGTGGATCGAGCATATAGAGGAGATCTTCCGCCTGGCTCGGATACCAGCAGATCTCCAGATTGAGGCTGCAGCTAGCCGGATGCGAGATCTTGCTCGCACCTGCTATCAGTCAGACCCCAGGGTGGGGGTAACTGGGCAGACTTGGGAGCAGTTCAAGGGCTTCTTCAAGAAGAAGTTCTTCCCAGATTCAGCACTCAGAGCATTGGAGTCGCAGTTCGAGAGCCTAGTCCAGGAGAGTCTTTCAGTGGAGGAGTACGCAGGGGAGTTTGGCCGTCTCGGTAGGTTCGTAGAGGGCTTGAGCGAGACGGCGAAGGCCCGGAGGTTCCGGAAGGGTCTAGTCAAGGAGGTCAAGTCCTTGACCAAGGGCAACCGGGATGCCATATTCGAGGAGATCTTGACGGGAGCCTTGTTGGCAGAGGATGATCTTGAGCTTAGGCTCAAGAGGGGGTGAAACCTAGTTGGGGGAAGCAGCATCGGAGGCCAGGCCAAGAGGCCCTACTTTCAGCACCAGCAGCTGAGGCAGTTTCAGCCACAGCCGATCCAGCAGAGGCCAGTTCATCAGCAGCAGCAGCCAAGACAGCACCAGCAGGGTCAGAGACAGGGTGTTACTTGTACCTACTGCAAGAAGCCTGGGCACGTCTTCAATGAGTGCCGAAAGAGGCTGGGCCAGTGCCTGGTGTGTGGTTCAACAGACCACCAGATGAGGGAGTGCCGTATAGCACGAGCAGGCCAGGGAGGAGGAGCCAGGGCTCCAGCAGGCCAGCAGAGGGGACCATCCCTGCAGACGCAGCAGCAGAGGTTCGTCCAGCACCAACAGTAGGCCAGGGGAGGCTAGCAGGGGCAAGGATTCACCATGGCAGTAGAGGATGCAGAGGCCATCGGAGAGCTGATTGCAGGTTCGATCTTTCTCGACTCCAGTCCAGCTTTTGCATTATTCGATTACGGTGCTTCGTATAGCTTCATATCATTATCTTTTACGATTAGACACGGTATCATAGCTGAATTGTTGCCTAGGACTTACAAGATCACAACCGAGGGTGGCATTATCCTCGTGAGTGATGTTTGTAAGGGTCGGAGAGTAGTTTTGGGAGGCCGTGAGTTGGAGGTGAGCCTGCTCGTAATGCCATTACCGAACTATGATATAGTGCTAGGCATGGATTGGTTGAGCAGGCACCATGCCAGTATTAATTACAGAGCGGGTAGAGTTCTCTTCAGAGCGCCGGAGGAGCCAGAGTTCGAGTACTCCAGACGTCAGACAGAGCAGAGCAGCGGAGTCTTCTGTAGAGTCTCGATCGAGGAGCAGGCGATTCCACACCCCTTGATAGCAGAGTATATAGATGTTTTCCCAGAGGAGTTGTCGAGATTGCCACCAGACAGAGACATTGCGTTCTCGATAGATTTGGTTCTAGGAGCGGAACCCATCTCTCAGCATATCTATCGGGTGAACAACAGTGAGCTGGTGGAGCAGAAGAATTGGGTGGATGAGCTACAGGACAAGGGCTTCATCCGCTCGAGTTCGTCGCCATGGGGTGCACCAGTGTTATTTGTGCCGAAGAAGGATGGGTCAGTACGGATGTGTATTGACTATAGGGCACTCAACAACCTCACGATCAAGAACAAATACCCACTGTCGCGGATCGACGATCTTTTTGACCAGTTGAGCGGAGCTCGGGTATTTTCCAAGATTGATCTGAGGTCGGGATATCACCAGATGAAGGTGAAGGGGGAGGATATTCCCAAGACCGCTTTCAGGATGCGGTACGGGCAGTTTGAGTTTTTGGTTATACCGCTTGGGCTAACCAATGCACCAGCAGTGTTTATGAACCTTATGAACAAGGTATTCCACCAGTATCTGGATCAGTTTGTGGTGGTGTTAATTGATGACATCTTGATATATTCCAAGACTGAGAAGGAGCATTAGAGAATAGTGCTAGAGATTCTCAGGAAGGAGCAGCTTTACGGGAAGCTCTCCAAGTGTGAGTTCTTCTTGGACCGGGTGGACTTCTTGGGGCATGTGGTGACTGGAGATGGTATCTCAGTTGACCCCAAGAAGATTGTAGAAGTTGAGGCATGGGCAGCGCCGACTTCTGTTGCAGAGATCAGGAGTTTCCTGGGGCTGGCAGGATATTGTCGGAGATTTGTGCAGGATTTCTCTCGGGTTGCAGAGCCGTTGACTCGGTTGACCCAGAAGGATGCTAAGTATGTTTGGTCAGAGGAGTGTCAGACAGCTTTTGATGAGTTGAAGAAGCGGCTTACGACAGCTCCGATTCTGACATTGCCTTCAGGATCAGGTGGATTCACTATTTATAGTGATACTTCAAGGAAGGGGCTGGGTTGCATCTTGCAGCAGCATGGGAAGGTGATTGCCTATGCTTCCAGGCAATTACGTCCCTATGAGAAGAACTACCCTACCCACGACCTGCAGCTGGCAGCAGTGATATTTGCTCTGAAGTTGTGGAAGCATTATCTGTATGGTGAGAGGGTGGAGATCTTCACAGATCACAAGAGCTTAAAGTATGTGTTCAATCAGAAGGAGTTGAACATGAGACAGCGCAGATGGCTAGAGTTGATGAAGGATTTTGACATCCTACTTCAGTATCACCTAGGGAAGGCCAACGTGGTTGCCGATGCATTTAGTAGGTATCCGACAGCCATGTGTTTGACCATGGATCGGTATTTGCTTGGAGACTTGGAGAGCCTTGGGATTGAGGTGATCGTGCCCGGAGTGCAGATGCAGTTATGGGGGATACAGATTTAGTCAGATTTGGTAGAGAGGATCAAGTCGGCACAGTTTGAGGACGTTGCTCTGCGGTGTCTCCGAAAGCAGGTTCGAGCGGGATTGCTGGAGAGCGAGTTTTCCCTTGCAGAGGATGGTGCCTTGAGGCACGGTTCCAGATTATGTGTGTCCAGCGGAGATCTTAGTGAGCAAGTTATACAGGAGGCCTACAGATCTCAGTACTCTATATACCTGGGTGCCAACAAGATGTACCGAGATCTGAGGAAACATGTTTGGTGGTCAGGAATGAAGCGGGAGGTGGCTTGCTTCGTGGCTAGGTGCTTGGTATGTCAGCAGGTTAAGGCAGAGAGGCAGAGGCCCGGTAGATTGTTGCAGCCACTGCCCATTTCCGAGTAGAAATGGAAGCATATCACTATGGACTTCGTATCAGGATTGTCGCGTATACCTGGAGGAAAAGACGCGATTTGGGTCATCGTTGACAGGTTGACCAAATCGGCCCACTTCTTGCCATTCAAGGTGGATACGTCTACAGAGAGGCTGTTAGAGATGTATATACGGCAGATAGTCAGGATTCATGGGGTTCCGATCAGCATCGTCTCAGATCGGGATAGTCGTTTTACTTCCCATTTTTGGAGGAGTCTGCAGACCAGCTTGGGCACTCAGATCAAGTTTAGTACTACATACCACCCCCAGACGGACGGACAGTCAGAGAGGACTATTCAGACACTTGAAGATATGCTACTGACGTGCGTTCTGGACTTTGGAGGTTCCTGGGAGGATCATCTTCATTTGGTGGAGTTTGCTTACAACAACAGTTTCCAGGCCAGCATTGAGATGTCACCTTTCGAGGCTCTGTACGGGCGTAGGTGTCGTACACCCTTATCTTGGGATGATGTTGGTGAACGAGCTTTACTGGGGCCAGAGATAGTTGTTGACGCAGCCGAGAAGGTGAAGCTCATCACGGACAGACTTCGCATGGTGCAGGACAGACATCGGCACTGGGCCGATAGCCACCGGAGGCCGTTGGAGTTTGAGGTACATATTAGAGTAGGATTTGATTTAGGTTTACTTGTTTGTGATTTTTGTTCATGTTTGTTTATTATAATTAATTGAGACCTTGCTTATGATTAGGTCGAAGACCAGGTTTTCTTGAGGATATCTCTGACTCGTGGTACGATACATTTTGGTGGAGGCGGGAAGCTTAGCCCGTGCTTCATCGGCCCTTTCGTTATCAACGGGAGAGTCGTTGACGTGGCATACAGGCTGGACTTGCCGCCTATACTAGTGGGGGTCCATAACATATTCCATGTATCACAGTTGAGACGGTACGTGGCTGACCCTAGCCATGTGCTCGATCATTCAGAGATTGAGGTTGGGCCTTCTCTCAGCTATCCAGAGCAGCCAGTGGAGATTCTGGATCGACGGAAGAAGGTTCTGAGGAGCCAGGTGATACCTTTGGTACGCGTCGCATGGAGGCATCATTCTCCAAGAAAGTCTACCTGGGAGCAGGAGGATGCGATGCGCGAGCGTTACCCATATCTTTTTGGACCGTAAGGTATACTTTCTATCCTTCTCATCAGTTGTATTTCGCCTTTCAATTTCGAGGACGAAATTCTTTTAAGGAGGGTAGATTTGTCACTACCACATTTCTAGTTTGAGGGTAGTTTTTTCATTATTGGAGCTATTTGAATTTATTAGAATTTATTTGAATTTAATATATTTTATTTAGGAATTTTTAATGATTATTTAAATGGTGTGATTAAATCCTAGTTAATTATTTGTCATGTGGTTTTGGTTAGCCTAACCTAGATTGGACCTAACCTAGATTAGTCATAACTAATTTTAGTTAGCCACTTTGAGAATTAGATGGTTTGGTTAATGGTTTAAGTCAAGTTTAGTTAAGTTAAGTGAGTTGCTTAAGACTAGAAAATAGCCCTTTGTTCTAGACCACACAATACCCCTTGATTCATTCCTAGCCCTAGGATGCAACCTAGAAACCCTAACCTAACCTAGTGGCCGGCCAAGGCTTGTCCCCCTTTCCTATATAATATCATTTTGGGGATTTGAGCCTCCTTCCAATAGTTTATCATTCTTTCCTCAAGACAAGGTGAGCCTACACTTTATTTCTCTATAGATCATTCAATATAGGTCTATTTTTATTGGAATTTCCTTCATAGCACTCTAAATACTGTTCCTCTACTGTTTGTGGAGTCATATCATAGGTTTGGGACAATTTGAGGGAGTTTTGAAGCTTGGAGGACCATTCTCTATTGGGGTTTTTAAGAGGATTTTGCAACCATAGGTAACTTCCATAATACTCCATGAAATTCTGTTTTTATTCCACATCTAGGGAGCCCTAGGCCTAACCTAGCTGTAGGAATAGGTAACCCTAGGTTTTGAGCCATGTACGTGTCCGTATCGGACACGCGTATCAACGTATACTTGAATGTGTTCGACGAAATGCCCTTTGAGGCATTTCGTTTGATTTTGTGGATTGTTTTTGAATAGAAAGTTAGGTATTGATCTCGCTTACATGTTTCTATTGCACTGAGCACACTTTAGTGTCGTGTCGAGTCGACACAGACGTGTGGACACGCAGTGCCCACACGCGCGCACTGGCAGGATTATGCCCTGCTACTCGGGGCTTGGTGTGCTGTGCACACTACACTTTGACGCACAAAACTCGACACACATATCGTACACGTGACTGACACGAGGTTCGTAAAGTGTCATGAGCCCTCGTGTCGTATCGGACACGGATTCGTGTATGCACTGTTTGTGAACTGTGTGCGTGCAGTGTGTATATGGGTTCCCTGTTTCATTCAGTTTTAATATGATTTAAATAGTGTTTTTATTTACCAATTCAGATCATAACATGTCTAATAATGTATGTAGAATTAGTTTACAAGATTAAGTTAGGTTTTTATGTAGAAGTTTGGGATTCGAATGATAGAGTAAATGGCTTGGCTGATACTTCCTGATATATTACTTTTTTCAGCATTTTTTCTAACTTTTAATCTCAGTTTTGTTGATGTTCTTACTGCTAATTAACTCCCACATGTTTGATAGTTCACATTTGGCTTGGTTTTACAATTCCATTGATTTTTGGATGAGAATGGAAATTGAGCTAATGTGTTGGTTTCCAAAAACTATTAAAGGAGATTGAATAAGTTGTGTGTTCATTAAACTGACAATGTCTGAGATTGATTTCCCAAACCTGAGAATGAAGCATTTGAAAAGCCACTGATTTCTGATTTCAAGTAGGGGTTTAGTCACTGTTAGGTTCCCTGTGAACTGAGATTTATTGAATCAATGATTTATTCATTAACTATTTCCCTGTTTCCTTAACATAACTGGGTTTGATGAATTATTCCTAAAACTGAGATTGTTCTCAAATCTGAGAATTGATACAAACTGAGAATGGCTTTCAAAACCTGAGATTCATTGTTAAACTGAGATTGGATGACTGGTTAATTGGTTCACTGATTTCTTTCCCTTTTTGCAACTGCACTGAAATGTTCCTATAAGCTGCGATAAAATGAATGTCTAATTCATGTTTAAACTGTCAATATGATTTGATTCCATTTTTTGAATTCAGATTTATATTACTGAACAGATTTCAGTTGCCAATATATTCCAGTTTGGTATTCCCTGAACACTCCATGTATTCACTAATTTCATATGGCTGTGCACACACATGCTCTCATGGGTATCTCTAACACACACCCTCATGTACTACTCACCCTCACACTCTCTTGTGACTGAACACTCATGACACACACACACACACACACACACACACATGTTGATATTCACTATTTTAGGATATTACACACACCCACATACTCTTATGTTATTTCTCATGACACACACTCACATGTCTTGCCATATCACACACTCTTGTATCACTAGCATATGACACACTCTACACACACATGTTTATCTCTCTCTCACACACACAAACATGTTTAAGTCTCTCTTGACACTTTACACATACCCTTGAACACATGTGCCCTTCACTATACATATGTGTATATATATGTAGTGAGGTATAGCTATATATATAGGTATCACATATATGCCCATATATTTTATATGTGTGAGTGCATACCATTATATATATATTAGATATATGAATATGTTAGTATGTGTGATGTAAATAGGAGCCTATATGTTAAATATGTGTATTTATATTATATTATGTACTATATCAATATGTGTAAAATATATTAGATATATTGTCATGTGTGTAATGTTATGCTTTGGTTGTTAGGGCATGTTATTGCCTAGTAAGCCTAGATTAGTCTTGTTAGAACCTAGAATGGCTTGTGTGACCTAGTATAGACTAGTTTAGACTTGATAGCCTAGTTTAGACTTGGTTAGACCTAGTTTGACCTAGTTGACCTAGTTTGACTTCTAGGGTTGACCAGAGTTGACCAAGAGTTGACTTTGGCCTAGATTGACCTAGATTCTTGTAGAATGCATTGTAGTACTTCATTTTACCATTCTAGACTTGTTGTGACTTGTGCTGTTCTAAATAGGAGCCGGACACCACTCCTCGGACAGTACTTTTCAGTTGGACAGTCAGATACGAGGCGAGTACATTCTCTGATCATTTCATATCCTGCTTAGAATTATTTCTTGCATTAAATTACTTTACTTGTTACTGTCACGTTGGTCACACGGATTGGTACTATATGGATCCTTTCTTGAGATGTTATCCTTGGGGAGCATCGGGTACTACATGTTCTGTGCGTTTCACTTACATGGCGTATCATTATGCTTCATTGGTTCTTTGATCACTTGTGACATATACTCTTATGATCACAGAGTCTCCTAGAATCTCTTATCCCATTTATTGGGTATCCTAGAATCTCCTAGAATCCCCATTTATGGGACATCCATGTATCACCCTTCGGGGGCCTTTGCATGGAATCATAACATAACCTGGTTGGATCCTTGTGTATTGATTGGGGGTACGGGGGAGTAGAAGTAGACATGTGAATAATACCCAAGTAGTATCTCATCAGAATCTTTCTATAGTGTCTTATCAGAATCTCCTATTCCATTTACATGTCTATATTGTACTCTGACTCACTAGCCACTGTTAGTCTCTATTTATAGTAGATATTTCTATTACAGCTCTCTCTCTGTTTACATACTGCATTTTTTTCAGTACCTGTATATTACTTTATCGTATAATTATATTTTCTAACCTGCTATGAACTGCTGAGATGTACTGTGCTTGCTCATGTCCTAACTAGACCTGTTGAAAATATTACAGAGGACGAGGAGGAGGCCTGTGTGGATACCTTCTATGGGGCTGCCCTAGACGACACTTGCGAGCTGGACTCTCAGAAGGTCCCAGCTCTAGCTGAGGACATCACCCCCATTGCCTAGACTAGTTTAGTTAGGCTTATCTTATTTTATGTTGTCTTGAGACTGTTTAGCTATACTTTACTTTTGTTCAGAGATTTGGAGTTTTATATATTCTTTCATGTCCTGTAGCTGAGTTTGTACTCTGGATATTGCTGGGATGTTATCTTAGACTACTTTATTATCTGTTTTCCTTGAGTACCATATCATATCGTGCTTTCTTCTTCCTTAGTTGTGATTGAGTTTATTTACTACTATGTCACCCCCATTCGGGGAGTATAAACTGTTTAGAGTTATATTGTTAGATGTATGTTGACATAGGACAGCGTTCTACCGCCGACACTGCGACATAGGCTGGACGTACCCACGTCTTATGCCTTTACTCTAGGGTGCGGGTCGTGACAATCTGCGTCTCAACTCCCGATACTATCACCTCGATCCCCATGCTCTCCAGATCTACTAACAAGTGACGATCCATCGTCAAACACATAGCTACCAGATACCTGCTCAAGGCATCAGCAACCACGTTGGCCTTCTCTGGATGATACCGCAACAAAATGTCGAAGTCTTTCATCAACTTCAACCATCTCTAATGCCTCATGTTGAGCTTCTTCCTTCTGTATAAACACATACTTCAAGCTCTTGTGGTCTGTGAAGATCTCCATACGCTCTCCGTATAGATATATAGTGCTTCTACAACATAAGAGCAAAAATCACTGCCTCCAACTCCAAGTCATGGGGAGGGTAGTTCTTCTCATGCGGACATAATTGCTTGGATGTATAGGCAATCACCTTCCCATGCTGCTGTAAGATACAACCCAGACCCTTCCCTAAGGCATCACTATAGATAGTGAACCCACCTGATCCTGATGGCAATATTAGAATCGGGGCTGTTGTCAGCCACTTCTTCAACTCATCAAAAGTGACTTGACACTCCTCTGAATAAACTCTACGTCCTTTTGGGTCAGCCTAGTCAATGGCTCTGCAGCCTGAGAGAAATCTTGAACGAACCTCCTGTAGTAGCCTACCAATCCCAGAAAAATCATGATCTCTGCAACTGAACTCGGAGCGGTCCATGCCTCAACTGCTTTGATCTTCTTCGGGTCGACTGAGATCCCATCCCCGGTCAAACCATGACTAAAAAAATCAACTCAATCCAGGAAGAACTCATATTTTGAGAGCTTGCCATAAAGCTTCTCCTTCCTAAAAGTCTCTAGAACCATTCTCAAGTGCTCCCCTGCTCCTCTGGGGTCTTCGAGTACACCAAAATGTCATAGATGAACACCACCACGAACTTGTCTGAGTACTGGTGGAACACCTTGTTCATCAGGTTCATGACCACCACCGGGGAGTTAGTGAACTTAAACTAGCCATACCGTGTCCTGAATGTTATCTTCAAAATGTCCTCCTTTTTCACCTTCACTTGATGGTAACATGACTTCAGATCAATTTTAGAAAATATCTTCGTTCCGTTCAACTGATCGAACAGATCATCGATCCTCATCAGCGGGTACTTGTTCTTGATCGTGAGACTGTTAAGAGCCCTGTAGTCGATACACATCCGTACCGACCCATCCTTATTCGGCACAAAGAGTATCGGTGCAGCCCACGGTGAAGAACTCGATCGAATGAAACTTTTGTACTGTAACTCATCCACCTGCTTCTACAACTCTACCAGCTCGCTGTTGTTCACTCTATAGACGTGCTGAGATATCGGCTCTGCCCCCGGAACCAAGTCTATAGAGAACTCCATATCTCTGTCTGGAAGTAACCCTGGCAACTCCTCTGGAAATATATCCATGAACTCGGCTAACAATGGATGTGGCGCGCTCTGCTCCTCTACTGAAACTCTACAGAAGACTCCTCTGCTCTGCCTCTCGTCTGGTGAACTCGAACTTTGGCTCTGCTGGCACTATAAAAAGAACTCTACCACCGCAAAAATCTATACTTATATGGTGCATGCTCAACCAATCCATACCGAGTACAATGTCGTATTTCGATAATGGTATTACGAGCAGACTCACATTCAGTTCTCGGCCTCCCAATACTACTCTCTGATCTTTGCAAATATCACTAACAAGGATGATACCACCCCTAGTCGTGATCTTGTAAGTCCTAGACAACGATTCAGAAGAAAGATGGTGTCTAATAGCAAATGATACAGACACAAAGCTTTGGAAAACCCCGAATCAAATAAAGCGAATACAGGAAAAGAGTTTAGAAGAATAGAACCTGATATCTGATCTCCTACTACCTCTGTATCCTTGGCTGACATGGCGAAAGCTTGCCCCTGCTAACCTCCTCTGGTCTGCTGCTGGTGCTGGATGAACTTCTGTCGCTGAGTCTGCAATGGTCCCTTCTGCTGACCTGCCGGAGCCTTGGCTCCTGCTCTCTGAGATGTACATCCCGAAGACATAGGACAGTCCCTCAACTGGTGCTCCGCTGAACCACAAAGTAGGCACTTGTCTAGCCTCTTCCTACAGTCATTTGACCCATGCCCTGGCTTCTTGCAGAAGGTGCAACTGATGGCTAGCTGCTGCCTAGGTGCCTGTGGATACACACAAAAAAGAAGAAGAAGTACTGTCTTTTCTTATTGGCGTAAGGTACCACAAATCGAGTATGTCTGAGAGATCCTGCACTGAGAATCCCCGAGTACAAAAAGAATTCTGGGAAATAGGACGATGGAGATCGAGCGACAGTTGCTTCTTCACACCGTTGACATTCCAATTTACAAAAGTAGGAGAAAACCTAAGAAAATTGCTAACTCTCGGCTCACTAGAAAGAAGGGCAGCAATTTGGCTCTTGAAATGTACTCCGTTCTGTCTTTTTGAAGAGGCATGTGACCTCTATTTATAGTCATTTTGTACTAAAATGACTATTATGCGCACACAGATAGAAAATATACTGATTTTCTTGTAGGTGCATAGTCTTCCTTTGGGCGCATAGAGTGTAGGCGCATAAAGACTGGATGATCGTAGGTAGATCGTGGGGTTGACGTGGCTGCATGTTTCGATGCACGACTACTCGTGGAGACTGACGTGGCTGTATGCCTTGGCCCATGATTGATCGTGGATGTTGATCGAGTCGTAGGGTTGTTTCTGCCTTGGGCATATAGTATTGGAAGCAAACTATGTGTCCACACTTAGGCGCATGTTTCTAGTGCATGCAGAAAAATATTATTGGCACATTGCCCTTTTGGCCATGTGGGCGCATAACTGTTTCTGACTTGGGAACATAACTATTTTTAGACTTGGGCGCATTGTTGTTTATGACTTGGGCGCATAATGCTGAAATTTTTATGCTTCTATAAGACCCCCTTCAAAGTTTTTGATACTCGAACGAGTTTAAAATACTTTGAAAGAAGCATGGGAGACTATCTTCCTATGGCTCTGTGGGCACATAGTAGACTCTTTCTTTGTGCGCATAGATACTGCCAGGCTGTCAAACGATGGTTGTTGAGATCTTTCTCGAAAACCTGAACTGACAGATTCATCGGAGCATAATTTGAAGAGTTTTATCCTTCATGCGATGTCTATACATAGTCCACATCAGCAAATAACAGGCATATAATGTGCAAAAGACCAAGTCTCTATATGGGCACATAGACCATATGGGTGCATAGGTCATGTGGGTGCATAGTAAAATAAGCCCGAGGAGAGAGAAAATTCATTCTCTCCTTTTTTAAAAATTTCCAACAGCTTTTTCATTTCTTTTTTTTGTGAGATCATGTCTCCCAAGGCTGCTTCGACTCCCAAGAGGTCCGCGAAGGGTAAAGAGGCTGCAGCGAGCGATTCTTCTCCTTCGGCAACGTCTTCACTGGTCCAAGACCCCATTCTGGGTGAGACGATATCCTTAAAACAAAGTCCAGAGCGTTAATTTGCGACGCTCAAACTTATTTCTGCTTGGGCGCATAGCCAGTGATATGCGCCCAAAGCAACCTTCCTTTGTCTAGCATTTTTATGCACCCACAGAATCATGCGCACATATATTTTATTGATTTTTGCTGCAACATGTTATGCGCCCACACAGAAATATTCTGTGTTCAAGAAGGACTCTTATGCGCCTCAAGGCCATGTGGGCACATAGAATTCAGGCGCATAGAATATTTTTCCAGGACTTGTCTTTTTTTGAATTTTTGTTCTATTTTTGCAGTTGACATGGTTGTCCCAACTCTTAGTGGGATTCCTCTCAGCTCTGCCCGCCATGCTCTGGATTCAAGCCTCGTCACTGCCATGATCAGGAACGTTCAATCTAAGATCAACCAAAACCAGCCTTCGGTGCGGATGATCGCTATGCTTGAACAGGATAAGACGTTCCTAAAGCAGATGATGAATAATGAGAAGTTCATGCTCGAAGGGGCACGGAGCTTCAAGAGACAGTACATTCTGTTCGGTGACAGCCTGGAGTTTGAGGGTGACGAGCCGAAACGTCTAAGGGACCCTCTGGTGGTCAGATTGAACGACCTGAGGATATGGTTGTCGACTATGGTACACCAATACCCTCTGTCAACGTTTATCGATTTAGCTGCCCGGAGATAAATAAAATGGGTGACCCCTGAACTTCATGGAGTCATATTTGGCAAGATCCAATTTAACTCTAGTGACCGGAAGAAAGACACCTTCAAGTGTGTTAAGGGCTCCATATCCTATTCTACGAAGGGGCTGCATCTTGGGGCCATAATAAACGACATTCCAATTGATCTTCATCCTTATACTACCGAGACCCTCTCCAATCTAATGATGTCAAAGAAGGATTCATATTCGAAAGGAAAGCTGCGGATGGAAGGTTGGAGGTACTCTATCCCATTCTGGAGTGACCTTACTGAATGGGTGCTTTCGACCTACGATGACACCCTAAAAGCTGTAGGCCTATTTTATGTCGTTAGAGCCACCCAACATGTCATAAAAGTGAATTGGCCTATCTTTATCGCATTAGTGGAGTTGTATAATCATTACACCTGTACTTTCTTCACTCCGGGTGGGGAGATGGGTTTGGCTGTACATGAGATACAGGCAATATCAAAGCTTTCCTGGGTAACGAAGCTATACGAGGAATACGTTCCTTGTGATGAAGAACTTTTAGACTTGGAGAAAGAAAACCCTAAGATGGTAGGAGTGTACAAAGGGTTACTCTGTCACTTCTTCATCTGTTACAGGATCACTAAGAAGGAAAAGACCGAGGGGGCCATTCCTCATACGAGGTCTTGGACTAACTATGTCTTCATTAAGAAAGAAGAAGAAGACGGCTCGCTCTTCTTCTCAACTCGCAAGCCCTCAACAAAATCTGAAATAGAGCAACTGATGACAGATCACAGGGCAGCAGATACCAATGATAGCGATGATCCGGAGGGACAATCCCTGATTTATCACTTCTTTCGGTAAGCTGAGTTCAAGTTGTCGGAGAAGGCTGCGTTGGCCGCCTTTCTGATGACGTGGCTCTGCGACTGTATAGTCCCTAGTAGTTCAGGGTCTATCGAGAGGATGAGTCAGGATATGATTATTCCGGCTGTAAGACTGGTGTTCGGATATCGGCTCGCCCTGCTTCCTATAATGGTCTGCTCCATCCAACAAGGCTTGCGGGACTTTACTATAAGCACGGTGATGCCTGATAGTAGAAAGGACTTTGCCAGGACTGAACTTCCCTCTCATTACTTAATGGGATGGCTGGTGCTGCACTGTCCCAATCTAATGAACGTCGGGCTGATGGCAGACTCTTTGGCAGAAGATGCCTTTCTTCGAAGGTTTAATAATGCAGATTGGCCGTCACCGGGGTGCCTGCTTGTAGGAGGGCTTTGAGCTTCCTACATAATTATGAGTTCCTTAGAGTGTCCCCTCCATCTGGCAGTATCCGTGCAGGCAATTCTTTAGTAGATAAGGGAGCACTCACTACGAGCTTGACACCTGGAGCATTCCGTTGGCTCCAGTCTATCAGGCCTTGTTATCTGGTGCTCAGGGATAGGAACCACACTTTCTTAGAACCTTATCTATCAAGTCATTTTGTAAGGCAGTTTGGGTATAACCAGCTTCTTCTGGGCAACCCCAGCCCTTATCTTCAATCGATAAGAAGCCTGATTGACGGGACACGTACATGGGGCTAGCACATGAGCAATTTTTACTTTGCCAGATGATAAACCTGAAACCCATCTGCTCTTTGCTGCTGCAAAGTTTTATACTCAGGTCAATAACCTTAGTCTTCGGTATGACCGTGAGCAGAGTTTAGTATCGGGGACTAGACTTGCCCCCACTCTTACTGATATAGGACGAGCCCGAGCAATGAGGGGCCATATAAGGGAAGGTACCACACCTGCAGCAGAGCCAGCTGCAATACTACCAAGTAGGACAGCTCTCGAAGAGCCAGCTACTACATCACCGCAAAGGAAAGATATTTAAGAGGACACTTCTCTCCCTGATCTTCCTCAAAAATGAAAGCTTCGACTGAACTGTCTCAATAGTCGACTTTTAAAAGGAAGAAGAAACTTGATGTTAGAGGTGTAAAGAAGGTCAAGGATGTGGGTACCGACTCGCTTCCTTCCATAAGATCTTCTCGGCAAACTCAAGAGTGTGAAACAGCGTCACGGGCCGTTACTATCCCAGAGCTAGATTTCTTTCTGGATTCTATAGCCGTCTTGATAAAACCAATACTCGTACAGTCTTCAAATAATGCTCTCTGAAGAGGTGGACGTGACGACGTGTCTCCCATTCGTCCTCAACCGACGGATGAAGCCGGTCCTTCTTATGATATCTCTTTAGGAGATATATCTGAGCTCGGGGCTTTCATGAATAAGTTGGACGAGAATCAAGTCCAATCGGCTCACCCTCCTACGGGTATGTTATCTTTGCACTTTACCTCGGATAAGATTTTTTGCCATCGATTTTGTGTACTCCTCGTGAGGCTGACTGCCATCGTATATTCCCTTGTAGATAAGGAGAGTGAACAATATGCAGAGGTTGCCCCAGACACTAGGGTAAGACAAGAAGTTGCCCTCGGGTCTTCCGAGGTGGCTCTTGCGGAAGGTTTTTTTTAGTAAACCAGCATTGGTTGCTGAAGAAGTAGTTAAAGGGAACATTGGGATGGCCGCTATTGAACCTGCTCCGGGTCCAGCTGGACCCCTTATTTCTGAACTATTTTTTGGTGAGTCGACATTGGTAGCTGAAGAAGTAGATCAGCGTACCGAGGCAACTGTTACCGACTCTGCTCCAGGTCCAGCAGGGGCCGTAGAAGACAAGCAACCTGCATCTGTTTCGGCTGAGGTTGACATTGAGCGACCTGGGTCTGCTCTTATTTTCTTAGCTCAAATTGACATTGAGCAGGCAGGAGGTATGAAATTACAACTCTTTCACACTCTTTAAGTTTTTTTCCCGTTGCTGAAATGTATATTACTTGATTGTCAGGTTCAACTTCTTCCCAAGTATCTCTTCCTGGGACAAAAGATCCCATCAAGCTCCCTCTCCAACGACCTCTTTCGAAGATGATGAGATGGCCCAGAAAGTCATCAAAGCTTTCTATTTTATTTTGAAAGTAAAGCTTCCTGGAGTTCTAAACCGAAAAGTCGCCTTTGGACCTGCAAAGGCTATTGCTGAATGCCAAGTGACGGCCCTTGAGAGCATTGCCGGCTACGAGGAGCGGGCTAATGGTCTGAAAAAAGTTCTGAATGATCTGGAGGACCAGGTGGCCAGACTCCAGGAAGCCAAGCAACAGAGTCCAACCTTGCTGTTTTTTGAAGAAGACGAGGCTTTGCTTGTGGCTCTTACAAAGGAGGAAGCTACTTTCCAGGAAAGGAAGGGTGCCCTTGCTAAAGAGGTAAGTGAACTGGCTGATCAATATGAACAGTTCAACGCTGTGAGCGAGGCTCGTACTATTTTGAAGAACAAGCTGGCTGCCCAGATCACTGAAAAGTACAATCACATAACACAAATCCACAAGGAGATTGCCCAATTGGAGGCTAACTTGAGGACAGTTGTGTCTGAACAGGAGGACTATTTGGTTCAAGCTGCTATAACTGCCACAAATTTAAACCAATTAAAAGAATAGCTGGTGAAGTTGGAGGGAGAGCACGTGAAACTGATCCCGTTCAGGGATGAAGCTGCTCGATAGGAAGAAGCGCGTCGTCGTGCTACTTCCAAATCCTAGACTAAGATTGCGGCTCTAAGGGATAGCATCAATCGGTTGTGTATCCCTTAGATCTTCTTTTGTTATAGGATCAATTAACCGCAAAAGACTCTTGTATCTTTCTTTTTTCTCTATTTTTTTAGAGACATTTTTAATAAAGAATCTTTTGGCTTTCGAAACTCATGAACGAAGTTTGTGAAATATCAGAACTAGAGGTAATATGGACGTAGTAGGGATATTTCTGGCGGGTATTCCGCTAGAGAATTTGATATGGACTTGTTATCTGTTTTATGTTCAAGATTCTTGAACATAGATAATAAGTGAAAGAAACTGCTAACAGAGGTAATGAGGACGTAATAGCAGAGGATGTTCTACATCTGACCAGAGGTAATATGGACATGGACGAATATATGACATTAGGTAGGAGTGGATAATTCAGAGGCAATATGGATGTGATTATCTTTGACGAATGTTTTGCTCAGAGGTTATATGGATGTGGCAAGATATTTCTTCAATATTCCACTGGAAAATAATTATCAAAAAATAGTTCAAAGGCAATATGGACGTGACCATTTTCATAAGACCGAGTTTGGACAGAGTCCAAAACGAAGATAATTCTACTGGAGAATCTTTTTTAGAGGACCTATATATTATCTATAGCGTATCCAAGACTCTTGAAAGACGGATAATAGTTAGATGATTCTTCGAATCACGTTGTAACGCCCTAGTCCCAAAATACGTAGGACTAGGTACATCGACATGCCATCTGTATACATACGAAGTATACTCCAATATATGGAAATCTCGTATGAATATATAAGCTGTAAAATTCAGTAAACCAAGAGTAATCTAATCTCATCCACAAATGAAGAATAAAAGATATCATATAATCAACTATAATAAGTTCGTACAATACGTTGACGTATAATACGTTGGACGGAGACAAATCTACTACCAACAAGTAAGGAAAAATATACATGGAAATTGAAATAATTTGGCGGGAGTAGCAAAGGAAGACCCAAGACACGTCATCTCCGAATAAATAGAGAAGATCGCGACCTCGACCAGAACACCTGCAATATCACAGAAGCACACACCTGGAGAAATAACCAGGTCCTCAGAGGGACGTAACGAGATACAGGAAGAACATGCCACATAACTGAATATATATACCATGTCATAAATCACAAGTAAAGTAAATAGTCCCACTCGTAACAAGATCCAATACCTCATTATCGAAACTGTGGGCTACCCCTACAACCAAACAAGGACAAGGGGTAGTACACTATACCGCGATGCGATATTGTCCCAAGCTACTAATGGAACGGGATGATATGGCATTGACGAGGGTTACCTAACCATCTAATTTGTTTATGCAATAAGAACAAACCTTCAACGCATGGGCACTCTGGCTCAGTAGCAGTAATCTCAGGTATGGCTCCATCAGGATACTAGGGACCTCAAAGCATAACATTCATCGAATGTTAGAGGCCAGCAGTAAATCAGGATCCAGGATCGTATCTCCCGCGGAGATAACCGACAATAGGAAAGTGCATACGTGGCCCATATGTTAAGGAACTGTTCTTCCTACCCAATGCCTAATAGAGTCACATCCATGTCTCATATACCCCTACTAACTGCTAAGTCTCATAACATGCCTCTATTAGCAGTTAGTCCTAACACATGCGTATGGGGGATCAGTCCACACACAAGAACCTCTACATGCTACTCATCTTACACATCCTCGTGGTACAACTATGTCAAAGTATATGTAATACACTACAGACGATAGTCTCTTAACTCTAAGTCCATATATAGTCAAAGGATAATAACAAGTACATCTAATATCACTGAGCCGACAGTAAATCAAGAACTGCAAGAACTGTAAATAAATGAACAGTGATATGTAATAAAATACAAACTGAATATAAACAGTTTAATGGCAAGGTATCTTGCCTAAGGTTATGTGCAAAAGAAAATAATCCAGTAGCTCGAACAGACAAGTAAACGAAGCAAAAAAAGCTAAATCCCGCAGATGACTCTGGATGCTGCAACAAACATCATGAACGAGTTTAAAATAAAAGATATGCCTAGGAAATGCCTGTCTAAAAGTTAAATTCTGGAATAGGAGCAAAATCGTAATTTCGGGTCAAAACGATGTCCGCCGTTGGACCCGCTTTGCACCAAAATGCGTGCCAATATCTATGGTCTCTAAAGTCGTCAAACTACATGTCTACAGATTTGTTTTGATGAGACGAACCCAACGGTATGTCCAATTATGGATTTCGGTGGGTCGTGCACAAAATCGTCCGTTGAGTGGGATTGTGGGCCCGCTAAAATGGCGTCCCGATCAACCTTCTCAGAATTGAACCAAACTTGGCTCACAGGACCAGAAAAATATTTTGAATCCAATGGCGCAAGTTTTGTCGCGATTTGACGAGTGTACACAAAGTTGTGACTTAATTTGCAAAGGGTCGATACGGGGTATCTTGACAAATACACACTGATTTCGTCGTGCATATGCAACAAAATCGGGTTCCGTCAGTTCCCACACGTCGACAACAACCATATGCGCCTTTCGATACGTATAGTGCGCGACCACATCGCCCGATTTGTCGGGGCGCACGCCGTATCAGGTGTTTTTCTAATTTTTGAAAACAAAATTTACAATTTTTCATGAAACTTTAACAACGTGTAACTTTTTACACACTAGATAAAAAGTGAATCCAGAAGGTGCGTTACAATCTCGGTTATGTTTTTTTATTGTCTTCAATTAGTTTTTATGAAAGTTTAATGGACAGCGAGAAAAGTGGCCGACAAGTTGTCGTTTCAATTCAGTTTTTAATATTTCAGAAAAGTGGGTTTTTCTCCAACTTCGTCACGATTTTTCAAGCAAGTTGGATGGCCATGTCAAAATCTACTTGGGGGATCTCGAAGAGGGTCATGTGGGTTTTCTACACGAATTTACGGAATCAGAAACGAACAAAAATTGACAGAGAAATTGATCAGAGAAGTGGGATACCTTAAAGTGGGAATATGTTGTTTTATTATTGTTGTTGTTGTCGCCGTGACGATCGGGAGGCGGAGATGTTTGTCGCACCGGTGAGGCTGAACGCCGAGGAGAGGGAGGAGGATGGAGGAGAGAAGAGGAAGAAGGTGGACGAAGAGATTTGGATTTTAGGGTTTTCCAAAACTCATATATATAACTTATATATATATATATATATATATATATATATATATATATATATATATATATATATATATATATATATATATGTTGGAGGGGGGTCGGCCAATCCATATACTAAGCTGCTGTTGTTGCTTGCTTTCCAAAGATTGTGGGGGCGCACAAGCTGGCTGTGTGTGGTCGTTTCCCACATGTGGGGCCAACCACACTTTGTTATTATTTCTTTTTTTTCTTTTTCTTTTGCTTTATCTATTCCTTTCTTAACTAAAACTTCAATATATATATATATCACTATATATATATATATATATATATATATATTTTTTTTATATATATATATATATATATATATATATATATATATATATATATCCATAAATACACCAAAAATCTATTTAAAAATTTAAATAACAAATTAAATATTATCTACCCAATTATTTAATATATTTAAACATATCTACATATATATATAAATTCAAATCACAATAAATCAACTAAAAATTATAATAATATCTCTATAGAATAATCATGTTTATTAAATCTTCGCAAAATAAATTTTAATAATAATAAATTAATAAAATCTTTCTAATGTGTGAAACTTATACCGCACACCCTTATCGGAGTCCAAAAATTTTATACAAATATTGCACGATATTATTTAATAATAAATGTCACGATCCGCTACCCAAATTATTGGACCGGGCCGAGTCATGTCTAGCCTACGCTTGAGATAAAGCGTAGTAAGCTGTTCTAAAAGTAATAAGTTAAGACTAAATGTGCTAACAGTTCTAATAGCAAATAAAAGTCATAAATGCTCCAAACACAAAAGCCGTCTCATATAGTAATAAGTCCAAGTACAAGTCTGAAATGTAAAACTGGATACATGTCCAGTTACAAAATACGTAGTCCAATACATGACTACACTAAATATCCCAAGCAACTACGCAAACTAGACGAGTTTCCCTGCAGGTACATCCTCATAAGGCAAAGCCTGGTCCTCGGCAGTATCTCCATAATATGGGTCACAGAGCAACTCCTTCTCAGTAAGGATACCTACAACGTTATCCTGTCAGGACGGGAGGAAGTACTGATTCTAGCAAACTAAATATATGAAGCATGAACAGGAATGTAATAAACTGGAATCATGGCATATCATGGTTTAATTGGTTCTTTTTAGAAATGACAACATATGGTTTAAAAGTTTAAAATCGTAGCATGTACGTGAATCGATCAATAGGTGAATAGGATGTACAGCGGCACATATCAAGTTTTATGGCATGCACATACATGCACGAACGGCATCGGTGTATATCCATACACAAACGCGGGATCAGAACATACGGCAAGATCACATATAGAATGTTACCGAGCACGATAAATACATACGGAGAAGGGGGTCATGATCACGTACACTACCAGCAGTTTCCTCTTAATCCGTTATTTAAACATGTGAGAGAATATGAGATAATGTCCTAAACATGGTAGAGACTGAAAGTAATACACTATGTAAAGTTTTAACTTGCTACCCAAGGATCATCATTTAACATGGTTGGTAAATCATAGTTTATTGTTATAGCAGTATGTAAAGTGCATAGAAAGTACTTGCCTCTAGCAAAGCAAGCTGTGATAAAAATACTATAGATGTCTGGTAACTCGTCACTGTAGAAATAAATACATAAACTTAGTTTTTATATTAAGTTAAACATTAAGACACTTAGTGGTGCAACACGACTTTCTGATTGGACACCTAGCCAAATGGTGACTTTAGCATAGAAGACCAATGTGGGGTAACACAATACTATAACTAACTTTCTAGGATCTTTACACTAGTGTGGGGTGAGGTTCAATACGGCTATAACTCAAAATAACATAAAAAAGTTACAAGTCGTAATTTATTCAATAAATAAATCAATTGTACATTGTGTTCCAATAATTTTTGAGATCGACAAAAAGCTCAATTTTATATAAAATAAAGTACCAAAATGATCCTTATTAATTATAGGAATTTATTATATTTTTTCTGAAATTTATTAACCAGTACATGTATTTTATAAAAATCAGTTTCCATAAGTACATAGAAAGTGAGTTCTGGTTTCATATGCCAAAATAGTGGCAAAACTGTAAATTAATTACTGTAAAAATTATGATAAATTTGCTAAATTAACATAGTATCTAAATACTACTTTTCCAGAATTTTAACAGCAATTAAAGTATTTTTAGAAATTCAAAAACAGCATGGTACACAATTGAATTTAAATAATTAATTATCTGCGTATTTTGTCCATGTACATAATTTGAACCAGAGTTCAAATACAGGACCCAAGGCCATGAATCAAGTCCAATATGACTTGTACAAGTCTTGAATATGTGAAAACATATTTGGGCCCAAAAACTCATGTTATTCTTGGACACCAAATGGTTGTAGTAATTAAAATACACAAAAATACAAAGATGTAAAAATACATAATAAATGTTAATTTTTTAACAAGGTAAAATTATACATAGTAGTCATATAAATATGACAAGTATATTTACATATATTAAAGTATAATATATGTACAATATTACGTAAAGTATAGAGACTAAATAGTTATGTGTACATATATATACATATATATATAAGAAAATATATATATATATATATATATATATATATATATATATATATATATATATATATATATAAATATATAATATAGATAAATAACTGTAAATATATATATTAATAGTAAATATAATATATATATATATATAATAGTATACATATATATATGCACAAAAAAAAAAATATATATATATATATATATATTTTATTTATATATATATATTTATATAAAATATATATATATATATATATATATATATATATATATATATATATATATATACATATATATATATATATATATAAATGTACATATATACATATATAAATGTACATATAAATATATATATATATATATATATATATATATATATATATATATATATATATATTTCGCAAACAGATAATTTATTGAAAATAAGATGGGCTCGAAGAGAGCATTACAGAAGTTTCCAGGACCGTAAGACACAAAACGGGTCCTGATGTACTAGGTAGGCAATAAGCCGAAGTAGGGAACTAAAATTACGAAATTACAGAGACAAGTTATAAAGTACGAAATAAAAAAAGTCTGGTGAGCGGTTGCGTAACCCTGACGTGGAAGACGAAAATCAAATTTTCAAAATTGCAAATTCGAATTTTCGAATCCGCTGGGGAGGGCTCACCGCCCGAGGCGGTTGGTTGGAAAGTGTGGGCTTCCTGCCCAAAGCCAGCGAGCGTGCTGCCCGAGAAAAGGGCGCGCGACCCAAGGTGACAGAAGGGAGCACGTCCCAAGGGGGGAGCGCGGCCCCAGGCGGGGCGCACGCCACGAGGTGGCCCGGCACGAGATCCGGAGCTCGGCCGGACCGGCGAGGACGACCAGCGGGCACGACCGACGAGGAGAGGGACAAGGGGGAGGAGCGGGCGGAGTGCCGGTGAGCGGAGAGGGGTGCGGGGGCTTCGGCGAGGGAAAACAGGCAGACGGAGAGGGGCCGGTATAGGCGGCGAGAGAGGGAAAATGACCGCCGGGGATTGGGCGGCGATCGGGAGGGGGAAGAAGGCGGGAGGAGCAGAGCGGAGTGGAGGGATGTGGAGCCGGGGCGCGACCGGTGGACAGCTGGCGCGGCGAGCGGGGACGACGGCTACCGGTCGGGCGGGGGAAAGCCCTCCGGCCAGATACGGAGCAAGCGCCGAGGCTCGGCATATATATATATATATATATATATATATATATATATATATATATATATATATATGTGTGTGTGTGTGTGTGTGTGTGTGTGTGTGTGTATATTTTTTTTTTATATATAAATACATATATATATACACTCATACATTAAAATGCTAAATATAGAATATATATTTATATATATAAATACTGTAATATACGTATATAACACTATATATATATAAAATATATATATATATATATATATATATATATATATATATATATATATATATATATATATATATATATATATATATATAAACATGAAAACAAAAACAAAAACAAAAAGGAAAACAAATAACAGCGCGCGGGGGGGGGGGGGGGATTCGAACTCGGCCCACAGGGTCGGGTTCTCGGGCTCAGTCGGGCTAGCTAGGGGGTCAGTACATGTATTTTATAAAAATCAGTTTCCATAAGTACATAGAAAGTGAGTTCTAGTTTCATACGCCAAAATAGTAGAAAAACTGTAAATTAAATACTGTAAAAATTATAATAAATTTGCTAAATTAACATAGTATCTAAATACTACTTTTCCAGAATTTTAACAGCAATTAAAGTATTTTTAGAAATTCAAAAACAGCATGGTACACAATTGAATTTAAATAATTAATTATCTGCGTATTTTATCCATGTACATAATTTGAACCAGAGTTCAAATACAGGACCCAAGGCATGAATCAAGTCCAATATGACTTGTACAGGTCTTGAATATGTGAAAACACATTTGGTCCCAAAAACTCATGCTATTCTTGGACACCAAATGATTGTAGTAATTAAAATACACAAAAATACAAAGATGTAAAAATACGTAATAAATATTAATATTTTAACAAGGTAAAATTATACATAGTAGTCATATAAATATGACAAGTATATTTACATATATTAAAGTATAATATATGTACAATATTACGTAAAGTATAGAGACTAAATAGTTATGTGTACATATATATACATAGATAACATATATATATAAGGAAATATATATATAAAAGAAATAAATATATAATATATATAAATAACTGTAAATATATATATATTAATAGTAAATATAATGTATATATAATAGTATACATATATATGCACAAAATACATATACATACATATATATATATATATATATATTTTTATATATATATATATATATAAATTATATATATATATATATATATTATATATATATACAAATATATATATTTATATATTATATATATATATATATATATTATATATATATATATAATATAATATATATATATATTAATATTTATATATATATATATAATAATATATTATATATTATATATATAATTATATTATTTAATATATTATATATATATATATATAATATATCTATATATATATATATATATATAATATATATTATATATGTATATATATATATATTATTAATATATATGTATATATTATAAAATATATATATATATATATATATATATATATTATATATATATATAAAATATATATATATATATATATATATATGTGTGTGTGTGTGTGTGTGTGTGTGTGTGTGTGTGTGTGTGTGTGTGTATATTTTTTTTATATAATAAATACATATATATATACACTCATACATTAAAATGCTAAATATAGAATATATATTTATATATATAAATACTGTAAATATACGTATATAACAGTATATATATATAATAAAATATATATACAAAAATACATATATACATATATATATATATATATATATATATATATATATATATATATATATATATATATATATATATATATATAAACATAAAAAAAACAAAAACAAAAAGGAAAACAAATAACAGCGCGGGGGGGGGGGGGGGGTTCGAACTCGACCCACAGGGTCGGGTTCTCGGGCTCAGTCGGGCTAGCTAGGGGGTCAGCCCGCATTTTGTGTTAGGGTTAGGATTCAGATTACATTTATTTATGTTTTAGTTAATATATTAAAAAACCCGATAAAACAATCCTGTG
Organism: Iris pallida; assembly: GCA_029216955.1. NCBI lineage: Eukaryota > Viridiplantae > Streptophyta > Magnoliopsida > Asparagales > Iridaceae > Iris > Iris pallida. Next base: position 4,698,630 of record JANAVB010030818.1, read on the forward strand.
TCCTGACAGTTAGCGACACAGGAGTCGCGTGTCTTAGGCTAGCACGACACGCACGAGCCTAGTTTCGCGTGTCCGAGTACTGGGTTAGGATCTTCGTGTCCGGGCGAACCACATACGTGTGTACGAAACACGTACGACACGTTTTCACGCTGCTACTTAAGTGTCCGGCGAGCTGGAAGGGTTTCGAGGGTGCTGGACGGCGGAGAAGTTGACGTGGTCGCGGCGGAGTGGTGGCTCTAGACTCGTCTTGTCACGGCGAACTCGTCGACGGTGGTGGTTGGGGGTGAAGGTCGCTGTGGAGGCGGCGAGTGTCGCCGAAGTTAGGGTTGCGGCGAGTTTTTAAATGGGGAAGAAATGGGCGGTGGTCGTCGGAGATGGGTCAGGGTGGTGATGGTTGGGTCGGGGAGAGTGTGGGGGTTTTTATAGGGGGTTTGAGTCGGTCGGGCTGGGCTAGGTCGGTCGGGAAACGCGGGGGCACGTCGGCGTTGGTCGTCGGGCAGTCGTCGGGGGTGAGTAGGGTTAGGATTTGAATTAGGGTCCCTAAAAAATTGGAATTTATAATTAGGTCCCTCTAGTAGGTAAATGCGATTAATAATTTGCATAACAGAAATAAAATAATTTATAATTTGCACACTACTATATTAATAAATTAATAAATTGCATAATGATATAAAAAAACAATTCTAATTATTTCAAAATAATATTAAAACATTTTAATTAATTGTAAAATGGTATTTTAATATTTAAAACTCATTAAAAAATCATTAAAAATTTCTAGAAAAATTCCTAAAAATCATAATAAATTATTTTAATGCTAAACAGGTCATTAGCAACTAATTAATTCTAATTTAAATAATTTTGAAAAACAGGGGCTGACAAGTCTTCCCTCCTTGAAAAATTTCGTCCTCGAAATTCACAAGGATTGAAGACCCTACAATTTCCTAACATAGCAACCAATACAACAAATGACTAAGGCTACAATCGAAACTAACCTCTAAGGTATCAAGCGGGAACGGGTGGTTCCCTCGCAGCGGTTGGATCGAACAAGTAAGGGTATCTCTCTCATGTCCGACTCCCTCTCCCAAGTAGATTCACCCGGAGAGTGACTGCTCCAAGCTACTCGTACTAAGGGTATAACCTTGTTCCTCAGCCTCTTCTTCCTCCTGTCTAATATCTCCACTGGCTGCTCAGAAACTGTAACGCTCGGCCCGATCTCCAACTCTGAATGATCTAGCACATGGCTGGGGTCCGGAACATATCTCCTCAGCTGAGATACGTGAAAGACATCGTGAACTCCTACTAGGTTGGGTGGAAGTGCAACCCTGTAAGCTACCTCTCCAATCCTGCCAAGTATCTCGAGCCCGATGTATCTGGGGCTCAGCTTCCCTCCTCGTCCGAACCGGATCGTCCCTCTAGTAGGTGATATCTTCACTAGCACCATATCACCATCTGCGAACTCCATCGGTCTGCGACTAGCATCAGCCCAGTATTTCTGTCTGTCCTGAGCTACTCTGAGCCTATCTCTGATCATCCCGACCTTCTCTGCTGCATCCGTGATCATCTCTGGCCCAAGCATAACTCTGTCCCCAACATCGTCCCAAAAGAGCGGTGTCCGGCATCATCGTCTATATAGTGCCTCGAAAGGAGACATATCGATACTAGCTTGGTAGCTGTTGTGTAAAAACTCGACCAAGTGCAGATGACTCTCCCATGATCCTCCAAAGTCCAGCACGTAAGTCCTCAGCATATCCTCTTGTGTCTGTATCGTCCTCTCGGACTGTCCATCTGTCTGCGGGTGGTATACCGTACTGAACTTGAGCCGACTGCCCAATCCTCCTGCAAGCTCCTCCAGTAGTGGGACGAGAATCTACTGTCTCTGTCGGACACGATGCTCACGGGTACTCCATGCAAGCGAACTATCTGCTGCATGTATAGTTCTGCCAACTTCTCGGTGGAAAGCCCCACCTTGAAGGGTATAAAGTGCGCACACTTCGTCAGCCTGTCCACGATGACCCAAATGGCATCCTTCCCTCCTTGGGAACGAGGAAGCCCTGAGACGAAGTACATAATGTGTTCCCACTTCCACTCGGGAATAGGTAACGGCTGCAACAGACCAGTTGGCCTCTGGCGCTCCGCCTTGACCTGCTGGCAAACTAGGCATCTCGAAATGAAACGTGATACATCTCTTCATCACGTGCCACAAAAGATGTTCCTGTAAGTCACGATACATCTTGTTAGCACCAGGGTGAATAGAATATCTCGATCGGTGCGCCTCCTGCAAGACTGCCTCTACTAGCTCTCCCTTTGGCATGCACAATCAGCTGCCATACCTCAAGGATCCATCCTCTGCTACAGTAAAGTCATCCAGCAATCCAACTAAAGCCTGGGCCTGAAGTCTGCGAAGGCTCTATCTGTAGACTGTGCCTCCCTGATCTTCTCCATCAAACCTGACTGAATGTCAAGCGCCATCATCTGTATCACTGATCCTGGCCAAACTATCTCGATACCGAGCTTCTCCAGATCTTCTCGCAAATGTCGATCTATCATTAGATACCATGCCATCGGATGCCTGCTCAGCGCATCCGCCACCACATTTTTCTTTTCGAGATGATACTGTAAATCGATATCGAAGTCTTTCATCAACTACAACCATCATCTTTGCCTCATGTTCAGCTCTTTCTGCATGAACACATACTTCAAGCTTTTGTGGTCAGTAAAGATTTCCACACGCTCTTCGTATAAGTAATGTTTCTATAACTTGAGTGCAAAGATCACCGCAGCTAACTCTAGGTCATGGGTAGGATAGTTTCGTTCATGAGTCCGCAATTGCCTACATGGATAAGCAATCACTTTCTCATGCTATTGTAGGACACATCCTAGCCCCTTTCCTGATGCATCGCTGTATATGGTAAAACCTCCAGAACCAGAAGGTAAAGTCATAACTGGAGCGGTCGTCAGCCTCCCCTTCAGCTCCTTAAACGCTGCCTGGCAATCCTCTAACCAGATATACTATACGTCCTTCCGCGTGAGCTTCGTCATGGGTTTAGCTATCCTAGCAAAGTCCTGGATGAACTTTCTATAATAGCCTGCTAAACCCAGAAAGCTTCTGATCTCTGAAACTGATGTTGGAGCCTTCCATGTCTCAACTGCAGCAATTTCCTGGGATCCACCGAGATTTCCTCTCCAGTAACTACATGGCCGAGAAACTCCACTCGGTCTAAAAAGAACTCGTACTTCGACAATTTGGCAAACAACCTCTCCTGCCTCAGAATCTCTAAAACTGTCCGCAAGTGCTCTGTATCCTCCTCCGGCGTCTTCGAGTATATCAGGATGTCATCGATAAACACTACGACGAACTTATCCAGATACTGGTGGAATGTCTTATTCATCAAATTCATAAAGATAGCTGGCACATTTGCGAGACCAAATGGTATCACCAGAAACTCGTACTGCCCGTATTTGTATTGAACGCCGTCTTCTAGACGTCTGCTGCCCTGACCTTTACCTGGTGGTACCCGGATCTCAAGTCTATCCTAGAAAACACCTTCGCCCCACTCAACTGGTCGAACAAATCATCTATCATGGGCAGAGGATATTTGTTCTTAATGGTGATGGCATTCTGGGCCCGGTAGTCAATACACTACCGAACTGTACCATCCTTCTTAGGCACAAAGAGCACTGGCGTTTGTCACCCCTAATTTTTAGAAACAGGGGTATTTTTATCATTTTACATTTTGAAATTTTTAAAATTTATTTTATTATTATGATATTATTTTGGGGTTGAAATTTATTTTATTATTTATGATATTGTTTTGGGGTTATTGAGTCGGGTTCGAATTTCAACTCAATCCGACTTAAAACGGGGACCCGGGGGTAGTTTGACTCTAGTGGGACCCACGCACTAGTTAGGCATGGTCCACATGATATTAATTTTAGTCCACATAATAGAAATTTTAGTTAGAGGTTAGACTAATTTTTATGGATAAGGTTAGTGTGATTAGAGACTTTAGAATGACTAATTTAGCCCCAACCAATTAGCCCTTTCCTAATACTCATAGAATAGATTAGTGGGGGCATTTTGGACCTTACCATAATAGGACAAATAGCCCCATATGGCCAGCCACTTTGGGAGAGGATAGGCTCAAGTTCTTTTCATTTCTCATCCACACTCTCTCTTGTTCTTTTCCAAATTCCTAGAGAGCAATCCTAGCAATTTCTCCACCAAATCCTTCCATTTTGCCACCAAATCTTCTTCTTTCCTTCTCCATTCTAGCCAAGGAGGAAGCTACCCAAGTTTGGGAGGATTCGGAGCTCGTTCGTGTCCTTTTGGAATCTCTATGTGTCGGTGTCGCTCCGGGAAGGCTTTTTTCGATTCGATCTACCGGGAGGTATAAATCCCTTATCCTTTTCATTTCCTTATGCATATAGGTCTATTTTGAACCCATAGGAATGACCCCCATGGTTGTATCTCCATTTGTGTCCATTTCTTGTCCATTTGGAGGTCATAGGAGTGTCCTTTGTGTTGTGGTTGTGTCCATGTGGGAAAATCCCAAATTTGGACACACTATGTGTTGTTGTTATGTATGAATGAATTATTACATGTTTAATCTAATATTTTTGTATTGGAGATGTGTTCTATAGTGTCTCATATATATATTAGTGTAGAGAGTGAGTTCTTGATATACTATGTTATATACTTGTGTTCTTTTGTCTCAAACTACCCAAATCCGTCATGATTTTTATCCACGTTTTTAATTTCAGCCCAAAATTAGAAATAATAACGTCTAACTCAAAGCTCGGTTTAATCTCCCATTTTTTTTAAAAGAAGAATTGAAGTTAGCTTTCCAAAAACATATATTAATAGGGCTAATTCTTTCTGTAACTTTCTGGAGAATTATTTGGTGTCAGTTGTACGAAAGACAAACGCGTTCTCGGTGTTTTCGTGATTCCGGAAGTTTCCGAAAACGAAAATGCGATCCGTTTGAAGTTTCGGAAAGCTAACACATAGATCTATAATATACTTTAATCCTAGATTTTAATTCATGCTGAGATGGTACAGTATTGATTATTAGTAGGAGTTACTATTCGGCATATGCATTTTGTGCACCCTTATGTGTAATATAATATTCTATTTGATTTTAACCCATGTTAATGTATACATTATGTAATTAAATAAAGAATGCAAGCATGAGTAAATGTTAAATAAATGATGTATGAGGTGTAAGTATCCTATCTAATGTAAGCATGTATAAGTATGGCTTGTAATGAATATGTAGGTTCCATAGTATGTAATATATGGTGCATATAGTAGTGCAAGAGAATAATGAATGATGAATGAATGCAAGCATGAATGTAATATAATAATTGTAATGTATGCAATATACAAGTTAATGAGATGTAATGTTCTATGTTAACACAAATCCTATATTACCTCATGTACCCCTTACACTATGTAGACACTATCACACTTGACACTTTGTTTACTTACACTTTGGTACTCTTTGATATGTATACACTATGTATGCCCATTTAACCCTCACTTGCCCTTGCCATGTTCACATACACACACATAGCCTCTTAAATAAGTATTTATGAATACAGTTAACTTAGCTATGTATGTATATTATATGTTAGCATATTGTGTTGTAATATATAAGTTTATATAACCATTTGAAATGCCATGATTATAGACCTAATGTTGAATACCAATATATGCATGTGTATATATGTGTAGACATATATAGTTTAAAGTAATAGATTACCTAGTGTATATCCAATGTGAATTCTTGCCTATTTGAGTATTGAATAATTGCATGCTATATAGAGTTGGGTGTATGTTGGCTTGTATAGCCTTGTATTGATGTGTGCTTGCTAGGATAGTCTTGGTTAGGCCTAGTAAGACTTGCTGGGTTAGGACATGACCTAGTTTGACTAGTACAGTTGACCAGAGTTGACCAAGGGTTGACTTTGGCCTAGTTTGACCTAGATTCATGTAGAATGCATTGTAGTACTTTATATTACCCTTCTGGACATGTTGTGACTTGTGCTGTTCTAAATAGGAGCCAGACACCTCTCCTCGGACAATACATTTCCTTTAGACATTCAGATAGCAGGCGTACATTCTCTGATCATTTCATAACTTGTTTAGAATTATATTCCTGCTCTAGTTTACCTTATTTGATGTTGTCACGATATTATCACGGATTGGTACTATATGGATCCCTACATTGAGATGTAATCCCCCTCGGGAGCATCGGATACATTATGTCATGTGTTTTATGTACATCATGTATTCCTCGCTCTCATGTTATTCATGTTTTCATGTGCTTCATGCTCGTTCATGCATGCTCGTGTACTCTCGTGTGCTCTCATGAATCGGTCATGTTTTCCATGTATCTCATGTATAACCTATATTACTGTGCATCATTTATGAGCCTTCATGTGAATTTTATGTGCTCCCATTTTTGGGCCCCCCATGTGGACTTCATGTGCACTCATGTATGAGCTCTTATGTATACTTCATGTGCACCCATTTATGGGCTTCATATGAAAACCATGTACGTAACATAACTTGTTTGGATCCTTGTGTATTGATTGGGGTATGGGAGAGTATAAATAGCTATGTGAACAATTCCAAAGTAGTATAGCCATGTGCGCCTCTTTAGTATAGTCATGTGCAAATCCAGCCGTTCACATGTCGACCTTGTACTCTAAATCACTAGTCACTGGTAGCTCTCTATTTATAGTAGATATTTCTATTACAGTTCTCTCTCTGTTTACATCATGTACTTTCTTTCAGTTTCATGTATCGTACACTCTTGCATGTTTATATTCTCTAACCTGTTATGATCTGTGTGAGATGTATTGTGCTCGCTCCTGTCCTGACTGGACCTGTTGATAAATTTTATATATAGCCTGGAGGTTGCCTGCTAGCCTAGAGGAGACACAGTAGAGGTTGTATAGATAGTTAGGGTTTGATTATCGATTATTTTTTAGTTGTTTTGAGTTGTATTTATTTTATGGATTACTGTATTTGAGCTTTGAGATGTTTTTTGGGTTGGTGTATCTTAGACACTTAGACTTCTATCTGCTGTATCTCTTTTGGATTTCATGTTCTATCTATCTTCCATTATGCTCTACCTTAGATGTGATTGAGTTTACATTAGTTTACATTCTGCTATGTCATCCCCATTCGGGGTGTATAAACTGTTTAGCCTTATACTGTTAGATGCATGAGACCTAGGACAGCGTTCTACCGCCGACACTGCGGCGTAGGCTGGACGTTGTTATGTACTCGTACCTTCACGGTGGGTGCTGGTCGTGACACGATTTTAGTGGTGGCCCATGCAGGTCGAGTTTATGTAGTGGTATTCGAACTAGAGCACTACAGCCTGCAGTAGGAATAGGATATTTTGAAGGTACTCAATCACGGTTAGGATTCCTTGAGAGATTCCTGGGACGACCCTTGAGAATCTTATTTTAACTTCGATTTGAAATCTGTTTTTCCCTGATTTGATTTACCTTTACTTCCTGTTATTGAACTTGATTTTGATGGATTATTGTTGAATTTTGAATCTTGATGTTAGTGGTTGAATTTGAGTCTGTATTTTTATGATTTTTGATGGATTTTTGATGGATTATTGTTGAATTTTGAATCTTGATGATAGTGGTTGAATTTGAGTCTGTATTTTTATTATTTTTGATGGATTATTGTTGAATTTGAATCTTGATATTAGTTGTTGAATTTGAGTTTGTATTTAAATGTATATGTACATTTTTTTAGAATTAAGGTATAACCTGATAACATACTTGATAAGGACAATGAGAAAGGTAAAAGTCTACTTTATTATGGAATTTAGAATTTATTGCAGTCATATTTGCTAGCATGACAAGGACGTAGCCTAATATACCTATACTTATCTTAGTTATGAAATCTAGATTTTCTCGCAGCCATACCGGGTGGCGTGGTAAGAATTCTAGATAACATGATTATAGGGTATGCCTTATTATGGACTCTATCGTTTATTACAGCTATGCTTATTGGTGTGGCAGAATTCTGACAACATAATTTCAAGAAGACGCATATGATTATCAGATTGTACCTTAAATATTTTTGAACATGTTTTCTCTACTTTTGTTTCAGTCCTTCAAAAAAAAGAAAAAAAATAAAGAGAGAATTGTTATTTGTTTGTTTTGTTTTGTTTCTCATTTATTTAACTTAGGAGTAGCTTTAGCTGTTTTTATAAACTTTGTGTAACTTCTTACTATGAAATTCTTCTTAATACAATGAATCGATGATTTTGCTAGACTTTATCTTGGATTTGCAAATTTAGCTCTGGGTTTTAAAATGTGTTTTTTTTACTTTTAAACAGATAAGCAAAAACAGATTTTATCGTTATTTCTTTTTTGCTATTATTCTTGTATTAAATAATAATAATAATACTGTCTTGATTACGTCATCACCTGCTTGCAACCTTGGTAGAAATCTAATTGTTGGTCTTAACGTAGAATTAAAATTTTATATTGGGACATGAGAATATATATGAATATATATAGTGGACACTTTCCTGACACTTATGCATGCTACACTTGATTTCCACCTATCTGAATACATATTAATATGTCGTTAATGTTTAAATTTTTAAAATTCCAATATTTTCGATTCTCTGCTTTTCCTAGCTTAACTCGTAATTTAAAATAAAATTTCATGATAATAGTTTTATTTATATCACTGCACATGTATGTTATACGTAGGGTTTTAATTCAAAAAAAATTTTGGTTGAGTTTTGTGTTTAAATTGTCAAATCTGAGACTGTGTGCATATTAACCCTTAATACGGGATTTTAAATGTTAGTTCAAATTGATTTTTTAAATGTAATATTTAGAGCTGTGTACATTGTTGTTGTAGGGATATAAATTTAGGTTCCATATTCTTACATGTTAGGTTGTGATAAACATTGAGTTGGTTTTGATGTGCAAATTCTCCAAAATCCTGAAAACTGAATACATGTTAACATTTTTACATTGATTTCCATGTTTAGTTCAATTTCAGATTTAACATGTAATATTGAACTGTATGCGTAGATAAATGTATTGATAGTATATTAGGGTTTCATTTCTATCATGTTAGGATATTGGGAGCATTGAGATTAGTTGTGATGTTTCAAACTCCTAAATTTTGAAATTGTATTATGTTAATATTGTACTGGTTTAAATGTTAGCTTATTTTCAGATTTTGTATGTAAATGCTGAACTAAAACTGGGTTTAACCTTTCAATACTAAGCTATAACCCTGTACAAGGACACACACACACCCTAACTTAGTATACCCTGTCATGTAACCTAACTCTTCCTCTCTATGTCATGATTATATATCTATATAGATATATAGAGCTTAGGCATACATGTTATAATGTATATACATACATAACTAAATCTCTACCTCTTTATATATACATATATACATGGTTAGTCATGCATGTTATGAGCAAATGAGTTGTGTATTGTAGATTGTTTAACCAATATGCCATGATTATGTAACTTGATAGTTATTGTTTGAAATCCCAAATCCTCCTATGCACTTTTATATATTTCACATACACACACGCCTATTATCTAACCATATGAACATGTCCACATACACCCATACATACACTAACTACATAACTTGTACATAATGCTAGCTTTTCCCTCTCAACGCTATATATAAAATATTGTGATTGGATTTCCATGCAATTGGCTTTCATTCTTTAACTTTTGATTTTGATTTTCTTGAATAGTACCCCTTATTAGATAAATGGTAGTTAACTTTATTTTATTTTAATAAGTACCAGTTTTCATATAGGATGGTAGAGTGCCTTACAGTCTTGATGATTGTTATTTCTGTATCTTTTCTAGTTTAGCACCCTATATTGCTTGTGTGTTTTGATATCCTATGACTGTTTTGGTTTAGCATGATTAGTATACCTAGATGAGACTTTTACTACCACCGTATGCCATGATCCTGCATATCATTTTTTAAATCGTATGATTGTTTAAGTTCTGAGACTTTGATTGTAGGGGGTTTGACCTAGAAGGAGTATGAACATTTTAATTTCGAGGACAAAATTTTTCTAAGGTGGGTAGACTTGTACACCCAGTTCTCTAAAATGAGGGTAATTTTAAAATTTTGTAATTTTAATCATTTATTGATTTGACATTTAAATCATGATATGATTTTTGGTAATTTTTAAATCATTTTAAAACTATTTAAAATCATGACTTGTGATTTTGATGTTTTGCTAGTGAAACCCTAGAGACTGTTTGACCTAGAGCCTAACCATGTGATTAGGATACTTTAATGTCATTTCTGGCCTAAGGATATTTTGCATTTGACCTCTTTGAATTTTTGACATTTATTGCGTTGGTGATTGTTGATTTTGACCTTTGATAGGTGTGATTTTGTGATGGTTTTGTGTCCGTATCGGACACGTATCAGTTTTTATTTACAAATGTTTGATGTGCCTCAAAGAGATTTTTTTATTGCTAATTTTTTTTGAAAAGTATTTGAATGAGATTGTTTTCTGCATGTGTTTCCTGTGATTGCTTTGTTTTAATTTCGAGAACGAATTTTTTTTAAGGTGGATAGATTTGTCACCCCCAGTTTTCAGAAATAGGGGTATTTTATCATTTATATTTTTGAATATTTTTAAAATTTATTTTATTATTTATGATATTATTTTGGGGTTGAAATTTATTTTATTATTTATGATATATTTTGGGGTTATTTGAGTCGGGTTCGAATTTCAACTCAATCCGACTTGAAACGGGGACCCGGGGGTAGTTTGACTCTAGTGAGACCCACACACTAGTTAGGCATGGCCCGCATGATATTAATTTTAGTCCACATGATAGAAATATTTTAGTTAGAGGTTAGACTAATTATTATGGATAAGGTTAGTGTGATTAGAGACTTTAGAATGACTAATTTAGCCCCAACCAATTAGCCCTTTCCTAATACTCATAGAATAGGTTAGTGGGGGCATTTTGGACCTTACCATAATAGGACAAATAGCCCCATATGGCCAGCCACTTTGGGAGAGAATAGGATCAAGTTCTTTTCATTATTCTCATCCACACTCTCTCTCTCTCTTGTTCTTCCCCAAATTCCTAGAGAGCAATCCCTAGCAATTTCTCCACCAAACCCTTCCATTTTGCCACCAAATCTTTCTTTCCTTCTCCATTCTAGCCAAGGAGGAAGCTACCCAAGTTTGGGAGGATTCGGAGCTCGTTCGTGTCCTTTTGGAATCTCTATGTGTCGGTGTCGCTCCGGGAAGGCTTTTCTTCGATTCGATCTACCGGGAGGTATAAATCCCTTCTCTTTTCATTTCCTCATGCATATAGGTCTATTTTGAACCCATAGGAATGACCCCCATGGTTGTATCTCCATTTGTGTCCATTTCGTGTCCATTTGGAGGTCATAGGAGTGTCCTTTGTGTTGTGGTTGTGTCCATGTGGGAAAATCCCAAATTTGGACACACTATGTGTTGTTGTTATGTATGAATGAATTATTACATGTTTAATCTAATATTTTTGTATTGGAGATGTGTTCTATAGTGTCTCATATATATATTAGTGTAGAGAGTGAGTTCTTGATATACTATTATATACTTGTGTTCTTTTGTCTCAAACTATCCAAATCCATCATGATTTTTATCCACGTTTTTAATTTCAGCCCTAAATTAGAAATGTCATAACGTCTAGCTCAAAGCTCGGTTTAATCTCCCGTTTTTTTAAAAAGAAGCATATTGAAGTTAGCTTTCCAAAAACATATATTAATAGGGCTAATTCTTTCTGTAACTTTCTGGAGAATTATTTGAGTGTCAGCTATACGAAAGACAAACGCATTCTCAGTGTTTTCGCGATTCCGGAGTTTACGGAAACGAAAACGCGATCCGTTTGAAGATTCGGAAAGCTAACACATAGAGCTATAACATACTTTAATCCTAGATTTTAATTCATGCTGAGATGGTACAGTATTGATTATTAGTAGGAGTTACTATTCGGCATATGTATTTTGTGCACCCTTGTGTGTAATATAATGTTCTATTTGATTTTAACCCATGTTAATGTATATACATTATGTAATTAAATAGAGAATGCAAGCATGAGTAAATGTTTAAATAATGATGTATGAGGTGTAAGTATCCTATCTAATGTAAGCAAGTATAAGTATGGCTTGTAATGAATATGTAGGTTCCGTAGTATGTAATGTATGGTGCATATAGTAGTGCAAGAGAATAATGAATGATGAATGAATGCAGGCATGAATGTAATGTAATAATAGATGTAATGTATGCAATATACAAGTTAATGAGATGTAATGTTCTATGTTAACACAAGTCCTATATTACCTCATGTACCCCTTACACTATGTAGACACTATCACACTTGACACTTTGTTCACTTACACTTTGGCACTCTTTGATATGTATACACTATGTATGCCCATTTAACCCTCACTTGCCCCTTGCCATGTTCACATACACACACATAGCCTCTTAAATAAGTATTTATGAATACAGTTAATTTAGCTATGTATGTATATTATAATATGTTAGCATTTGTGTTGTAATATATAAGTTTATATAACCATTTGAAATACCATAATTATAGACCTAATGTTGAATACCAATATATGCATGTGTATATATGTGTAGACATATATAGTTTAAAGTAATAGATTACCTAGTGTATATCCAATGTGAATTCTTGCCTATTTGAGTATTGAATAATTGCATGCTATATAGAGTTGGGTGTATGTTGGCTTGTATAGCCTTGTATTGATGTGTGCTTGCTAGGATAGTCTTGGTTAGGCCTAGTAAGACTTGCTGGGTTAGGACATGACCGAGTTTGACCTAGTTTGACTAGTACAGTTGACCAGAGTTGACCAAGGGTTGACTTTGGCCTAGTTTGACCTAGATTCATGTAGAATGCATTGTAGTGCTTTATATTACCCTTCTGGACATGTTGTGACTTGTGCTGTTCTAAATAGGAGCCAGACACCTCTCCTCGGACAATACATTTCTTTAGACATTCAGATAGCAGGCGAGTACATTCTCTGATCATTTCATAACTTGTTTAAAATTATATTCCTGCTCTAGTTTACCTTATTTGATGCTGTCATGATATTATCACGGATTGGTACTATAGGATCCCTACATTGAGATGTTATCCCCCTCGGGAGCATCGGATACATTATGTTATGTGTTTCATGTACATCATGTATTCCTCGCTCTCATGTTATTCATGTTTCTCATGTGCTTCATGCTCGTTCATGCGTGCTCGTGTACTCTCGTGTGCTCTCATGAATCGGTCATGTTTCCCATGTATCTCATGTATAACCTATATTACATGTGCACTCATTTATGAGCCTTCATGTGAATTTCATGTACACCCATTTTTGGGCCCCCCATGTGGACTTCATGTGTACTCATGTATGAGCTCTCATGTATACTTTATGTGTACCCATTTATGGGCTTCATGTGAAAACCATGTACGTAACATAACTTGTTTGGATCCTTGTGTATTGATTGGGGTATGGGGGAGTATAAATAGCCATGTGAACAATTCCAAAGTAGTATAGCCATGTGCGCCTCTTTAGTATAGTCATGTGCAAATCCAGCCATTCATATGTCGACCTTGTACTCTAAATCACTAGTCACTGGTAGCTCTCTACTTATAGTAGATATTTCTATTACAGTTCTCTCTCTGTTTACATCATATACTTTCTTTCAGTTTCATGTATCGTACTCTCTTGCATGTTTATATTCTCTAACCTGTTATGATCTGCGTGAGATGTATTGTGCTCGCTCCTGTCCTGACTGGACCTGTTGATAAATTTTACAGATAGCCTGGAGGTTGTCTGCTAGCCTAGAGGAGACACAGTAGAGGTTGTATAGATAGTTAGGGTTTGATTATAGATTATTTTTAGTTGTTTTGAGTTGTATTTATTTTATGGATTACTGTATTTGATCTTTGAGATGTATTTTTGGATTGGTGTATCTTAGACACTTAGACTTCTATCTGCTGTATCTCTTTTGGATTTTATGTTCTATCTATCTTCCATTATGCTCTACCTTAGATGTGATTGAGTTTACATTCTGCTATGTTACCCCCATTCGGGGAGTATAAACTGTTTAGCCTTATACTGTTAGATGCATGAGACCTAGGACAGCGTTCTACCGCCGACACTGCGGCGTAGGCTGGGCGTTATTACGTACTCGTACCCTCACGGTGGGTGCGGGTCGTGACAGCGCTTCCCATGGAGAAGCACTAGATCGAATGAAACCCTTTTTCAATAGGTCATTAATCTGCTCTTTCATCTCTACGGCCTCCTTGGGGTTCATTCTATAGCAAGCCCGGGATACTGGTGATGAACCCGGTACTAAATCTATGGTGAACTCCACATCTCTGTCAGGCGGAAGTCCTGGAAGATCCTCTGGAAATACATCCATAAACTCTCTAATGATAGGGTGTGGTGGTGCTACGTCCCCAACTGTCGCACAACAATTCGGCTCTAGGCTAATCTTCGGCCCCGTCCACCTGACACTGAATGGTGCTGTGCCTGGGGGACTGAACAGAATACTACCCTCATGACAGTTTATAGCTACATGGGCATAGCTAAGCCAGTCCATCCCTAATATGATATCATAACCGGGGAGTGGCATCACAAAGAATCGTCCCCTGAACTCTCTCCCGGCTATAGTAATAGAGCATCTATAGATAGATCTAATAGGCACTGGTCCTCCTCCCATCATCACTTTACTAATCTCCGCAGTAGGTGTAGCTACTAGATGGTGTTTATGGAAAAACTCTAATGACAGGAAGCTATGAGATGCACCAGAATCAAACAAGCATAGAGCTAGAAAAGTATGCAAATAAACATGACCTGTGATGACGTCAGCTAAGTAATCTGGCTCCGAAACCTGCTCCGGCTCTGGCTCAAGGGCTAGACTATAAGTCTTCCCCTGGGGTCCCTTCTGTTGCTGCAGATGTTGTCCAAACCTCTGCTACGGAGTCGGAAGCGGCCCTCTAGATCCCTTGGCTACTGGACAGCTCCGAAGCTGATAGGTGGCAGACCCACAAGCTAAACACTGCCCCAACCTCTTCCTACAAATGAAAGAGTCGTGGCCTACCCTTTTACAGAATGTACACAAGGTTCCCTTCTGCTGCTGTCGGGGTCCCGGGGCTCTAACTGGCGGGGTCTGATGATGTGGTATGGGAGGACGATATGTTTGCTGGTATGGCGTCGGTACTTTTTGCTGGAAAGCCTGACGCTTGGAGGGTCCCTCAATGTGTACAGAAGCCGACCTCTTAAAAGATAGAAGACGCTCCTCAATGCTCCGGGCCAACTCTAGGCTCTGGTAGTAGTCAGTCGTATCGTTCGCCACTATAAGAATGCCAATGTCTGGAACTAGACCATGGAAAAACCTACGGGTCATCTCCTCTGGGTCTGCAACTATACTAGAAGCGAAATGGCTCAGGCGACTAAACTCTGCCGCATACTCGTCGACAGAACGGTTCCCCGCTGGATGTTCTGGAATCGTAGTCCCATGGCTACTCTAGCGGTGGTCGAGAAGAATTTCTTCTTGAACTGGGTCTTGAACTGATCCCAAGTGGCCCTCTCTCTCGCAAATAACGGCTCATTCCGGAACCAAACTCCTGCCAAGTCTATCAGCAGAAATCCCGTTGCCTCGACCTGGAGGTCATCCGGCATCTTAACTCCAAGGAGCTTCCTCTCTACCGAGTCTAACAATCATCTGCTACTACTATGCCCTCAGTCCCGGAGAACTCCTTGGGGTTCAGACCCATGAAGTCCTTGATCGTCCCTGCTCTCTGTCGTGGCTCTACAGGTGGTGGGACCACGGTACGTTCCTCAGAACGCTCCATGCTCTGGTGGAGTAGGTTGGTCTGCTCCTGATGAGTCGTTAGGAACCCCTGGATCAGAGTGAGCAGTTGGTTCTCGTCGAGTGTGACGGAAACCTGGGTAGGTATAGTGATAGGGTGGTGGAAGTATCGGGTCCTGCTGGGACTGCGATGTGGAAGGTAGTGGAGGCATCTGGGTTTGTGGATTTGTGGAGTGGAGGAATATGGTAGGTGGAGGTGGGGGTGTATCAGTCAACTGGTCAGCTGACTGGATGGGGAGTGCGCCATTCTCAGGTGTGACATACTGGGATGAACGAGTAAGAACCATCTAATTACAATAAAAAAAGACTTATAAGGACTCTTTTAAAGTAAGCAATCATAGGCAAGAAAATCTAATTATAATAGCAAGCATGTGATGTATTTCCTATGTTGTAATCCTAGTATTCCTCTAGGTGTTCTAAGCGTCATTCCTAAGGTTGTCTAATTACCTTAAGTTCCTAATTGTAGGCATGCTTGGTACAATAACGTAACCAAATATTTTAGCCAGAGACCTGCATGGGCCACCACTAAAAACATGTCACAATCCTCTACCCAAATTGTTGGGCCGGGCTGAGTCATGTCCAGCCTACGCTTGAGATAAAGCGCAGTAAGCTGTTCTAAAAGTAACAAGTTAAGACTAAATGTTCTAACAGTTCTAATAGCAAATAAAAGTCATAAATGCTCCAAACACAAAAGTCGTCTCATATAGTAACAAGTCCAAGTACACGTCTGAAATATAAAACTGGATACATGTCCAGTTATAAAATACGTAATCTAATACATGACAACACTAAATATCCCAAGCAACTACGCAAACTAGACGAGTTTCCCCGTAGGTACATCCCCGTCAGGCAAAGCCTGGTCCTCGGCAGTATCTCCATAATATGGGTCACGGAGCAACTCCTTCTCAGTAAGGATACCTACAACGTTATCCTGTCAGGACGGGAGCAAGTACTGATGTCACGACCCGCACCCACTGTGAGGGTACGAGCACGTAACAACGCCCAGCCTACGCCGCAGTGTCGGCAGTAGAACGCTGTCCTAGGTTACTATCTAATCAACAACTCACGCAATTATATAATGTACTTGTCGAATCTCAACTCCAAACGGAGAACAAGTACAGATATAATGAATCTCAATCACAGACTAAGAACGATAAGATATCACAGAAGTATAACTAAGAAATTGAAGACAACAAAACTACTGATAATATAACAACAAACTCAAAATCTCAAATACATCTCAAGTCTCAAATTTCTATACAACTCCAGTTCTAAACAGGAAAACTAAAACAAGACAGACTAACTAAACTCCCGATCACTCCTGAGTGTCGGGGCCATAGGTAGCTAAGCCATCTCCTCAGTAAAATTTAGGGCATGTGTCCTCAGGGCCAATCATCTGTAAAATTTTCAACAGGTCCAGTCAGGACAGGACGAGTACAACTCATCAAAAACCCAAGTAAAAGACAGGAAACTATAAAGCAGTTATAGACAGTTTTATTGATGAATATGGCGTTTATATACAGGTGATGGTATAGAGAAACAGTAAGATACAAGAAAAGTAAAGTAACTAATCAAGAGAAGAATGATGGCAATGACGACTGTAAATAAATCTAGCTGAACTAAGGTAATATGATAAGTCCAGGCAGTAAATGTAAAACAAGTGTAAATGCTATAAATCCAGTACGGGATGAATCTAATACAAGATGAATCTAGTACCAGATGATTCTAGGTAGTGATCAAGAATCCAGGTGAGTCCAGCTAATCTAATAGTGTGTTTTAAAATACCGAGATCGACATGTAGACGGCTGTGGGTAATCAGGCACCTCTCCCTGATCAGGCGAGAGTGGCTATGCTTCCAGTAGATTCCAGTAGGGAGATTCCAGATTTGGGGTATGTCTACATGTCTTACTCATATTTCTCCGCCCCGTAAACAAGTGAATCCAGAATTCGACACGAGAATCGAGATGAGTCCAGCCAAAATTTAATGATTCCAGAAATAGATTCCGAAATGATTCCAGTGATTCCAGTAATAGAGGCCAGATAATATGGTGAGTGTGTCACATACATGAATCCAGAAATATCCATACGTGTGGTATCAGAATCACATAAAACTAAATAGAACTGAAATACAGTAACTGCAAATAAATGAGAGAACTATCAGAGAATGTACTCGCCTGATACTCTGAAAAGAGTAGTGTAATGTCAGATGTCTGCACCGGAGTCACAATGTCCTAAATAGAACAGTACAGGTTATAATGTGTTTAAAACAAGGCAAATGATGGTTATGATGCAATCTACATGATTCTAAGTCAAATCTAGGTCAAAGTCAACTCTAAGTCAAACCTGGTCATCTGTCTAGGTTAAACTAGGTCCAAGTCAAACTTGGTCAACTCTGGGTCAACCCAAGTCAATACTCTAGTCAAACTAGGTCAATTGGTCACATCCAGACTAATGTTGACTTTTGGTCAACTCTAGTCTACCTGGACTAGTCAAACTAAGTCAACAACAAGGCTATCTAGGGTCAATTGGTCAAACTTGATCTTAACTAGTCTAGCCTAGGTTTGGACACCAAATCCATATTTGCTAAACCCAAACTCTAACTATACCATAACCAAGCTCATGTCCTAAACATCATGTATGCATACCCTGACATACTCTACATCAACATACAACCATGTCTAACTACAGAACATACCTATATATATCATATTATTATATTCAAGAATATAGATATATTATACATATAATGTGATAGGGTAGGGTGGCATACCCATGTGTCATATACATTATGGTACAACTCAGGAAATTTCAGCCCAAAATATGATGTGTAACATATGTGGGTGTGTGAGTAGCTGTGTTTTAATCATGACAGTGAACAAAGTGTGCATCTATTGTGTGTGGGTGATATGTGAATATACATTGAGTGTACAGTGAACAGGAAAAGTCAGTTTGAATCCCCCTGTCGAACTCCCTTACCTAACCCAACACAACCATATGAAATCCTCATTAACTAATACAAAATATAACTTTAATCATGGCAATTTAAGCTTTAATCAAACAGTAAAAAAAATGTGTCTTAACAGAACTTAAACTCAGCTAATCACACTCAAAATGATATATATAACATCATATATACTATAACAGAGAAATGTAAATGACAGTTCACTCATTCAAGCCTATAACAAAATCCCAAGGCCTAATAACCATTCAATCGAAATGAACAAAACACAAAGTAATCTAGTATACTCCTCTAACAGTTCTCAGGTTACAGTGTTCACATGACAGTTAGTGTTTAGGGAAAAAACTGGTAATAGGATCAACCTAGACTCCTATAGATAATAGGTGGACTGAAATTCTCAGTTTGCAATAGAGGACTGAACCTCATTGCCTGGACAGTAATCGAGGGTCCAAGCATGGACTGAATGACAATGTGGACAGCCATGTGTGTATAGGACAGGGTTTACATCTCAAAACATTACAAAACAGGGAGCATTGTTCAGTTGTGTGTGGCATGGAATTTCAGTGAATGAATGAGCCAAAAGAAAAACAGGAATGACCAATTAATTGGGACTGATACATAGTGAAATTGGACTGATCAAGGTTTTGTCAAAACCCAACATTCCATATGAATCCCCAACACAGGTATTCACCAGTTCAGTTAAAGAAATAGGGGGAATATGTATGTGTCTCATAAGAGTAAGCATGGCAGTTTACACATGCATCAATTCAACATTACAAATAATTCGAAAACCAAAACCTAATCACCAAATCATAATCTATATCGCAATGATGGAAGGATATCAATGTCAGGTAGTGGGAGATTAACATGGTAAATAAATCATCAAAAATTAGTTTTCAAATAGCAATGAAAAATCAGGATTCATTTTGAAACCAACACTGAAATTGAACCCCATACAAATCATGTAAACCAATCTTTCAAAAAAACTAAACTCAAATATAAATTTACATTAAGTAACTAACAACAGGTGATTGATTAAGCAGGTGATTGGATCATGAATTCTCAGTTAAAAGAAAATTTGAAATCCAAACAGGAGTGTTCCTGGACTGTGTGTTCAGTCCAGTCCCATTGGACACCCCCAACCCATTCAAAATCCTATTCTATAGAGCAAAGCCTCGACTAATGCGTAAAACCAATCTAGCAAGTCCTATTACACATGTAGGAAACAAATCAGTGGTTAAAATAGCATTTAAAACCAGATTAAAAGGAATCACATTCAGTATTTAATAATCATGAACTGTGTATCAGGAAAAAAATAGGTAACCTGAAATCAACCCATCGAAATCCATAACAAGCCAATTTGGGTGTGGTAATTATTCGTGCACATGTATTTGTGTCATACAAGTTGTCTCGTGTCCAGGAAACTGGACACGAAGTGTCTCAAGTCTAAAACCTGGAACAGTGCACACTGTGCAACCCAAGCCTCGTGCTGAAGTGTCGACTATTCTAGGACACGACACAGTGAATCATGGGTCACGTACACGTGTTAGAGGATAGAGGGGGTCTAGGTCTAGGGGTCTAGAACCCTGATACATTATCTCGTGTCCACGTGTCAAAGAAATTCGCGCGTATCAGTGGGCTTTTACGCGCGCGGTGTGTGTGTGCACGACCCATGCCGATTGAATATCTCCCAAAATACTCAATGATAAGGCCTGAAATTTTGTGTGCACAGTGACAGTCATTGCCCGCACCCACATGCAAAATTTCATGTGTCGGGGTTGCAGTGTCGTGTCCGCTAGGACACTCGTGCAGCAGGACAGCCGCACGAGGCCAGTGAACAGTATCGTGCGTGCGGTGCGTGTCCGTTTTGTACACGAAAAGTGCATAAAAACCAACTCAGTGCTCAACAAAAATAATGTACACATCAAGAGCTATCCAATTATATAATTTGTTTTGAAAAACATTAACATTCAATCCATTGAGGCATTTCGTCGAACAAACATACCATACGACACGTGTCCGATACGGACACCAAACGGACACAAAATTTACCCAAATTTCAGGGACACCTAGGGGACTCCTAGATCTAGCCCTAAATGTAAAGAAAATAGAAATTTAGATCAATTTGAGGAGTTTTACCTATAGGTGCAAAATTGCTAGAAAGCTCCAAATGGGGGTGTCTTCTTGATGGCCAAAAGCTCCAAATTGATCAAAAACTGAAACAGCTCTCCTCCAACAGTCCATAAACTCAATTTAGAACCCAATGCAAAAGACTAGGATGAAAAAGGAGATCAAATGAATAAAATAGGATCTTTTGGAAAGGGGAAACTTACCTCTTTTTCTCCAAGTGTAGGAATGATAAAAAGGAGGCAACCCTAATGAATAAGTTTTAAATAGGGTGGGGATCCCTATGTGGCTGCTCATAGGTTCATTGATTAGGGTTAGGGTTTACTAAATGGCCCATGGGCTTAAGTCATGATCAATTAAACCATTTAGTCATAAGCCATGACTTAAATTCACTAAACCAAATCCCCTCATTCTAAACCTATTCTCTAATGACTAAAATAGGTTAACTCAACCTAGACTAGGGTCCCATGGCTAGGGTTAGCTTCTAGGCTAGTCCACTAGGTCTCAACAAGTCAAAGTCAAACTAGAATTCATCAATTCAAAAATCACCAAATAATTCAAATAAGTCAAAATGACCAAAATACCCCTAGGCTAAAAATGATCATTAATCATGCTAATGACATGGTTAGGCTCTAGGTCATGCAGTCTCTCAGGTTTCACTGGCAGCACATCAAAATCACAGTCATGACTTAAATAAATTCTTAACAGTTTAAAAATTATTAAAAATCACTAAAAAATTATAATATGAATCAAATATCAATAATTTAAAATTAAAATTACAAAATTTCAAAATTACCCTCATCTGGAAAACTGGGTGTTACAACTGATTCTAGCAAACTAAATATACGAGGCATGAACAGGAATGTAATAAACTGGAATCATGGCAATCATGTTGGTTTTTTTTAGAAATGACAACATATGGTTTAAAAGTTTAAAACCGTAGCATGTACGTGAATCGGTCAATAGGTGATAGGATGTACAGCGGCACATATCAAGTTTTCTGGCATGCACATACGTGCACGAACGGCATCGGTGTATATCCATACACAAACGCGAGATCAGAACATACGGCAAGGTTACATATAGAATGTTACCGAGCGCGTAAATACATACGGAGAAGGGGGTCATGATCACGTACACTACCAGCAGTTTCCCCTTAACCCATTATTTAAACATGTGCGAGAATATGAGATACTATCCTAAACATGGTAGAGACTAAAAGTAATATAACATGTAAAGTTTTAACTTGCTACCCCGAGGATCAGCATTTAACATGGTTGGTAAATCACAGTTTATTGTTATAGTATGTAAAGTTCGTAGAAAGTACTTACCTCTAGCAAAGCAAGCTGCGATAAAAAAGCTATAGATGCATGATAACTCGTCACTGTAGAAATAAATACATAAACTTAGTATTATTACTAAGTTAAACACTAAGACACTTAGTGGTGCAACACGACTTTCTGATTGGACACCTAGCCAAATGGTGACTTTAGCATAGGAGAGCAATATGGGGTGACACAATACTATAAGTAACTTTCTAGGGTCTTTACACTAGTGTGGGAGGTTCAATACGGCTATAACTCAAATAACACAAAAAATTGCAAGTCGTAATTTATTCAATAAATAAATCAACTGTATATTATGTTCCAACAATTTTGAGATTGACAAAAAGCTCATTTTACATAAAATAAAGTAACAAAATTATCCTTGTTAATTATAGAAATTTATTATAATTCTTTTAGAATTTATTAACCAGTACATGTATTTTATAAAAATCAGTTTTCATAAGTACACAGAAAGTGAGTTCTCGTTTCATATGCCAAAACAGTAGCAAAACTGTAAATTAAATACTGTTAAAATTATGATAAATTAGCTAAATAAACATAGTATCTAAATACTACTTTTCCAGAATTTTAACAGCAATTAAAGTATTTTTAGAAATTCAAAACAGCATGGTACACAATTGAATTTAAATAATTAATTATCTGCGTATTTTGTCCATGTACATAATTTGAACCAGAATTCAAATACAGGACCCAAGGCCATGAATCAAGTCCAATATGACTTGTAAAGGTCTTGAATATGTGAAAACATATTTGGGCCTAAAAATCCATGCTAGGCTTGGACACCAACGGTTGCAATTAATACACAAAAATACAAAGATGTAAAAATACATAATAAATATTAATATTTTAACAAGGTAAAATTATACATAGTAGTCATAAATATGACAAGTAGATTTACATATATTAAAGTATAATATATGTACAATATTACGTAAAGTATAGAGACTAAATAGTTATGTATATATATATATAAGCGCTCCCCACCCCCCTTGCGCACATGCGTAGTTCTGCTTCTTTCGCTGGGCCCCCCCACATCCTGGCGCAATCCTCCTTCACCCCTCGTGAGTCCCAGCAGGAGTGGCCAGGTGTCTCCCCTTCTGCGCAGTTCCAGGCCCTCCCCTCCCTCAATGCGCATTTGCCTCGCTTAGCCTCTCCCTCTGGGGGCCCATGCCCCCATGCGCTTTCTGCCAGCTCCCCTCGAGGGTCTCAGCTGGAGTGGCCCCCTGTCGCGCCTTCTGCGCAACCCCAGATGGTCCCCTCCATCCTTGCGCAGTTGAATGGATCCGCCTCCTCCTCGGAGGCCCCCGCCCCTTACGCACTCCTCCTCTTCATTGCGCAACCCATCCCTGCGCGCTCCAGCGCTATCCTGCCCCCTCCCCTTCCTCAGGCCAGCCTGTCTACCCTAGCTCATCTCCGGCGCCTTCCGCTCCCCCAGCCTTCTCGTCCGCCTTGGTCCGCTCTCCAGCCCTTGGGAGGGCGCCCAACACTTCCGAACCCCCGGAGCCCTTTCTCGCTCCCTTCCCTCTCGGCCTCCATCCGTATCCGGAGGGCTCCCTGTCCTTCCCTTCCCTTACGTCGGCTGTTCCACCCCAGCTCCCCCTCGTTCCCTTGGCGGCGGTGAGGCCCCCGTCTCCCTTTTCCCCGTCGCCCCGCCCGGGTGGCCTGCCCCGGCCATCTCCCCCACCTTCGGCTCCGAGCTCTCTCACCCCCTGAGTGATCCCCCGCTGTCCCGTTCCGTCCCTTGGGTCCTGCTCCCTCCGGACCGCCCCAACCTTCCTACGTAGCCATGCTTCGCCCGGACCTCCTCCCTCGAAGGGCATTATCTTCCCGGACGTCCAACTGCCAGACATTGAATACTCCCAAGAGTTATCAACTCCCGTCATTTCCTTCTCTGAATTGGAACTGACGTCGCTGTCATCGGCCTTCCACACACATTCATCCTTAAATTCTTCACCGGGTGCCCCAAATTCCCAGGGTGCAGGAAGCGATCGCCAAATGGAACTCTCGACCGACTACCGAATGGCCCCCCTCGACCCCAGACACATTCTCCTTCACCTATCTTCAGATCGCGATCACAGGACCGTGGTCCAAGAGAACCTGCAAGATTGACACCCACCAGATGAAGATTATCAAGTGGTCACCAGGTTTCAACACCAAAGAAGATTCAGCTACGGTTGCAGCGTGGGTCACCCTTCCCAACCTCCCTCTCATCTACTTTGTTCCCGCGGCGCTAAAGCGCATCGCCAACTCCTTCGGACGTACGTGGCATCGGCTTCCGAGACCAGTAACCTCACCAAAGCCTACTACGCCAAAATCTGTGTTGAACTAGATCTCACAGTAGAACCCCCCAACTTCATCAACATCGAGCTAGGCAATCATACCCACACCCAACAAATTCTCTACGACAACCACGTATTGTTCTGCAACCACTGTCACCTGAGAGGCCACCTTCCTAAGAACTGTCACTGCCTGCATCCGGAGCTAAAAAAGAAGCCATCCAGGAGAGACAACGACCTACCGGTTGGGAAGCCCTCCAAGTCGCCAATTCTTCCCCTCCGAATACCCACATTCGATTCGATTCCAGTTACGGAGAGCCAGACTCCAGCGATCCTCCGAGCAAGGCCCTGATCCCCTTCATTCCCCAACACATAGAGATCTCCAACCAATTCGTCATCCTCGACTCAGAGGACCGGAGCCCGGCAACCCTCAAGAAGGCTCCAGCTCCCCCGAGCTGCCACCATCCTCTCCCATATTCTCGCGAGTGGAGGACACCACCGACTCAGGCAACGCATATCACCATCATCTCCCCTCTGGTCAGAAGGACGCCCCCCTAACCCCTCCTCCCTCCAACGATCATCTCCCCTCTGGTCAAAAGGACGCCCCCCTAACCCTCCCCCCTCCAACGAAACTCTTCAATCCTCCAGTACGATCCCAGTCGAAGACGTCCTAGCCATCCTTGGACCCGACAAGTGAGGAGAGACCTCCAAGTTCTAGCCGCAGGAGCCCCCCTCCAGCAACTGTTAATCGAGAACTCGCACGACTCACTAGCCATTCCCCCGAAGGAGACAGCAGTCGACACAGCTGGCAATCTGATATGACCTCAATCCGGTCCGCACGAGCGCAACAACCACAATCCGTCCACAACTATCGAACCCGGTTGACCCCCAACGGAACAAACCAGGCACCGACAAAACAGTCACCATCCAAACCAGATCCGCCGCAAGGCGGAACAAAAAACACCCCCACAATCTTTAAATTCTTAACATCCTATCTTGGAACGTTCGAGGTCTGGCTAATAAATCGACATTAAGGAGAATTACCAGTCTTCGTAAAATTCACAAGATCGACATCTTCATCATCATTGAACCTAAAATCCCCTCCAAACGTCTCAAATCTGCCCAGTTGGCTCTGGGCCTCCCCACGGCAATCGTCGACAGGCACGACATCTGGATTCTCGGGTCGAAGGAGGTTAAACTCGAAATCATCTAAGCACCCATCAAGCCCTTTCTTGCTGGGTCACCCACCCTACCCTACCGGAGCGGGCCATCCTTTCCGCGGTCCACGGTAGCTGTGTCATCGCAGAACAGAAACACCTTGAACGACCTGCTGGACACCTTTCTCCACAACCCAACACCCCCTGGCTTTGTATAGGAGACTTCAACGCCATCACCTGCAGAGACGAGAAGATTAGAGGTCGCCCTACGCCCCTATCAGCCATGCAAGACTTCAAAACTTCATCTTCAATGCCCACCTCACTCCTCTTCAGTTCAAAGGCAGCGAATTCACCTGGTGTAACATGCAGGACGACGACCGCCGCCAATACTCCCGTCTGGACAGAGCCCTCACCAACGCGTGCTGGCACGGTATGAGGATCAGCTCCACCCTGTCCCACCTCAACTCCACCGAATCCGACCACGCCCCAATCCTGGTAGAAATCAAAACAAATCCCACCCATCCAAAAAGAACTTCCAATTCCTCGACTTTTGGACCGACCACCCGTAATTCTTGAGCATCGTGGCAGAAGCGTGGAATAGTCAGGACTCCCCTAATCCTCTCACTCGGGTCAGCAACAAGCTCAAAGCCACCAGGAAAGCTCTCTCCAATTGGAGCAAACAAGCATTCGGGGACATCTTCCAAGCGATACACGTCGCAGAGGACGATGTCTCCCGAGCCGAAGCTTTATTCCTATCCGATCGATCCCTGCGGCTAGGAGAGCCTTGAACCTAACCAAGGCCATGCTCAAATTCAGGCTCAAAGTCGAGACCGACTTCTGGAAGCAAAAAGCCAGACTGAAATGGGACAGCGATGGAAATAAAACTCTAAATACTTCCACGCCTGCGTCAACGGCAAAAGAAATAAACTATCGATACATCATATCACAGACGAGCAAGGCATCACCAGATCCGACCATATGGGGATCCAAGAGGCGGCCGCAGCTTTCTACACCAAATTATTCTCCAAGGAGATGGTCCACAAAGACAATTCATTCCTTGACCAAATACCCACCATCATTAACGACAACGACAATGCTCTGCTGGAGCGCCCTCTGACCGTACAGGAAGTGAAAGATGCGGTATGGGCATTGAACGCGCATAGCGCCCCCGGCCCGGATGGCTTTTCTGGCACTTTCTTTTGTACCTGCTGGGATATTATCAAGCAGGACATCACCGAAGCGGCGATAGCCTTCCTTGAAGGAGCTCATTACCCCAAAGCTATCTCCAGCGCCAATCTCATCCTCATCCCGAAAAAAGATAACCCCAACTCCTTTCGCGACTTCCGACCCATCAGTCTTTGCACATTTACCAACAAAATTATCTCCAAAATCATCGCTACCCGAATGTCAGAAACCCTCCCCAAAATCATCTCAGAAGAGCAAAACGAGTTCGTTCGCGGTAGAAACATCCAAGACAACTTCATGCTGGCCCAAGAACTTATCACCTGCATGAAATTTCCGGCGAGAGGGGCAACATCGACATCAAAATTGACATAGAAAAAGCATACGACAGACTCGATTGGCAATTCATGATCTGGGTCTTCAGAGCATTCGGATTCTCCGAGAATTGGACGAACAGTGTGGAGATCCATTAGCAACTCATGGTTCTCCACAGTTATCAACGGCCAATCTGAGGGATTCTTCAAATCTAGCCGAGGAGTCAGACAGGACGACCCTCTATCGTCCACGATCTTCATCATTGCAGCCGACGCTCTGAGCAAAAACCCCAACAACATGGCCAACACCCCCAACTTCCAGCAATACCATACTGCCAGCGGTTGTCCCACCATCACCCATCTGGCTTTTGCCGACGATCTTCTCATTTTCTCATCCGGGGACATCGGATCGATAGAGGTGGATCACAACACCCTAGAGCGGTACTCCAGATGCTCTGGCCAGAAGATCAACCAATCCAAGAGTGTCATTTATGCCCCCACAGCATCAAAACAGAAAATGCGACCAGACTCACCAACCTCACCACTATTGCGGTGGCACATCCTCCTTTCAACTATCTAGGCTGCCCTCTGGTGTACGGGAGATCCAACGCCAGTATCTTCGAGAACATGATCACCAAATCAGGAACAAAATCGAAGGTTGGCTAATGCTACCCTATCCCCAGGCAGGAAAATTAACCTCATCAAATATGTGCTCAACTCCGTCCCCATCCACACCCTAGCGGCCTGCTCTCGACCAGGAAGGTTATTGAGTCTATTGAGCAGATCTTTTGCAACTTCTTCGGGGGCACAACAAGGGGCAAGACAAACACCACTAGGCCAGCTGGGAGACTATGGCATCCTCGACCGCGAACGGTGGGCTTAGGTTCACCAAACTCGATCACATCGTCAAAGCTTTTTCAATGAAACTGTGGTGGAAATTACGCACAAGCCATAACCTGTGGACCAAGTTTATGAAGGCCAGGTACTTCAGACACATCCACCCCGCGACGGCCATAGCTAACAGCCGATCTTCCGCGGCTTGGCATCGTATTTTACAAGGTCGGGATTTGGCTGAGCCCGCGATCAGACTCCATCTGGGTACTGGCGAATCCAGCCCCTTCCTGGAAAGGTGGATTGGCGACAGCCTCATACAGAACATTACCGACTCCCCTAGAAATAGCAAGATCAAAGACCTGTGGAATCCCTCCAATAACGATTGGAATTGGGACAGGATCCGTGACTGGTCAGGCAACGAATCAGTTAACAGCATTCGCCAGCTCGGGCTTACCATTGGGTCCGACGTCGACCAGCTGAGGTGGTCACTAGCAGCTTCTGGAGCATTCTCTGTGCGATCGGCGAGACTCATGATCCAAGAGAACGGTCCAGACCTTTTCATAGCGTATTATTGGCACTCTTGCATCCCTAAGAAATGGTCTTTCTCCTGTGGAGAGTCATGAGAAAGAAACTGCCAACTGACGACACCCTTAACTCCATAGGTATTAGCCTGGCGTCTGCTTGTAATTGCTGTATCGAGCGTCAAACGGAGTCTATTGACCACATCTTCAGGGAGGAAAGCCTCCCCGACAAAATCTGGAGCACCCTCAATCACTACTACAACACCGTTCCAGAAGACGGGCGCTTTATCGATCTTCTGGCCCACTGGGGAGCAAAGTCCCACGGCCACCAGATCGTTGCAGCGGCAGCCACCTGGGCAATTTGGAAAAATCGTAAAAAACGAGATACGAGGGACACCAATACTCTGCCGATCACTGATCAGAGAAATCCACTGGCAATGTCACAAAAGAAGCTCACTTTGCTCCCACAGATCTCCGGCATTCGGGCAACCGTTCACCTCCTAGTTTTGGCGGCTGCGCCCGCCCGTTTCCCCTGTCTTTCCCTTTTGGTATACTTTTGTCTTGTATACATGTCAGGCTTCTGCTTTGAGCCTTGTTTAATAAAAGAGGGTTTTATATATATATATATATATATATAATATAATATATATATTATATATATATATATATATATATATATATATATATATATATATATAATATATATTTTAAAAAAAATATATATATTTAAATATATATATATATATATTTAATATATATATATATATATTATATATATTATATATATTATATATATATATGTATATATATAAGGAAATATATATATATATATATATATATATATATATATATATATATAAGGAAATATATAATATATAATATTATATTTTTTTTTTTTTTATATATATAGATATATATATTTATATATATATATGTTATATATGTATAAAGAAAAAAAATATATATATATATATATATATATATATATATATATAATATATATATTATATATATATAAGGAAATATATTATATATATATAATATATATTATATATATAATATATATATATAAGGAAAAAATATATATATATTATATAAGGAAATATATATATAAGAAAAATATAATATATATAAATAACAGTAAATATATATAATAGTAAATATAATATATTATATATATATATAGATATATATAATATATATATATATTATATATAGTATACTATATATGTACAATACATATACACATATGCATATATATATATATATATAAATACATATATATACACTCATACAATAAAATGCTATAGAATATATATATATATAAATAGTACATATACATATAACAGTATATATATAAAAAATTATATACAGAAATAAATATACATATATAAATATATGTATATATATAATATATATTATATATATATATAAACATAAAAAAAAAAATATATATATATATATATAAACATAAAAACAAAAAGAAAAAGAAAAAGAAAAAGGAAAACGAATAACAGCACGGGAGGGGGAGGGGGGGTTCGAACTCGGCCCACAGGGTCGGGTTCTCGGGCTCAGTTGGGCTAACCAGGGGGTCAGCCCGCATTTTGTGTTAGGGTTAGGATTCGGATTACATTTATTTAGGTTTTAGTTAATATATTAAAAAACCCGATAAAACAATCCTGTGTCCTGTCTTAAGCTAGCACGACACGCACAGGAGTCGCGTGTCTTAAGCTAGCACGACACGCACGATCCTAGTTTTACGTGTCCGAGTACTGGGTTAGGATCCTCGTGTCTGGGCGAACCACATACGTGTGTACGAGACACGTACGACACATTTTCACACTGCTACTTACGTGTCCGACGAGTTGGGGGGGTTTCGAGGGTGCTGGACGGCGGAAGAGTTGACGTGGTCGCGGCAGACTGGTGGCGCTAGACTCGCCTTGTCACGGCGAACTCGTCGACGGTGGTGGTTGGGGGTGAAGGTCGCTGTAGAGGCGGCATCGAGTGTCGCCGGAGTTAGGGTTACGACGAGTTTTAAATGGGGAAGAAATGGGCGGTGGTCGTCGGAGATGGGTCGGGGTGGTGGTGGTTGGGTCGGAGAGAGTGTGGGGTTTTTTATAGGGGGTTTGAGTCGGTCGGGCTGGGCTAGGTCGGCCGAAAAATGCGGAGGCAGGTCGGCGTCGGTCGTCGGGCAGTCGCCGGGGGTGGGTAGGGTTAGGATTTGCATTAGGGTCCCTAGGAAATTGGGATTTACAATTAGGTCCCTCTAGTAGGTAAATGCAATTAATAATTTGCATAACAGAAATGAAATAATTTATAATTTGCACATTGCTATATTAACAAATTAATAAATTGCATAATAATATAAAACAATTCTAATTATTACAAAATGATATTAAAATATTTTAATTAATTGCAAAATAGTATTTTAGTATTTAAAACTCATTTGAAAATCATTAAAATATTCTAGAAAAATTTCTAAAAATCATAATAAATTATTTTAATGCTAAACAGATCATTAGTAACTAATTAATTCTAATTTAAATAATTTTGAAAAACAGGGGCTGACAATAAAATACCAATAATAGCACGAATAATTAAATGATTAGAAATTGCACATAAAATTCTAAAGTAATTCAGAAAATATTTGTATATACATAAAATATGCCTACATGGCCACATTTGGTCACACTACATTCTTACATGGGCTTAAATTGGTTCGGGCCCAATTCGGACTGGTTTGGACAAACCGGTTCATCTAAAATTTAATATATAAAATAATATCTAAATAAATATTTTAAATGTGTTAATTCACAACTCGGCCTGGTATTCCTAGTTCGGACTGAACTATGGCTAGGCCTCCCACGACATGGCTAGTACATTAGTCAAGACGCACTGCTACATCTTCCGTGCCAAAATTCATGGTGGTCTTGAGTTCCAAAATTCAACAATGGCTAAGGTCATTTCTAATGAAATAAAAATCATAAATTACATAAATAAATTTTTAAAGTCTTTTTAAATAACAAAAACAAAAAAAATATACTCCCAAAAAATTTATGTGTTTTACACACGTAAACATTGCACTGTACATTTACATGATTAAAATAGGGTTTATGTGAACGTTGTACATGAAGGTTACACATAATATTTCTTTACGAACTTGCCATTGATCGGTATCATGAGCAAGTCACCATCAGGCTTGGTTAATCGATACGTACCGTTAGAATAGACTGATTCTATAACGAAAGGACCTTTCCATTTAGGTTAGAATTTTTTTTTGTTTTGTGCGTCATGACCATTGGTCTTCCCACTGTTAAGACCAGATCGTCAACTTGAAAGATTCTTTCCTTCACCTTTTTATTAAAGGCTCTAGAAAAGCATACTTGGTATAGCTCTATACGCTATTGAGCTAATAAGCATTTTTCGTCTAGCGCTTCCAGCTCTTGTAGTAGCAGACGGTAACTTTCTTCGGCAGTCAACTCACTGGCTAAGGCTATTTGAAGAAGGAATCTAGATTTTTAGGGGAAGAACTGCTTCACTCCCATAAACCAGAGAGAATGGCGTATTGCATGTTGGAGTCCAGACCGTTGTACAATAGGCCCAGAGACATTCGTCGAGCTTCTCATTCTAATCGTACTTGTTTGAAGACACAAACTTCTTAAGAAGTTTGATTATAGTCTTATTAAAGGCTTCTGCTAATCCATTAGCTGCTGGATTGTAAGCAGTAGAGGCTACATTCTAAATTCGATTTTTATCGCTGAACCGATAGAATGCATGGCTTGCAAATTTTGGACCATTATCATGGATGATCCTACGAGGTAGGCCGAAGTGGTAGATGACGTAATGTTTGACAAAACTGGTCACATTTGATGTCTTTACTTCGATGAGTGATATAGCTTCTGCCTTTTGGAGAAGTAATCGGTTATAACTAGGATAAACCGATGTCCTCTAGAGGATGGCGGGATGATTGGGCCGATGACGTCCATACCCCAGGCTTTAAAAGGCCAAGATATTGCCATCGGGTCTAGAAACTCCGAAGGTTGATAAATGAAATTGGCATAAAACTGACAAGCCCTACACTTCTTTACATATTCAACAGCATCTATCATCATGGGCCAATAATAACCCATTCGTCTGAGGTGATCTTATAATTTGGGGCCTGGTTGGTATGTACCATAAATTTCGTCGTGAGCCTTACGTAGTGGATGTTTGGCTTCTGTGTTTGATAAACATCGTAACAGTAGCCCATCGTAAGAACGTCGATATAGCATTTTGGTAGCTGTATCATAGTAAAATCAGAAGGATCACCTTTGGACAGACACTGCTTCCTTTGGGTCCTCAGGAAGGATTCCGTAGACGGCGTAGTCTATGAAAGGAAATCTCCCATCTTTAACGTCGACGTTTGTTTCTGTTGCGTAACTATGATGAATATACAAGGCATCTTTTGCACAGAATAACTCTCGACCAGACACTATGATCGAATGCTGAGTATTGATTAGGACAATCAAAAAAGCAGCCAGACCGGCTAAAGCATCTTCTTCTATATTCTGTAATCGAGGCACGTGCTCGATGAAGCATCCAGTGAAGGTAGAAGCTAACTCGATCGTCGCTTTGTGATATGGGATGAGATATTCATGACGAACTTCATAATCCCCTCGGACCTGACTAACTATTAGCTTAGAATCGTCGTAAGCTTCTAGATAGTCAACACCCAGTTGTTTTGCCAATTGAAGGCTGATCAGTAGGGCGTTATATTCGGCCACATTGATGATGAAAGGTTCTATGAAAGAATACACATGGTGTATAACCAGATGGTCGGGTGACACAAGCACGATGCCTACTTCGGACACGATATTTCCTTTAGGTCCTGTTCTTGACGTACCATCAAAAAACATTCGCCAAATGGGGATTTCCTCAGTTGTGGTGTTAGACTCAACCACTTCATCCAAGATTTTATCGTAGAGTTTGGAAGATTTTGGCACCGAATGAGCTGCTAAGAAATCAGCTAATGCTTGGCCTTTTACTGCCTTCTTAGGGACGAACAACATATCGTATGGAGTCAACAGCATTGCCTATGTAGCTAAACGGGAATTAAGAGAAACCGGTTTAGTCATGAGTATTCTGAGAGGATTGACTCTAGATATGATATGGATAGTCTACCCAGACACATAGTGACGTGTCTTCTGGATAGCAAATAACAGTACAAGACATTCCTTTTCCACAGGTGTGTATCTGTACTCGGCACCAACCATCGTGCGGCTGAGGTAGTAGATTGCCTGTTCATGACCGCCTTTATTCTTCTGAGCTAATAGGGCGCTAAGGGAATGATCCATAGCGACATATAACACTAAAGGCTTTCCAACTATCAGAGCTACCAACACTGGGGGGCTTGTAAGATACTTCTTGATGTCGTCAAATGTACATTGACATTGTTCAGTCCAGACGAAAGATACTCCTTTTTTCATGAGCTGAGTAAATGGTTGACACCTTCCAGAAAGATTTGAAATGAATCGTCTGATGTAGGCTAACCTTCCTTGAACGCGTAGCTCTTTGAGATTTCTTGGAGAACGCATATCGAGGATAGCTTTCACTTTCTTCGGGTCAAGATGTATATCCTTTGAAGTGATAACAAAACCAAGAAACTTGCCGCTGGAAACTCCCAGAAAAGACTTGGTTGGATTCATCTTGAGTTGTTGTGCACGCATTAGATCGAACACCATTCTCAAATCTTGGAGTTGGTTGCCCTTGAGACGACTTTTAACTGCGATATCATCTACGTAGCATTCTACTGTTTTGCATAAATGATCGCAAAAAATTGTGTTCATAGCTCGTTGGTATGTCGCACCCGCATTTTCTATTTTGAAGGACATCACCGTATAGCAGTATACCCCCAACGTTGTTCAAAAATATGTAGGTTTCTCATCATCGGGGAACATCTTGATTTGGTTATAGCTTGAGAACCCATCCATGAAGGACATTCGCTCAAAGCCATAAGTATTGTCGATCATTACATCGGTGTCACTACCATATTTCTAGTTGAGGGTATTTTTGTCATTTTTGAATAATTTAATTTAATTTATTTTATTAGGAATTTAAAATGATTTATTTGAATGGTGTGATTTAAATACTAGTTTATTTGTGGCCATTTGATTTTGGTTAGCCTAACCTAGATTAGTCATAACTAGTTTAGTTAGCCACTTTGAGAATTAGTTAGTATTGGTTAAGTGGTTTGAGTCATGTTTAGCTTAGTGGGTGGTTAACAACTTAACTAGGAAAGAGCCCTAGATTTTAGGCCACACATTAGCCTTGATTTATTGCTAGCAATTAGATGCAACCTAGAAACCCTAACCCTAGCCAAAGTGGCCAGCCATAGACCCCCTTGCCTATATAATATCTCTTTAGAAATTTGTGCCTCTTTCCATTAGTTCATCATTTTCCCTAAGAACCAGGTGAGCCAACACTTCTTTTCTCCATAGATTAATCAATAGAGCTCTATTTTCATTGGGATTTCTTCCATGGTGTTCTAATCAATGTTTTCTTGCTGATTGTGGAGTCATATATCAGATTTGAATCAATTTGGAGAAGTTGGGTGGCTTTTGGAGATTCCCTTTTAAGAAGCTTTTGTGTTGAAGAACACACATAGGTATATTTCTATTCCACCATTAAAATTAGGTTTTCTTTGCATAAATACCTAGCCCTAGGTGTCCTGGTCCTGTAGGAATAGAGTTTGACTAATTTTGTGTCCTGTACGTGTCCGCATCGGACACGTATCAGTGTTGTACGCAGGTGTTCGACGAAATACCACAAAGGGCATTTCGATCGAGTTTTCGAGAAGTAATTGGATAGGAAGTTGAGTTTCAATGTCGCTTACACGTTTTTGGTGGATTGAGGTGTTCCTTGTGTCGTGTCGTGTCGCTCTGGACACGTGCATACGCGGGGTGCACCACGCGCGCACGCGAGTAGCCTTCCCCTGCTACCAGTGTGCTCGTGCGAGCTATCCAGGATACGCGTGGCTGGATGTGAAGCAAGAGGCAGTGACTGTCATGTCATCCCGAGGTTTTGTGTCCTAAGCATGCGTGTCGGGTACGTGCGAACACGTGCACTGGTCACGCGAGCTTGTGCAGGCTCGTATGTGCGTGTGATTATTTTGGACACTCATGTGTCCTGTTTTAGGTCACCATTTTGTTTGAGTATCACCTACTGATATACCCTAATTATTATCTACTTCGTGTTCTTCTTGAATTGCTAAAATGGTTGGGAAATCGAATGTGGGTTTGAATGTTCGGTCGACTGATACAATATAGTATCAGTGAGTATCATTGATTCTTCAATTTCCTGTTCTTATGATTTAATATATAGTTAGGACATGTTTTAGATTGCTAGATTATATCCTAACAAAATCCCTAATCTCTGTTAAGTTGGTTTTACATATTAGAATGGGGATTTGAATGCATGTGTGATTGATACCAATGTTTCCAGTTTTCTAAAAATTGTTGTTCCTATTTTAAACTGTTTTAATTCAAGTATTTAGCTATCCATTATCTCCTACATACTAATTAGTTTATGATTGGTTGATCTCTCATATTATACATCATGGATTAGATTAAATTTTCAGTTTTAGATTGAATTCATAAATTGAAACTGCATGAAATGATTTCCTGTTTTCTGATACATGGAGTATCATGCCTTCTTCTTAATTCGAATGATTCATTTCCAGTTTCAATGATAACTACACATATTGTATTCATGTTAAATTAGAGTTTTGTGTTGGGATGTTGGTTTCATGTGGGGATATTATTTGGGATTGATTGCTATTTAAGGTTCTTCAAAATCCTGAGACATTGAATTCATTCCCAGTTTCAGTTTTGAATAAGATTCTAATTGAATGTTTACTGTTGTTAACCTAAGAATTTGATTAGTTGTTAACTAATTTTTCTATGCTATTTGATTCACTTATTAGAAGGAAACCTGAAAACTGAAATGAGGGATTAGGAAATAAAAATTGAACTGTAATTATGTATATGAAAAACCTGAGAAGGAGTTTTCCTTCCCTTGATATCTGAATTCTGAGTTCTTATTTGGGTTCACTGTTGGTTAGCGCATGAGTGACTGAAAACTGTCACCTATCTACATATCCACACACACAGGTTTCTCTCTTTGACACACACACCCCTATGTTCATGTACACACACAGCTCACATATTTTTCCACACACACATGTTTCAGTTTATTTAATGTGTTTTCTGCACACATGTTACTGTCTTTAGGAATTTCTGTCAACACACACACTGAAAAATCAACCTGGACACTATCACCAGGTTCACATATATCCTGAGACACCCACACATGTCCACACCTATATATCCACACACACACATATATGTATCCTATATATATATATATATGTGGGTAAGTAGTTATAATAGCTTATGGGAATATGTGTGATGGCAGAGTAGCATTATGGGATTCCTATGTGTAATAGCTAATGGGCTATGCATATCTTATTTGTATATGTAGGTATATATATAAATATATATATATATATATATATATATATATATATATATATTCACATATGTGAATATAAAAAAAAAAAAAATATATATATATATATATATATATATATTCACATATGTGAATAGTGATATATATCCATATATAGTATTGGCCTATGGTGTGTCTATTAGACTAGTGAGAGCTTAGTTAGGCTTGTTTAGTCTTGATTAGGCCTAGAATAGACCAGTTAGACCAGTTTAGACTTAGTTGACCTAATTTGACCATAGTTGACCTAGTTTGACTTCTAGGATTGACCAAGGTTGACCAAGAGTTGACTTTGGTCTAGATTGACCTAGAATCATGTAGAATGCATAGTAGAACTTTATGTTACCACTTTAGACTTGTTGTGACTTGTGTTGTTCTGATTAGGAGCCAGACACCTCTCCTCGGACAGTACTTTTCATCCGGACACTCAGATACCAGGCGAGTACATTCTCTAATCATTTTATATCTTGTTTAGAATTATATTTCCTGCTTTAGATTATCTTACTTGATGCTGACACGTTGGTAACACGGATTAGTACTATATGGATCCCTTCATGAGATGTTATCCCTCTCGGAAGCATCAGATACTTTTGTCCCGTGTGTTTCACTTACATCACGTATCTCATGCTTCTATTATCATAAATCTTCGGGAATCAGCTAGTGACTCATGTACCCTCATGATCACCGAGCCTTCACGAATCAATTCATGAATCACTCTATACGGGTTAGTAGTTTAGTCATGAATCTTAACGTAACTTGACTGGATCCTTGTGTATTGATTGGGGTACGGGGGAGTATGAATGGTCATATGAATAAATATCCAAAGTAGTATAATCATGAATCACTCTTAGTGTAGTCATGAATCAGTTCTAAGCCATTCACATGTTCTTCTTGTACTCTGAATCACTAGCACTATCTCTCTTTTATATATCATAGATATTTACTTACAGTCTCTCTCTTATATTATGATGTTCTTCTGTTTCTTGTATTTTATTCTCTATCATGATTATATTTCCTTTCCTGTTATGACTTGTTGAGATGTATTGTGCTCGCTCCTGTCCTGACTGGACCTGTTGAAATATTACAGAGGATGAGGACGAGGTGGGCTGTCCCATTTATTATGGGGCTACCCTAGATGACAGTACAGACTTGGACCAGCAGCAGGAGCCTTTAGCTGTGGACGACACTCCTCTAGACTAGGATATCTTCTTTTATATTCATTATGGATGATTGTATATATTTGGTACTTGGGATATGTATTTATCTTAGACACTAAGACTCTCTATTTGTACTTGTGGATTCCTTCCTTTTCAGTAGTATTTATCTATCTATCTTTCCATCTTATCTTTCTGCCTTAGTTGTGATTGAGTTTACTTTCTGCTTGTCACCCCCATTCTGGGAGTATAAACTGTTCAGTATTATATTGTTAGATATTGTGACCTAGGACAGTGTTCTACCGTCGACACTACGGCGTAGGCTGGACGTACCCACGTCTCGTGCCCTTACTCTAGGGTGCGGGTCGTGACACATTTTTAGTGGTGGCCCATGCAGGTCTAGATTGAAATGTAGTGGTATTCGAATTAGAGTATCACTGCAGTCTGCAGTAGAATTAGGAAATTTTTTGAAGGTACTCAATCACATTAGGAAAAATTCTTTATCAGATTCTGTATATCTAAATTTTGCTGCTTATTGTCTTCCTTTGAATTTAACTGTCCTCATTTGATATTTTGACTCATTCTCAGCAATTGTTTCTTTTTGATCTGTGTCTCCAGGATGGTTGAGACGAGATCGCATCGCCAGGGCCAGGGGGACGCCGATGAAAGGTCTGCCACCTCTCATACTCAGCCGCCAGCCCCTGGTACCGTAGCCCCAGTCAAGCCAGCTGGGGTAGGCGTTTCAGCTGTTTTCGGAGGAGCCCCTCCACCAGTGAGGCATGAGCCGAATCCGATGATTCCGGATGTAATTTTGCAGCAGCAGTAGCCTGCAGGGACAGTTGATACCGTGCAACTGTTAACCTTCTTTCGACAGTATATGGAGGGTCAGTAGACCCAGCAGCAGAGGCACACAGCAAAGCTCAGCCGAGGTATTGATCTGGCCGTGACAGCGGTAGAGAGAGTTGTAGCTCAGCCAGCAGCAGTCCAGCAGCCGCACCCTCCGAGGGAGAAGGGCATACAGGACTTTCAGAAGATGCACCCGAGGGACTTCCGAGGGACAGAGAGGATCTTGTATGTCGACGAGTGGATCGAGCACATAGAGGAGATATTCAGTTTGGCTGAGATCCCGACGAGGCTTCAAATTGAGGCAGCGGCCAGCATGATGCAGGATCTGGCCCGTACATAGTACCAGACTGACCCGAGGGTTGGTACAGCAGGACAGACTTGGGCAGCATTCAAAAAGCTGTTCAAGGAGAAGTTCTTCCCCGATGCAGCTCTGGGAGCCCTCGAGACCCAGTTCGAGGCCCTAGTCCTGGGGAGCCAGTCTGTGGAGGAGTACGCAGGAGAGTTCTGCCGCCTGAGCAGATTTGTAGAGGGCTTGTCGAAGGCGACGAAGGCCCAGAGGTTCCGGAAGGGCTTGGTAAAGGAGGTCAAGTCCTACACCAAGAACGCCCGCAGCGCTACCTTTGAGGAGATCCTGGTGGACGCTTTAGCTGCAGAGGATGATCTTGAGCTTAGGCTCAAGAGAGGACGAGACTCCCAGGGAGGCAGCAGTAGCAGAGGACCGGCCAAGAGGCTGCACTTTCAGCAGCAGCACCAGCAGCAGCACCAGCAGCAGAGGTTCCAGCCGCAGTAGTTTCAGCAGCCAAGGCATCAGCCAGTTCAGCATTAGCAGCAGAGGGTGCAGCAGCAGGCCACCACCTATGCTTATTGCAAGAAGCCAGGGCACGGATGGGACGAGTGTAGGAAGAGGTTGGGTAGATACCTTCTTTGGGGAGCAGCGAACCATCAGCTGAGGGACTGCGCTCAGTATATTGGAAGGATAGCACAGGGAGCAGGAGCAGGAGCCAAGGCTCCAGGAGGACCGCAGAAGGGACCGTTGCCGACTCAGCGGTAGCGATTTGTGCAGCACCAGCAGCAGGCCAGGGGAGGCCAGCAGGGGCGAGCTTTTGCCATGGCAGCCGAGGATACGGAGGCCATAGGAGAGCTGATCGCAGGTTCGGTTCTTCTCGACTCTAGTCCAGCTTTTGCATTATTCGATTCCGGTGCTTCACATAGCTTCATATCAGTATCATTTACGATTAGACATGGTATTATAGCTGAATCATTGCCTAGGACTTATAAGATCACGACCGGGGGTGGCATTATCCTCGTACGTGATGTTTGTAAGGGTCGGATTGTTGTTTTGGGAGATCGTGAGTTGGAGGTGAGCCTGCTCGTAATGCCATTACCGAACTACGATATAGTACTCGGTATGGATTGGTTGAGAAGGCACCACGCCAGCATCGATTGCAGAGGGGGTAGAGTTCTCTTCAGAGCGCCGGGGGAGCCAGAGTTCGAGTACTTCAGACGTCAGGCGAAGCAGAGCAGCGGTGTTTTCTGTGGAGTCTCGGTTGAGGAGCAGACGATTCTACACCCCTTGATAGCAGAGTATATATATATTTTTCCAGAGGAGTTGCCGGGATTGCCACCAGACAGAGACATTGAGTTCTCGATAGACTTGGTTCCAGGAGCGGAACCCATCTCTCAACATGTCTATCGAGTGAACAACAACGAGTTGGTGGAGCTGAAAAAGCAAGTGGATGAGCTGTAGGACAAGGGCTTCATCCGTTCGAGTTCGTCTCCATGGGGTGCACCATTTGTGCCAAAGAAGGATGGATCAGTACGGATGTGTATTGACTATAGGGTACTCAACAACCTCACGATCAAGAGCAGATACCCACTGCCGCGGATCGACGATCTTTTTGACCAGTTGAGCGGAGCTTGGATATTTTCCAAGATTGATCTGAGGTCGGGATACCACCAGGTAAAAGTGAAGGGGGAGGATATTCCCAAAACCGCTTTCAGGACGCGGTACGGGCAGTTTGAGTTTTTGGTTATGCCGTTTGGGCTCACCAATGCACCAGCAGTGTTTATGAACCTAATGAATAAGGTGTTCCACCAGTACTTGGACAAGTTCGTGGTGGTGTTCATTGACGACATCTTGGTATATTCTAAGACTGAGGAGGAGCACGAGGAGCATCTGAGGATAGTGCTGGAGACTCTCAGGAGGGAGCAGCTTTATGGAAAGCTCTCCAAGTGTGAGTTCTTCTTGGACCGGGTGGACATTTTGGGGCATGTGGTGACTGGAGATGGTATCTCAGTTGACCCCAAGATGATCGTAGCAGTTGAGGCATGGCCAGCGCCGACTTCAGTGGCAGAGATCAAAAGCTTCCTAGGGCTGGCAGGATATTATCAGAGATTTGTGTAGGATTTCTCCCGGGTTGCAGAGCCGTTGACTCAGTTGACCCGGAAGGATATTGAGTATGTTTGGTCAGAGGGGTGTCAGGCAGCTTTTGATGAGTTGAAGAAGCG
The DNA here is from genome assembly GCA_029216955.1 of Iris pallida. NCBI lineage: Eukaryota > Viridiplantae > Streptophyta > Magnoliopsida > Asparagales > Iridaceae > Iris > Iris pallida. Next base: position 4,740,342 of record JANAVB010030818.1, read on the forward strand.
GCTTACGATAGCTCCGATTCTGACATTGCCTTCAGGATCAGGGGGATTCACTATTTATAGTGACGCTTCAAAGAAAGGGCTGGGTTGTGTCTTGCAGCAGCATGGGAATGTGATTGCCTATGCTTCTAGGCAATTACGTCCTCATGTGAAGAACTACCCTACCTATGACCTGGAGCTGGTAGCGGTGATATTTGCTCTGAAGTTGTGGAAGCATTATCTGTATGGGGAGAGGGTAGAGATCTTCACAGATCACAAGAACTTAAAGTATGTGTTCACTCAGAAGGAGATGAACATGAGGCAGCGCAGATGGCTAGAGTTGATAAAGGACTTTGACATCCTACTTCAGTATCACCCAGGGAAGGCCAACGTGGTTGCCGATGCCTTGAGTAGGTATCCGATAGCCATGTGTTTGACTATGGATCGGTACTTGCTTACAGATTTGGAGAGCCTTAGGATTGAGGTGATCGTGCCCGGAGTGCAGTTGCAGATGTGGGGCATGCAGATTCAGTCAGACTTGGCGGAGAGGATCAAGTCGACACAGTTTGAGGACGTTGCTCTGCGGTGTCTCCGAGAGCAGGTTCGAGCAGGATTGTTGGACCACGAGTTTTCTCTTGCAGATGATGGTGCCTTGAGGCACGGTTCCAGGTTATGTGTGCCCAGCGAAGAGCTCAGGAAGCAGGTTTTGCAGGAGGCCCACAGATCTTAGTACTCTATACACCCTGGTGCCAACAAGATGTACCGAGATCTGAGGGAGTATGTTTGGTGGTCCGGGATGAAGCAGGAGGTGGCTCGATTCGTAGCTAGGTGCTTGGTCTGTCAGCAGGCCAAGGCAGAGAGGCAGAGAGGCAAAGGCCCGGGGGATTATTGCAGCCGCTGTCCATTCCTGAGTGGAAGTGGGAGCATATCACCATGGATTTCGTATCAGGATTGCCGCTTACACCAGGAGGGAAAGACGCGATTTGGGTCATCGTTGACAGGTTGACCAAATCGGCCCACTTTTTGCCATTCAAGCGGGGTACGTCTATGGAGAAGCTTACGGAGATGTATATGCGACAGATCGTGAGGATTCATGGGGTTCCGGTCAGCATCATCTCGGATCGGGATAGTCGCTTTACTTCCCATTTCTGGAGGAGTCTGCAGACTAGCTTGGGCACTCAGCTCAAGTTTAGTACCGCATACCACCCCCAAACGGACGGACAGTCAGAGAGGACTATTCAGACGCTCGAGGATATGCTACGAACGTGTGTCTTGGACTTTGGAGGTTCCTGGAAGGATCATCTATATTTGGTAGAGTTTGCTTACAACAACAGTTTCCAGGCCAGCATCGAGATGTCACCTTTCGAGGCTCTGTACGGGCGTAGGTGTCGTACACCCTTATCTTGGGATAATATTAGAGAGCGAGCTTTACTGGGGCCAGAGATGGTTGTTGACGCAGCCGAGAAGGTGAAGCTCATCAGGGACAGACTTCGTGTGGTACAGGACAGACATCGGCACTGGGCCGATAGCCACCAGAGGCCCTTGGAGTTTGAGGTACAGATTAGAGTAGGATTAAATTTTGGTTTGTTTGTTTGTGTTTTATTGATCATGTTTGTTTATCATAATTAAATTGAGACCTTGCTTGTGATTAGGTTGGAGACCAGGTTTTCTTGAGGATATCTCCGACTCGTGGTACGATACGTTTTGGTGGAGGTGGGAAGCTTAGCTCGCGTTTCATCGGCCCTTTCGTTATCAGCGGGAGAGTCAGCGACGTGGCTTACAGGCTAGACTTGCCACCTGCACTAGTGGGTGTCCACAACATATTCCATGTCTCACAGTTGAGATGGTACGTGGCTGACCCTAGCCATGTGCTTGATCATTCATAGATTGAGGTAGGGCCTTCTCTCAGCTATCCAAAGCAGCCAGTGGAGATTCTGGATCGACGGGAGAAGGTTCTAAGGAACCAGGTGATACCCATGGTACGTGTCGCATGGAGGCATCATTCTCTAGGAGAGTCTACCTGGGAGCGGGAGGATGAGATGCGCGAGCGTTACCCATATCTTTTTGGACCGTGAGGTATACTTTCTATCCTTCTCATCAGTTGCATTTCGCCTTTCAATTTCGAGGACAAAATTCTTTTAAGGAGGGTAGATTTGTCACTGTTTTCCATAAAGAAATTCTCTTTATTTGTTGTGTTTCTGGGAAAATTACAACTGTAGGAATCCGATCTAGAAGACGATCGCTTTATCCCTTGGACTATGCGAAGAAGAAAAGCTCTCAAAATTTTGACAGTAGATATCAATGTATCTGTACAATGAATGAAAAAAAGAACTCTATTTATAGAGTCAAAACAGTAACTGAAAAGATAACTACCTCACCACTGGTGCACTTGAAAAGTCACGCAGACTCTAAATACACGCAGGGTTAGTGAGTAGTTACTGGACGTGGCCCGTAACTGTTGGACACATGGCATCAGTGCATGGGTCGTGTGCAAGTTACTGGGCACGCGAGAGAGAGATCGGTGGCATGGCTGCCACGTACTCCAGTTGAAATGAAATCCACGCTGACTTGCTGAAGGTAAAAATCCACACAGATTCGTTGACGTAGACTCGTTGAAGGCAAAATCCACGCAAGCTTTGAAGAAGAATACTTCAAAATTCACGCAGGCTTTGAGAAGAATAACTCAGAAGTCACGCAAATGTTTTGAGGAAGAAGAAGATTCAGAATCCACGCAAATCGCCAGCTGTCTTGATTTGGCACGCTTCGTCTGACACAAAATCTCTGACATTGATTATATTGTCAGCCGCATTAAATGAAGATAAGACCCAAAGTCATGCCAACTTGGTGAAGAGTGAGTCTTGCTAAGGAAGATTTCGAAAATCACGCAAAAGACGGCTGTGATCTCTCGAGTTCTGTGCATACGTGGCATATGAGGAGACGTTTCTCGACTGTTGTATTGTCAGTCATTATGATTCTGACGTATGGCTGAGCTGTCTCTGCGTGACTTCTAAAGGAAATGGCCAGGCAGAACTTAGTGTATGTTTTGTACTGCTTCTTGGATCACTCTGCGTGACTTGTTCTGATCAACTCAGCGTGACTTCATTTTTTGAGGCCTACAAAACCCCCTTCAAAGTTTTCAAAAAATGATAAAATATTTTCGAAATACTTTGAAATAGAGATGATGAAATGAAATCAGTCACGCTGAGATGACTTTAAAAAGATATTCTGAAGTCGAAAAAAAAACTTCGAAGTTCTTTGAAAATATCCAAATGAACTTATTAAATGTCATAATGACTCTTCGTTCTCCGAGACTGATTGCGTCCAATTTATGGTGGAATATGAACTGTCAATGAAATCTGTTATATAAACAGGAAGAGATTCTCAGTTTTGACATTCATCTCTCGAAAATATGACCCCAAAGGAAGCAGCTGAAGAGGAAGCACGCAAGTTGGGCTTTTGTTCCCATGGTGACCCCACTTTTGGGGGCAAAGAACCCGAACCTGTCGTCATCGAGCTCAAGGACGACTCCACGCAGTTAGCCAAGAATCTCTTAAGCTACTTTGGATTGGATGGCTCGTCTTCTTCTGATGGGCGGAGCCTTATGGAGAAGCGTAAAATGCTCGAGAGTCTGTTGCATCGCCTGGAAGTTAAGAGCGTAGAGGAGTTAGGCATCAAACTTAGCCGCTCTGGAAAATAGAGCGTAACTTTCTACGCTTTTGTTGCACTTTTCTGTTTTGTCTTTTTGTAAGGCCATCAGTGCCTGTTTAAAGAATGAAGTACAACTTTTGTGTTTGATCTACGTGCCTTTTAATGAAGAATATTAATTAGCATATTTTGACTGTTTCCAATGTTGTACTGTCTCTCGAAGTACACGTGACACTCATTCCACAACTTACGAGCGCTATTTATGCGGATCTTTTCCAAGAATAGACTTGCACTTGACCCTTTAAATAGATGGATGAACTCCACACAAACTCATCTTCCCATTCTTCTTCCTCTCTTCTGAGAATAAATTTTCTGTGAGAAGAAAATAGGAAAACCATGTTGTCTGATGTTCGACTTCTGTGCACGCTGTCAGACATGGGTCTGTCAATCCTTAGCAGCAAACTCAGCGGTAAGTTCAATATACACGCATCGAATTTTTTTGTTTGCTAAAGACAAATTCATCTTCCTGAAATGAACAGAATGCATCTGTCTTTGCTTGGCCAATTTCTGTCGGCTGATTTTTCCTTACTGTTTCTTGCAAAATTTTGGCTGAAAATTTTCTTCAGAACTGGCATTGGGGATGTGGATGCTGTGGAGAATATCCTGCTGACATCTACATCAGGGAGCTCATACGCCTTTGACGCGTAAATCAGACAACTCAGAACTCTTCGTGAGATAGAAGGGTCTTCCTTAGATGGTAGGAAGAGCCTTTATACACGAGAGTTGGATGGTGGAGTCAACTCTACTACCGAGAAATCGGGTAGTAGAGTTCCTTTCAAGGCAGAACCAGGAATTGTATCCCAAGGTTTGGATACATTCCTGTCTTCCTTGAGAGGTTACCTCCATCCACCAGTTGTATTGGCAGCAACACGTTTTTGTGTTGCTCTACTCTGTGGTTCTCCTCTCGTCTGAGAGATAAGACCAGAGTTTGATTCCTGCTGGACACCCAGGAATTGCCACAAACAACGAGATTGCTAGAGAAGATCCAAGAAGAAATAGATCTCAGTTATACATAGAATGAAAATCCAAGATTTGTAATAGATTTCCATTATGATTTGTAAGAAAGTCTAAGAAAATGTAATAGACTTTTTGTGGTGAAATGGGAATGGAAATGACAATTCTTCTATGCTCAATGATTCGTATTTGTGGATGAATTGTGGACATGATAGATAATAAAATCATCTTTTCTGTTTTAGAGTATATGATATTATCAGAGGTATTATGGACATGATAATATATAGGAACTCGAAAGAAAATAGATTGATTTCTATGTAGAGGTCAAAACATGACAAATGAGTAAGTAGATTCGGAATTGATTCAGAGGTTATGAAAACATGATAAATAACGAATCCCCACTTAATGAACTGATAGAAGATTATGAACGGACGAACCGTTAGGAAATGAAGAACAGATGAACTGTCGAGTGAATGTAATAAATGAACGGACGAACCGTCAAGTATTAATGAACATGTGAAACGTCGGATGAATGTGAGAAATGAATGGATGAACTGAATATCGGGAAAGAATACGTCCCTTCGATCCTTGTAACCATATGCCTATAAATAGAGCATATATTTGAATAGAAGGATCGCATTTTATCCACAATGTCTTCTGAAGAGAATATAAAGAAGGCTGAAGTCGCCCCAGAAGCTACTGAAGGTGTTAAAGAACATCCACCTCCGCAGAAGAAGGAAATGGACGAAAGCTCGTCTACTCCCAAGCCGCCGAAAGATATCCTGGACTTCCTGGTCGAACCAGGAGAAACCGAAGAAGAAGAAGCAATGAGGCTGGCTGCCTGTCAATTCTTGGTGAGGTCAGGAAAAGATGTACTCAATTCTTTTGCTGATTATGTATGTGGTCCTCGTCCCAAATATGAAAGGGATTACAGTGATCTTCCATGATGATGTACTCTTTTTCTTGAGGAATTTGTCTCAAATAAACTCCGTTTAAGGAAACTTTGTTTACGATATATCCTTTCCACTTTATATTTTTGCCTTTATTCATTGATCTTTTGACTCAGAAATCAGAAAGACTAAATATTATTTTCATAAATATGATATTGAGATAGAAAATTCAGAGGTAATATGGACATGATTTTCTGGATATCAAATTTGTTGAGAAAACGATACAAAGTAGAATACCTATCTCCACTGGGGATAATAGATATCAGAATGATTCTTCGGAAAGAACAATGAAACAGCTGGAGAATGATGGGAGGACAATCTTGATAGAAATATTAAACGGAGTACTTCTTCAAGAATTTGCCGTTGATGGGCATCATAGTGGCTTTACCATCTAGAGTAGTGAGTTGATAAGCCCCATTAGAAAAGATCTTATTGACAATGAATGGACCTTCCCATTTTGCATCAAACTTGCCCTTACTCATGTGTGTCATAGTCATCGGGCGTCTGACAGTAAGCACAAGTTCTCCTTTCTAAAATGTTCGAATTCTGACTTTCTTGTTAAAAGCCCTTGAAATTCTAGCTTGATAGAATTCAATATTCTGTTGAGCAGATAACCGCTTTTCATCCAGAGCCTCCAATTCTTGAAGTCGAAGACGATCATTATTTTCTGAGGTAAGTTCATTAGCGATTGCTATCCTTAAAGAAGGAATTTGAATCTCTAATGGGAGAACAGCCTCAGACCCGTACACCAGAGAGAAAGGTGTACACTTAGTAGCATTACGGACTGTAGTGCGATAAGCCCACAAGCATTCCCCGAGCTTGTCACTCCAATTACGTTTGTTAGTGGAGACAAACTTCTTTAGGAGTTTGATGATAGTCTTGTTGAAAGCTTCTGCCAATCCGTTAGCTGCTGGATTATATGCGGTAGAAGCCACATTATTGATCCGGTGATCGTTACAGAATCGAGTAAATTTCTGGCTGACGAACTGTGGTCCGTTATCATGAACAATGCGTCGAGGAACACCAAATCTGTAGATGACGTGGTGCTTAATAAAGCTGATGACATTAGACGTCTTAACTTCAGATAAAGGAATGGCTTCAGCCCATTTGGAGAAGTAATCGGTTATTGCGAGAATGAACCAATGACCTTTAGATGACGGTGGATTGATCGGGCCGACAATGTCCATGCCCCAAGCTTCGAAGGGCCATGATGCTGCCGTCGAATATAGAAATTTTGAAGGTTGATGTATAAAATTTGCATGGATTTGGCAAGCTTTGCATTTTCTTGCATATTCGATGGCATCAGATACCATAGTTGGCCAATAATAACCCATCCGTCGAATACGGTCTTGAAGTTTTGGCCCAGGTTGATGCACTCCACAAATTCCATCATGTGCTTCACGAATAACTTGTTGGGCTTCATCACCGGCAATGCACCGAAGGAGTAAACCATCATAAGCTCGACGATATAAGGTCTTTGTTGTATGATTGTAATAGAATCTGAGTGATCGTCGTCTGATAGATGCTGCCTCACTCGGATCATCCGGAAGAATATCATATAATACGAGATCTAAGAAAGGAAGTCTCCAATCTTTATCCGTATTCTGATTCTCAGTCGAGTTACTGAAGATGAATTCCATGCTGGAATTGGATGAAGATGACATCGATTTACGACTGAATCCAAATCCTCTTGTTGTGTTGACGTCATGAGATGTCGATTCTTCAATGTCAACTGGAAGTCCTAGAGTCAGGTTATTTTCAAGATGAAATAATTCTCGATTACGAACAACAATCATTTGTTGCCGTCTGATTGGGATAGCCAGCACCGCTGCAAGATTAGCAAGGGCATCAGCTTCTGTGTTACATGCTCGCCTAACATGTTCAATGAAGAATTCCTTAAATGATGAGGCCATAGATATGGCCGTTCTATGATAAGGAACCAGATCTTGATGGCGAACTTCATAAGTACCCCTGATCTGATTGACAATAAGTTTAGAGTCTCCATACGCCTCCAAATGTTGAATATTCAGATGTTTAGCGAGTTGAAGACCAATAAGCAATACGTTGTACTCAGCTACATTGTTTGAACACGGATGATCGAGAGAATAAGCTCTTTGGATGGCAAGACCTTCTGGCGATACAAGAACAATTCCAACTCCAGCGACAATATCGCCATTAGGACCAATTCTTGATGCTCCATCAAAGAATAGACGCCAAGTAGGATCTTCTTCAGCAATTTGATTTGAATCTAGGACTTCATCTGGGATTTCATCATAGAGTTTTGAATTTTCTGGAATTGAGTGAGCAGCCAGAAAATCAGCTAAAGCTTGTCCTTTGATTGATTTCTGAGGAATATAGTGCATGTCATACTGAGCAAGTAGGATTCCCCAGTTAGCCAATCGAGAATTCAAAATACTAGGTTTCTTCATCATGATCCGTATAGGATTGATCTTGGAGATGACATGAATAGTCTGGCCAATGATATAATGACGTGTCTTTTGGACAGCAAACATCAAGGCTAGACATTCTTTTTCAACCGGTGAATATCGAGGTTCAGCTCCGGTCATAGTGCGGCTGATATAATAAATGGCTTGTTCATGGCCATTTTGCTTCTTTTGAGCGAGTAATGCACCCAATGAATGACTCATTGCTCGAGTATAGAGAAGGAACGGTATTCCTGAGACGGGAGGTACCAATACTGGAGGGCTCATCAGATATTGTTTTATATCATCGAATGCTTTCTGACATTCATCATTCCAGACAAAAGAGACACCTTTCTTCATAAGTTTGTTGAATGGTCTGCAGCGTCCTGATAAATTAGAAATGAATCTCCTGATATAAGCGATTATTCCTTGAAATCCTCGTAGCTCTTTTAAGGTGCGTGGAGGACGCATCTCTTGGATGGCTTTGATCTTCTCGGGATCCACGTGTATACCTTTAGAGGTAATGACGAAGCCGAGAAATTTACCACTAGAGACGCCTAAGAAGGACTTAGTAGGGTTCATCTTTAATTGATGCTTACGCAAAATATCAAATATAGTCTTCAAATCTTGGATATGATCCTCCTTTTGTCGACTTTTGACTGCAATATCGTCAACATAGCATTCGACTGTTTTTCGCAAATGTTCACGGAATATAGTGCTCATAGCTCGTTGATAAGTTGCTCCTGCATTCTTGAGACCGAATGGCATAACTGTATAACAGTATGTACCAATCGGCGTTCTGAAAGAAGTGTGCTTCTCGTCTTCTGGAGACATTTTGATCTGATTGTACCCAGAATACCCGTCCATGAATGACATTCGTTCAAATCCACAGGTATTATCAACCATGACATCAATGATTGGTAGAGGGAATTCGTCTTTAGGACATGCCGCATTGAGATTGCGGAAGTCTATGCAAACTATGATCTTGCCAGTCTTCTTAAGAACAGGAACAATATTAGCCACCCAATCGGGATGTTGTTCCTCTCTAATAAACCCAGAGGTAATGAGTTTATTGACTTCAGCTTCAATTGCATCCATGATGTCTGGACGAAATCGTCGCTGTTGTTGTTTGACCGGTTTAGCATTCGGCAAGATGTTGAGTTTGTGAGTTGCAATCTGTGGATCAAGACCTGGCATATCTTCATAACTCCAAGCAAAGACATCAATGTATTCACGAATGAGTTTGATCATGTCTTTCTTATCAGTTTCTGAAAGACTTTCACTGATGAATATTGGTTTGGGAGATCCCTCTTCACCAACATCTATTTGAACAAGTTTATCTTCAGTCGGAGGTTCTTTTTGTTCGTAACGGAACTCCCATTGATTATCTAATCTTTGGGCCCACTGTTCTGATTTAGGTGAGATTTCAAACTCTTCTTCGTCTTCATCACTTTCTTCAGAATGGTCAACGGAAACCATATTGGAAGACAGAAGGTTGCAATAGAAGTCACCGATACTCGTATCGGAATCCCAAGAAGTGGTACTAGAAGAATCAGATCTCTTATCTTCGTCAGACTCAGGATCTTCATGGATGATGTTGATGAAAGGAGTAGGAGCAGTATAACCCAATCCGTATTTCGTCCTTCCATATTTCAAAGGAGGAATCCGGACAGGCATTTTTCTTCCTTTTCCATTATTGAGGCCAGTCCTGAAGTCATAGCCCATATTTTTGATGATGTCTCTAGATTGCTGACTATAACGACGTAGTTGTAATCTTCCAGTATCATCATTTTTGTTATCATCTTCAAGATCAGAAGGATTTTGAGGCCCTTTGTAGAAGAATATTGGAATGTCTCCTGGCTTTCTGCTGGGAACTAGAAAGTATGAAGATTGTACAGGTTCTAGAGATACGTCTGTATGAACAGTCTGTACAACTCCTATGGTTATTGTGTTCAAGTCATCTAATAGATGTAATTAAATATAAAAGCAGCAATATTTACATTGGGAGAAGGCTGAGCCTTAGAGATTTTAGCCAAGTCAATGACTAAAGGGGGAGAAGAAGAAGAAGCTTTGTTTCGATTAAGATCGATAACAAATGGCTCAGAAGAGGTCAGCTCCCTTGAAGTTTGAGTAGGAAGAGTAGTCCGTCCTCCAACTGGAATTAGCAGAGTATCTTGTGAAGGTACAGGAACTATAGTACGCCCACTGACAGGAATGATCAGTGTATTTTGAGTAGATGACTGAGGTAACGGAGAGATCCGTCCACTCACTGGAATGATGAAAGAATCTTCTCCAGAGGATTTAGGAGATTGTTGCTGAGTAGTTCGACTTTTAACAGGGATTATTAAAGCCTCACTTTGTGCATCTTCTTTCTCCATAGCTTGTATGATCCTTGTATACTCTTCTTTGTACATTCGGGAATCATTAAAATAAGCTTCAACCCCATGGAAGGGATTTATATCAGCAACTTCTTTTTGTACTCTTCTATTGCTATCAATGTATTTAAAACATTGATGAAGAGTAGAGGGCACCACATTATTTTCGTGAAGAAAGGGCCTTCCCAGAAGAAGATTATAGGATCCCGCGATCTCGATCACATAGAAAGTGACTTTAGATCTGAAATCGCCTATCTGAAGCTTCAGATGAATCTTTCCCAAAGGCTCACTTCGGCTTTGATTGAATCCCAAGATAGTAGTAACTGTCTTGGAGAGCTTGTGAAGAGGGATTTTTAGTTCATCCAATAAACTCTTTGGCATTATGCTTATAGCAGACCCTAGGTCAATGAGGATACGATCTATCTTTATCGTATCAATATAACCAGTGTAGTAGAGAGGTCGGTCATGTCGATTATCCTCCAGTAACATGTCGTCTTGTATAAAGGTAATATTTGGGATAATCTCCAGTACACTGTTGCAATGTAAGCAAGTGGCAGGTTCCACATCCGGCTTCTTCAATTGTGCAAGACAAGAGTCAGCTTGTAGAAGTGCTTCACTTAACGTCTCCCGAGTTTCTTTAGAAAGACGTAGAAGTTCAAAAAGGGACATTCTAGCTGGAGTATTAGCAAGTTGAGCCAAAATGTCGAAGTTGTAAGGCTTCTGAAGTCCAAGAGGAGAAGGCTTCTTGATTGGCTTATCAAACTGAGCCTGTTGTTTGCCTTTCTCCAGAGCCCTAGGCTTAGGAGGAACAGGTTCAGTAGATGATTCTTCTTCAGGAGGAACATTAGGAGCATCTTTAGCATCTGAAAGGATATCAGTAGGATCTTCAAGATTTTTAGAATAATCCTTTAGGTAAGGTTTCCCGTTCGAGTAGCACTAACAAGTGCTTCTTCTTTTTCTTTTGGCTCTGTGTCAGAGGTAGACCCAAGAGAAGTCATATGACATGACTTGATCTTTCCAGCCTTCTTGGATTTTTGAGAAGAAATCTTTTGAGGAGAAGGCGATTCAAAATCTGCCACTAGATCAGGATGGATCCACATGATTTCCCCTGTTTCCAAAGTGATTGGCACTAATCCTTCAGACTGTGGAGGAGGAAGATTCACTATGTCAAGAGTTGCCTTGGGAATAGGAACAATCCCACTTTCAAGGAGTTGAGGAGGAAAATCTCCAAATTGCATAGAGACGACGTTGGAGGTGACAGTCTTCTCTTTTGGAGTAAAAGAGATAGCTCCAGATTTAATCATTTCTTGGATCTTTCCTTTTAATACATAACATGTACGAATTGTATGACCCAGTATTCTGTGATATGGACAGTATTTAGGATGATATGTCTTACCAGCTTCATCAGGCTTCTTGATCTCTGGTAATTGTATTTTATTACCTTTCAGCAGATATTCAAAGATACCAAGGACATCGTCGTCATCAAAAGAATATTCTTCTCTGGGGCGAGGTGTTCTTGATTGTTGAGTTGTAGAGGCAGGAGTTTGAACATTTGATGCATCTTTGCTCTGAAGATTAACTTCAAGAGTTTCTTTTCCTTTACGAGCATTATTTTTATTGTTAGCACCTTGTCCTGTTTCTTTAGGAGTCATCTGCACTCCTAAACCTTTGAAGGTTTCAGCACTGATTTCTGCAGCTTTAGCACTGACTATGAAGGAAGGCCAATCTTGAAATTGAGTGGACCCTGTCCACATACTGATGATTGGCAACAAGTTTGATTTACACGTGTCAATGGTGACAGCATCAGGAGTTCTAAGAGGCATTTTCAGAGCTTCTCTTCGAAACCGTTCAATGTATTCCTCTGTAGATTCATTATTTTTCTGCTTGATTCTAATAAGAGCAGACATAGTCATGTCATTAAGCCCTTCATAGAACCGTTCAAGAAACATCTGTTTGAAACCAGCAAATGAGGTAATACTCCCATCTGGGAGACTCCTATACCATTCATAAGCCGTTCCCTTGAGACATCCAATAAATACCCGAGTAAGGAGGGCATCACTTGGTTGCAGTTGATCAGTCATCACTTCAAAGTGATTAATAAACTGACTTGGAGAAGTGGTTCCATCATAGAATGAGATAGTAGGAGGCTTGTATTTAGGAGGATATGATACTTGCTTCCATTCTATCGGATAAGGCTGCTTGATGCCTAACCTTTGTAAACCATCCTTCTGTTTGAATGCCTTGAATTGAGTTTTGAGATTCTTCAATTCTTCAGAGACAACTCCCGAAGATTGTGGAGTTGTGGCTTGTAGAGAATAGTTGGGAGGAGGAACAGCATTGTAAGCACTACCCTCAGCTCCAGAGAGACTAGGATTTGGTTGAGCTGGTCCAGGAGTATTGGATTGTACTGCTGGAGGAACTTGTACTGGACTTATTTCAGTATCAACTGGTATGGCATCTGATATAGTCTGTCGATTTTGCAACTGAGCTGTCATGAGTTCATACATCGACTTCATTGTGTCAGTCATAGACTTCATTTGCTGTTCCAAAGAAGCAATTCTTTGATCTTGAGGAGTCAGGGAAGAAGAAGGTTCATCAGTATTCCCATCAACCATGTAAGTCGTGACTGTATGAGGGATTATTGATGAACTAGTAGATATTGTATGCTCTGAATCATTGCTTCGTGTATCAAAGTCAACTACAGGAGAATTACCTCCAGTAGGAAGAGATGGGAAGTTAGATTCTCCAAGAAATTTAAAATCAATTTCAGGGATCAAATTTCTTTGACTAGAAGCCAGGACTCTTGCTCTGGTGTTTCTATATACTCCATCTGGACTATCAACTCTACCCCCGGTGTCCCGAGAAGTCATGTTGACAGAGGCAAACAAAGGCTCATCCTCATCAGGCATAGGTTCATACTGAATCCTATTAAAGACAGACTGTCGTTTATTTTGACATCTGCATTGCATTATGACTCTTGGCTGGAAGTCACATTCATGATCACCATGGTCTTGAACTGTTGATTCACATCTGTACTGAATTATGACTCTTGGATAGAAGTCACATTCAGCATGTTCCTTTGATATAGAATTACTCCTTCTCTTCTGTTGAAGATATTCCCGTAAATCTGTTTGTGAAGATTAAGGAGTATACTTCCTGTTCTTGGGTCTTGATGGCTCTTGATTATACAAAAAGTGATTAATGTGAGCCACATAATTTCTTGTATACTCTGCATCTGGATCTTTTATCTTCATATCCAATTAGTATGGTTTCTTAACACCAGAAGTGCTGAGTTTTGTTCTTAAATCAGTGAAAGGTAACACATTAATTTTGGAAACATGGAGTTTTCCTTCCATTGATCTGGATATTTACAGAGAAGGAAGAGTTGAACCACTCCCTTGATTAGGAGTTGGTAACAGACCCTCTTTAATGGACAGATTCTGTGCCCAATTTGAAAAAATCAAAGAAGAAGACATTAAGGAATGTTTCTTCTTAGACTCATTCAGATTTTGAGACATAGAATGTCCAGAAGGAAGAGTAGTCAAAAGACCATCTCCTTTCCTTTGACTAACAAAAGTATCAGTCAAAGTTGTTCCTGAAGTAAAAACTACAGGAGCAGAAGAAACAACTAAAGAGTTATTCCTTTTCGAAGGGACTTTGTGTGGAAGACCACCCCCAGTTCTAGTAGAACTCGGTGAAGAAGAAGAGATAACTAAGGAGCTATTCTTCTCTGATGAAATACACGCTGAAACAGACTTGGTTAAAGAACCAGAGCTGTTAGCGTGATTTTTGATTTTAGAATTACACGCTGGAACAGATTTGGCTAAGGAGCCAGTACTGTCAGCATGACTTTTAAATATGGGATTGCACACTGGAATAGATTTGGCTAAGGAGCCAGTACTATCAGCGTGACTTTTAGAGTTGAATTTGCATACTGGAACAGATTCGGCTAAGGAGCCAGTACTGTCAGCGTGACTTTTAGAGTTGAATTTGCACGCTGGAACAGATTCGGCTAAGGAGCCAGTACTGTCAGCGTGACTTTTAGAGTTGAATTTGCACGCTGGAACAGATTCGGCTAAGGAGCCAGTACTGTCAGCGTGACTTTTAGTTACTGTCATCTTCGAGCGCACAAGAGTGTGCATGCTTGTAGTGGAGTTCTTGCCAGTGTTAGGAGTAGACACTGTGGCAGAGACTTCACCATTGACTGCCAACTGATTCTTAGGGACATAGACAGAGTGTCCCTTCGACTTGGCAGTGATGATGGAGGCTGGAGTGGGCTTGCCACCCTTAGCCCGCTGCATTTCTTCATAGGCGAGTTGATCGAATTTGATCGTCATCACCTTCTTCGTCGAGCCGATTGACGAAGTGTCGCATTGAGTTGTTACCATCTCAGAAGAGGAGATGGTTTTCCCCAGCAGAGTCGTCAATTTGTTTTCCATAAAGAAATTCTTTTTATTTGTTATGTTTCTGGGAAAATTACAACTGTAGGAATCCGATCTAGAAGACGATCGCTTTATCCCTTGGACTATGCGAAGAATAAAAGCTCTCAAAATTTTGATAGTAGATATCAATGTATCTGTACAATGAATGAGAAAAAGAACTCTATTTATAGAGTCAAAACAGTAACTGAAAAGATAACTACCTCACCACTGGTGCACTTGAAAAGTCACGCAGACTCTAAATACACGCAGGGTTAGTGAGTAGTTACTGGACGTGGCCCGTAACTGTTGGACACATGGCATCAGTGCATGGGTCGTGTGCAAGTTACTGGGCACGCGAGAGAGAGATCGGTGGCATGGCTGCCACGTACTCCAGTTGAAATGAAATCCACGCTGACTTGCTGAAGGCAAAAATCCACACAGATTCGTTGATGCAGACTCGTTGAAAGCGAAATCCACGCAAGCTTTGAAGAAGAATACTTCAGAATTCACGCAGGCTTTGAGAAGAATAACTCAGAAGTCACGCAAATGTTTTGAGGAAGGAGAAGATTCAGAATCCACGCAAATCGCCAGCTGTCTTGATTTGGCACGCTTCGTCTGACACAAAATCTCTGACATTGATTATATTGTCAGCCGCATTAAATGAAGATAAGACCCAAAGTCACGCCAACTTGGTGAAGAGTGAGTCTTGCTAAGGAAAATTTCGAAAATCATGCAAAAGACGGCTGTGATCTCTCGAGTTCTGTGCATACGTGGCATATGAGGAGACGTTTCTCGACTGTTGTGTTGTCAGTCATTATGATTCTGACGTATGGCTGAGTTGTCTCTGCGTGACTTCTAAAGGAAATGGCCAGGCAGAACTTAGCGTATCTTTTGTGCTGCTTCTTGGATCACTCTGCGTGATTTGTTCTGATCAACTCAGCGTGACTTCATTTTTTGAGGCCTACAGTCACTACCATATTTCTAGTTGAGGGTACTTTTGTCATTTTTGAATAATTTAATTTAATATATTTTATTAGGAATTTAAAATGATTTATTTGAATGGTGTGATTTAAATACTAGTTTATTTATGGCCATGTAATTTTTATTAGCCTAACCTAGATTGGACCTAACCTAGATTAGTCATAACTAGTTTAGTTAGCCACTTTGAGAATTAGTTAGTATTGGTTAAGTGGTTTGAGTCGTGTTTAGCTTAGTGGGTGGTTTACAACTTAACTAGGAAAGAGCCCTAGATTTTAGGCCACACATTAGCCTTGATTTATTGCTAGCTATTAGATGTAACCTAGAAACCCTAACCCTAGCCAAAGTGGCCAGCCATAGACCCCCCTTGCCTATATAATATCTCTTTAGAAATTAGTGCCTCTTTCCATTAGTTCATCATTTTCCCTAAGAACAAGGTGAGCCAACACTTCTTTTCTCCATAGATTAATTAATAGAGCTCTATTTTCATTAGAATTTCTTCCATAGTGTTCTAATCTATGTTCTCTTGCTGATTGTGGAGTCAAATCTCATATTTGAATCAATTTGGAGAAGTTTGATGGCTTTTGGAGATCCCCTTTTAACAAGCTTTTGTGTTGAAGAACACACATAGGTATATTTCTATTCCACCATTAAAATTAGGTTTTCTTTGCATAAATACCAAGCCCTAGATGTCCTGGTCCTGTAGGAATAGAGTTTGACCAATTTTGTGTCCTGTACGTGTCCGCATCGGACACGTATCAGTGCTGTGCGCAGGTGTTCGACGAAATGCCACAAAGGGCATTTCGATCGAGTTTTCGAGAAGTAGTTGAATAGGAAGTTGAGTTTTAATGTCGCTTATACATTTTTGGTGGACTGAGGTGTTCCTTGTGTCGTGTCGTATCGCTCTGGACATGTGCACATGCGGGGTGCACCACGCGGGCGTGCGGGTAGCCTTCCCCTGCTACCAGCGTGCTCGTGTGACCCATCCAGGACACGTGGACACGCGTGGCTGGACGTGAAGCAAGGGGCAGTGACTGTCGTGTCATCCCCGAGGTTTCGTGTCCTAAGAATGCATGTATGGTGCGTGCGGACATGTGTACTGGTCACCGAGCTCGTGCAGGCTCGTGTGTGCGTGTGATTGTTTTGGACACTCGTATGTCCTGTTTTATGACACCATTTTATTTGAGTATCACCTACTAATATACCCTAATTATTATCTACTTCGTGTTCTTCTTGAATTGCTAAAATAGTTAGGAATCGAATGTGGGTTTGAATGTTCGATCGACTGATACAATGTAGTATCAGTGAGTATCATTGATTCTTCAATTTCCCGTTCTTATGATTTAATATATAGTTAGGACATGTTTTAGATTGCTAGATTATATCCTAACAAAATCTCTAATCTCTGTTAAGTTGGTTTTTCATATTAGAATGGGGATTTGAATGCATGTGTGATTGATACCAATGTTTCCAGTTTTCTAAAAACTGTTGTTCCTATTTTAAACTATTTTAATTCATGTATTTAGCTACAATTATCTCCTACATGCTAATTAGTTTATGATTGGTTGATCTCTCATATTATACATCATGGATTAGATTAAATTCTCAGTTTTAGATTGAATTCATAAATTGAAACTGCATGAAATGATTTCCTGTTTTCTGAAATATGGAGTATCATGCCTTCTCCTTAATTCGAATGATTCATTTCCAGTTTCAATGATAACTACACATATTGTATTCATGTTATATTATAGTTTTGTGTTGGGATGTTGGTTTCATGTGGGTATATTATTTGGGATTGATTGCTATTTAAGGTTCTTCGAAATCCTGAGACATTGAATTCATTCCCAGTTTCAGTTTTGAATAATATTCTAATTGAATGTTTACTATTGTTAACCTGAGAATTTGATTAGTTGTTAACTGATTTTTCTATGCTATTTGATTCACTAATTAGAAGGAAACCTGAAAACTGAAATGAGGGATTAGGAAATGAAAACTGAACTGTAATTATGTATATGAAAAACCTGAGAAGGAGTTTTCCTTCCCTTGATATCTGAATTCGGAGTTCTTATTTGGGTTCACTGTTGGTTAGCTCATGAGTGACTGAACACTGTCACCTATCTACATATCCACACACACAGGTTTCTCTCATTGACACACACACCCCTATGTTCCTATACACATACAGCTCACATATTTTTCCACACACACACGTTTCAGTTCATTTAATGTGTTTCCTGCACACATGTTACTGTCTTTAGGAATTTCTGTCAACACACATACTGAAAAATCAACCTGGACACTATCACCAGGTTCACATATATTCTGAGACACCCACACATGTCCACACCTATATATCCACACACACACACATATATGTATCCTATATATATATGTGGGTAAATAGTTATAATAGCTTATGGGAATATGTGTGATGGTAGAGTAGCATTATGGGATTCCTATATGTAATAGCTAATGTGCTATGCATATCTTATTTGTATATATATATATATATATATATATATATATATATATATATATATATATATATATATATATATATATATATATATATATATATATATATATATTTTGTATATATATATATATATATATATATATATATATATATATATATATACAAAATATATATATATATATATATATATATATATATATATATATATATATATGTAAAAAAAAATATATATATATATATATGTATATATATATATATATGTGTGTGTGTGTGTGTGTGTGTAAATAGTGATATATATCCATATATGGTATTGGCCTATGGTGTGTCTATTAGATTAGTAAGAGCTTAGTGAGGCTTGTTTAGTCTTGATTAGGCCTAGAATAGACCAGTTAGACTAGTTTAGACTTAGTGGACCTAGTTTGACCATAGTTGACCTAGTTTGACTTCTAGGGTTGACCAAGGTTGACCAAGAGTTGACTTTGGTCTAGATTGACCTAGAATCATGTAGAATGCATAGTAGAACTTCATGTTACCATTTTAGACTTGTTGTGACTTGTGCTGTTCTGATTAGGAGCCAGAAACCTCTCCTCGAAAAGTACTTTTCATCCGGACACTCAGATACCAGGCGAGTACATTCTCTGATCATTTCATATCTTGTTTAGGATTATATTTCCTGCTTTAGATTATCTTACTTGATGCTGACACGTTAGTAACACGGATTAGTACTATATGGATACCTTCATGAGATGTTATCCCTCTCGGGAGCATCAGATACTTTTGTCTTGTGTGTTTTATTTACATCACGTATCTCATGCTTCTATTATCATAAATCTTCGGGAATCAGCTAGTGACTCATGTACCCTCATGATCACCGAGCCTTCACGAATCAATTCATGAATCACCCTATACGGGTTAGTAGTTTAGTCACGAATCTTAACGTAACTTGACTGGATCCTTGTGTATTGATTGGGGTACGGGGGAGTATGAATGGTCATGTGAATAAATATCCAAAGTTGTATAGTCATGAATCACTCTTAGTGTAGTCATGAATCAGTCCTAAGCCATTCACATGTTCGTCTTATACTCTGAATCACTAGCACTATCTCTCTTTTATATATCATAGATATTTACTTACAGTCTCTCTCTTATATTATGCTGTTCTTCAGTTTTCTGTATTTTATTCTCTAGCATGATTATGTTTTCTTTCCTGTTATGACTTGTTGAGATGTATTGTGCTCGCTCCTGTCCTGACTGGACCTGTTGAAATATTACAGAGGATAAGGACGCGGGCTGTCCCACTTATTATGGGGCCATCCTAGATGACAGTACAGACTTGGACCAGTAGCAGGAGCCTTTAGCTGTGGACGACACTCCTCTAGACTAGGATGTCTTCTTTTATATTCATTCTAGATGATTGTATATATTTGGTACTTGGGATATATATTTATCTTAGACACTTAGAATCTTTTTTTGTACTTGTGGATTCCTTCCTTTTCAGTAGTATTTATCTATCTATCTTTCCATCTTATCTTCCTGCCTTAGTTGTGATTGAGTTTACTTTCTGCTATGTCACCCCCATTCGGGGAGTATAAACTGTTCAGTATTATATTGTTAGATGTTGTGACCTAGGACAACGTATTACTACCGACACTACGGCGTATGCTGGACGTACCCACGTCTTGTGCCCTTACTCTAGGGTGCGGGTCATGACAATCGATGATCGGTAGATAACCAAAACAATATTAGCGACCCAGTCAGGGTGTTGTTCTTCACGAATGAACCCACTTAAAATAAGCTTCTTGACTTCACTCTCGATGGACTCCATGATATCTGGTCGGAACCGCCGTTGTTGCTGCTTCACTGGCTTAGCTTTAGACGAGATATTTAGGCGGTGCATAGCAACTTTAGGGTCTAAGTCTGGCATGTCTTCATAGCTCCATGCAAAGACGTCAATATATTCTCTTATAAGCTGTATAAGAGATTGTTGTTCTTCACCAGACAAACTTTTGCTGATAAAGATTGGTTTAAGAGATTATTCATATCCTAAATTAACTTGGACGACTTCGTCTTCAGTAGGTGGTTCATGTTGTTCGAAATGTAACTCCCACATGGTGTCCATCTTTTGAGCCCATTGTGCTAGCTCGATTGATTGGACATCTTCTGCAATTTGGTCAACTGACACCATGTTGACGGACTGTAGAAGCATGGATTTTCTATGCAGCCCAAAAGCAATATGGAAGCTTCATGGGCTCAATACCAAGGGAGCTTCCTACGGCTCAGAAAACTTCATGCGGCCCAAAAGCAGCGAGGAGCCTTATGTGGTTCAAAATCAGCCTATACAGCTGGCCATAATTACTCTGACACAAAGGCGACAGCTCTGATAGAGATGACAGCTCTGACATAAAAACAAGACGTGACATGCTCCTAAAAAGACGAAAAAATCATCATGATATCTGGCACAGTTCACAGTTCCAAAGAAGATTCTTCATACGGATCGCCTATGCGACCTTCATGCGCCTCAGTCGTGAGACAACTCTCATGCGGCTCGGTCATGAAGCATCACTCATACGGATCGATTATAAGATGACCTTCATGCGGCCCGATCATGAGACACTCTTCATGCAGCTCGGCTATGGGACAGTCCTTTATGCGTCTCAGCCAGGATATATCCTTCATGCGGTTCAGTTATGAGACGTCCTTCATACGGTTTAGTTATGAGACATCCTTCATGCGGCTCGGCTATGGGACAGTCCTTCATGCGGCTCAGCCAGGATACATTATTCATGCGGCCCGCCACAGAGTAGCAGTTGAGACATGTGGCAGAAATTGACCAAGTCTTGACAGTTCAGATTTACTGCAACAAACAGATCATGATCAGCCTTAACCAATCCCCAACAGTCCACTGTAAACCGAGTCTCGAGGCACAGTTACAAGGATGTGGCCCAAAATTTGCCACGTGGCTATACATCATATTCCTCATAAATTCCTATAAATAGCAAGGTGTTATTCCCTTGTGGAGATACATACGCACAGACAGAGACACACATACATACAGAGAGCATTTTCTTACCAGAGTCGAGGTTGCGTTCGATCGTCCAAGGAGTAAGGCAGAGTTAATATCACTTTCCCGAGCCTCTACCGTCACCCCCAGAATCAAAAATAAAACAATTGTACTTAGATTGCTTTTCCTAGGTTTTGTTCCTAGGCTCTCTTTTGTACAAGTGAGTTTGTAATTGTGAGTCAAGTTCAGTCCTCATATAAAACTGTTCTGTTCTACGACGATCAATGGCAAACACGATGGCGACTCTGCTAGGGACAAACTTCTCCATAGCTGATAAGTTGGTGATGCAAGCGGACGCAACCAAACTCGGCTCCATACAACAAATGCTGGTTGTTCGCTTCGACCAGCAAGCGTTTGAAGAGATGCTCTCCGAAGGGAGCACTATCACGATCCAGAAGCGAGCCGACACAAAGAAGGCCCGCAGGGCATGGAGGCCTAAAACTGTTGCCTCTCCCCAAGCTCTGGAACATGTTTTCTCTGCTGCTCAAGACGGCGAAGAAGACTCACATGCGGTCCCACTTCAGGCCGCAGAGGACCCTGCTGTCCCCAAGTCCGGCAAAGGAAAACACTACGATGTTAGACTTGTGGGGGCAAAGGGAAACTCTATACGATCCAAGAAGAAGCCGCATAAGGGTGCAGGCCGCAGGAAAAATATGTATGCGGCCACCAATCCCAGTCGCATGGAGAATGCATATGCGACCACTAATCTCAGTCGCAGGGTGAATGCTTTTGCGGCCAACAATCCCAGCCGCAGGAAAATAACCTATGCGGCACCCAATCCCAACCGCCGACCATCCGTCCTGTGCGGCTCGGGTTTAGTCTTCGAACGCCTTTCATGTGGGCCTAAAGTCAGAAGCTCCAATTAAAATGTGCCAGATACTATGCGGTACAGCTTGGACTCTTCCTACTACGCACCCTCAGGTGCTAGAGCGACGAAAGCTAGGACAGCACGGGCTCGTCGAGTTCAATCAGCTGTTCCAACCTCTGACCATTAGAGAGTCCCGCTAGCTGTTATGCGGGTCTCTGATAAAAAGTTGTACAAAATCGCCCGTGTCCAGCCCCCGGAGGCATACGGACAGGGTAGTTCTCAAAAGTCTCCCAACATTGATCGAGGGCAAGTGCTTTTACTAGCCTGCATCAGGGAGCAAACAAGATACCTATACATTCATGTGCTCGGGATTCTTGGGCTCATAAAATGAGTAAAAAGGTGGATCGAGATGTTCTTGACTTGCGAGATGTGATCCTTCACAAGCGCAAGAAAAGAAAAGAAATCTTGGCGTGCAAAGAGTCCTTCCAGGGACGTTACTACACTCAAGTCATTGTCAACTGCTGCTGCAACAAGACAGTAGTACAAGAGGACCGGCATCCCGTCGTCCAACGACTGCAGCAGCCAGGACCAGTCCTAGAACAAAGCTCGGAAGACGAGGCGCTTCCTTTCGCCTCCTATAACTCTGTCCAGAAAGTCCCTACCGGCAAGGCAGAGAAGAAAATAAACATGTCCAGCCCGACAATCTCAACCAGTACGGCCAAGAAACTCTCATCTAGGGGGTTATCTACAGCAATCACAGGAGGGGTTTATCATGGTACCCGTTCAAAGACGAAAACTTCAACACTTAGGGATTCATCATCTACTTCCCTGGGGATAGCTGGAGCTGGGGGTAGCACTCCTCGAAACATCCACAACAATCTGGAGTTTCAGAAAGATGAATCAGGGGAAACAATCCTCCCAACAGATACAACAGACTCAGACGTCCTTGAAAACGTCCACAAGTGTCAAGACGAGGCAACTTCCTATGCAGGGGGTAGCATCTCCTCCGAGTTCGAACCAGAGGAGAATATTCCTACATACCCCGATGACTTCTCTATGCGAGGGTATGATTCGGAGGGCACGTCTCTACAGTTCCTTCTCCTTCTCCTCATGTGAAGACAGTATTCTTGACTGAGAATGACCAAGATGGTTCCAGTGATCGCCAACGCCTCGACACTCGTGAGACCATACTTCATACCTTGGTTGAGTCAGTGGACGAGATCAAGGAGGCCATACCGGCTCTACAAGCAAGGACACCTGGTCAAACAAGCTTGGGTCCCCAGGCGATAATCCACCCGGAATATCGGCTCCCACTGCTGCAGAAGAGGCTAGGGAGGCGAGAAGTGAAGTCCAGGAGCTCCATGCAATATTTTACGCCCGAGAATCCTCTCAGGACCTCAGGATACGACAGCCGTATCCCGTCGCATGGAGAGATGTTCCCTTCCCTCCATGATACAAACCATTCAACGTCAATCCATATGACGGAAAGACCTCTGCGAGCCGGTACATGACCTACTTTAAAGTCACAACAGACCATCTGCCGTATGACGATATCATCCTCACGAGGTTGTTCATTGGGGCATTAGAGGGGGTCCATTCGATTGGTACCGTAACTTGTCGGATAACTGCATCCATTCCTTCGCCGGCTTCAAATATATGTTCTTAGAAAGGTTCTACGAGGTGGGACAAGATGTGACAATATCAACCCTTATGGACGTTGTTCAAGAAGAAAAATAGCTGACAAGGAATTACATCGAGCGGTTTCGCCAAACCGTGATGAAGTTGTCCTCCGGTAACCCGAACTCTTCTTTAATTAAGATTTGCCAAAAGAGGCTGCTCCCCATAATTAGCCTCTGGATGGGCGAAAGTCAATTTAAAGACTGGAAGACCTTCATCATCAGCGCCATTAGCGCAAAAGCAAAATTGAAGAAGACGCGCCAACTGGGGTTGCATATCTCGGATGGAGAGGATAAGAGCAAACACCCTAATACCAACAACAACAATGGCGGTAGTTCCTCTAATAACCGGGACACCAAAGGCAAATAGGCTATGGTGGCTGATACAGCCCAGAAACCTGAACCGAAGCAGGTAGAGAAGCAGTGGCCTCAGGTGACCTACTCCTTCGTGGACAGCCATGTCAAGCCCATCTTTGACATACTCCTGCAAGAAGATAGAATTTAGCTCCCTCCACCGAGACATGAACCTTGACCTGCAGAGATGGAGAACTAGAAGTACTGTCACTTCCACCGCTACGTCCACTACGCTACTCAGGACTGCTTCCAGTTGAAGCGGTACATCCAGAACCTCATCGATTCCAAGACTCTGGCCATTGATTTCGAAGAGGTAACCGTAGCTGCCAACATGGTGTCGGTATAATTTGGTAGCTTCCTTCCAACGAGGACTCAAGATGGCGTAGTACCCGTCCCTCGGGCAACAATGGAGGTCACTAATCTTTTCCCTCCCCGAGACCAGACGACTGGGCTGGTGCCCCTCACCACGTCATGAGGGGAGGTCATGTGGGTCTACTCGAACTTGGTGCCAGAAGTAACCCAGTCAGCATCATCCTCTACCGGCAAGAAGAAGGACGGGAAGGCTAAGTCTTGCCACACAATCTCATCCGGAACCGAAGAAGCAACAGCCGTCGTTACCTGGTCCGGTGCACAATCTCAACCCATACCGGGCAACTCGGCTGAAGATCGTCAGCCGGCCACTACTGATGCCCCAGGACCTTCTCAACCTCCGTCGGCCGACAAGCCTAAGCCAAAGAAGACCCGCTTCGACAAACTGCTCCGTAAAGACGTACCTCAGGGGCTGGAGAGGTCTTACAATTTTGACATCCTGGCATAATTGGCCAACATACCGGCAAAATTGTCATTATACGAGCTCTTGAGACTCTCCAAGGATGTTCGCATCGCTTTCAGCGAAGCACTCCAGAATGTTGACGCTTATCTGGCTCAGGTCAAGCTTGTACGAGGGACCTCGCCAGCAGATATCCAGGATAGTGCTTGTACAGGTGCAATGCCCAACATCGTGTTCACTCTGCAGGATATGCTCATCAAGACCAACCTGCACGATCGCCCTCTGTATTACACTGGATACGTCGGCGACATCAAAGTAGATCGGATGCACATTAATCTCGATTCTTCAATAAGCATCATTCCGAAGAGCTTGCTTCACCTCCTGCGTATCCCTATGCATCGGCTGACACCTACCAGCACCGCCATCAACGGTTTCAATTCAGAAAGAAGTTATCCTATTGGGAAGATTTGCCTGAAATGCCAAATTGGCGACCTTCAGTCGGAAGTGACTTGCTACGTCATAGACATAGATACGTCCTACAACATTCTCCTGGGGCATCCTTGGATACATGATTATATGATCGTGCCCTCCACATTGCAATAGTGCTTCAAATATGTCGACAAATATAGCTTCGTAAGAACAGAATTCGCCGACATCGATCCCTTCAAAGGGGTTGAATCCTACTACTCGGATGTATGCTTGTACGAGAAATCAAAAATGCACCTGGTCAAAGAAGATGCTCAATATCAAACAGAGGCTACGATAGGATCAGAAGAACCTCTGAAGATTCGTCTCCAAGCCCATAAACCAGGCAGAACTGCACCTCTTACAGCCACTCTGCGTAAAGAAGTAGCCAGTCTACCAGTGCCCACTGCACAAAAGGAATAAATGGTTATCCGGCTCCCAAGGTCTAGCCAGGGGCCGAGATCCACTGTGGAGCCACTGACAATCAGACTGCCAAGAGCCAGCTAACAACAGTCAGAAGAGATCAATCCTTCTGTTAAGCCGATGGTCATTCGTCTCCCTAGGACAAATCAACATCCAAGTGCTAAGCCAGGGACTGTTAGTAAGCCAACAACCCCATGTCCAGTGTCACCAACGGAACCTTTGATGATCAAGCTGCCCAGTGAGCCAAAGATACCACATCCAGCACCACCAGCGGAACCCTTGATAATCAAGCTGCCCAGGTCATCCTCCCAATCTTCCATAATGCAAGGGGTGGCTGAAGAGGAGTTAGAGCTAGACAAATATGTGGCTGCACATACTCATGTTCCCTCTGCCGATGATGTAATACTGCAGAGAAGATACCTTATTTTATTAATAAAGGGTTATCTTTGAACTACCTCGAGCTTAACAAGATCCGTATAATATATGCTATGGAACACGGTATGGGCATCAACTTACACACACAAGTGACAAATGTCTATACCACGAACCAACTTACTCCCATGGAAGGTGCTTGCTTCATAGTCGCGGAAGAAGATCATCCAATCATCTTCGGCCGAAAGAATGATCAACAGTCCTTCAGGCCAGAAGAAGTCGATCTCGAACCCGACACCGAAAGACTGCCCCTTTATCTGTATAACTCCTGATCCAAGTACCTCATACAAAAATAGAGGTATGAAATAGAGACTACACCAGGCTTGAACTACGGCACCGGCCGGCGATTACCTTTATAATTGCCAGTCCCGGCTGGAAAACTACAGGATTATTACAGTTAGACCAGGCGTGGTCTAGGCTATGTTACACCTGCAATAACTCCGGAGAGCTCGGATGAGGAATGCGAATGGCATTCACATTCAACCAGATCACCCACTTCTGATTCAGATGTCAGCATCGGGGACATACTCAGGCAAGCTTGGTCTGTCAATATGGCATTTGCTGACACCTACGAAGAAAATAAAGACATACCCGAACTCCTTGAGTTAGAGCCTTGGGTCCAACAGCTAGATATGCAGTAGGAGAAGCATTTTGAACAAAGAGATCCCCTACCGAAGATGAAGTCATGCAAGTTGACCTCGGCGAAGAATCCTCTTCAAAGCCAATCTTCGTCAGCAAAAGTCTGATAGACGAAGAGCGGGAGTCGTTATTGCAACTTGTCAGAGAGTATATTGACGTGTTCGCCTGGAGCTATGAAGATATGCCAGGGCTAAACCCCGAGATTGTACTCCATAAGCTCAACATTCATCCGGACGCAAAGTCGATCAAGCAACAGCAACGACAGTTCCACCCAGACATCATGAATTCCATTGAAGATGAGGTTAACAAACTAATAGTCAGTGACTTCATCAGAGAGGAACAACACCTAGACTGGGTAGCCAATATAGTATCGGTCCTCAAAAAGAATGAAAAAATCTGAATTTGCATCGACTTCTGGAATCTGAAAGAAGCATGTCCTAAAGATGAGTTCCCTCTTCTTATTACGGACATAATGATTGATAACACATGTGGCTTTGAGCGCATGTCATTCATGGATTGCTTCTCAGGATATAACCAAATCAAGATGTTTCCTGACGATGAAAAGCATACATCATTTTGAACGTCGATTGGCGTATACTGCTACATAGTCATGCCCTTTGGTTTAAAGAATGTCGGTGCCACATATCAACGAGCTATGAGTATCATCTTCAGAGATCACCTGCATAAGACAGTGGAATGCTACGTTGACGACATCGTCGTCAAAAGTCGCTATAAGGAGGATCATCTGCATGATCTGAGGACAGTATTTGACTTGATACGATCACACAATTTAAAGATGATTCCCACCAAATCCTTCTTGGGCGTATCCAGCGAAAAATTCTTGGGTTTTATCATTACCGCCCAGGGTATCCATATAGACCCTAAAAAAAGGCAATTATGGATATAGGCCCCCCGAGAAATCTCCATGAACTCAGAGGCCTTCAAGGAAGGCTAGCTTACATTAGGAGGTTCATCTCTAACCTCTCCGGACGATGTCAACCATTCACACACCTCATGAAGAAAGGCATTTCCTTTGTATGGGATGAGGAGTGCCAACGTGCCTTTGATAATATTAAAGAATATCTGTCGAATCCTACAGTCATGGTGGCTCCGGTTGCTGGAAAGCTATTTTTGCTTTATGTGCGAGCGATGGAGCATTTCCTTGGTGCTCTACAAGCACAAAATAATGATGCAGGGCATGAACAAGCTATCTATTACCTCAGTCGAATGATGATAAGGCCAGAGCATAGATATACCGCCGTAGAGAAGGAGTGTCTCACTTTGGTGTTCGCTATTCAGAAGACGCGACACTATGTTACAGGACAAACAATCTACGTTATATCAAGAGTTAACCCCCTCAGGGTCCTCATGACCAAACCAGGTGCACTCAGCTCTCGCCTCGCTACCTGGGCGATATTATTGTCCCCCTACGACATGATCTTCATCCCACAGAAGGCTGCTAAAGGTCAAGCTTTGGCAGACTTTTTAGCTGCCCATCCAGGTTCGGAGACAACCAGAGTATATGAAGAGATTCCAGATGAGGTTGCCAATTCAAATATGGCTTTCCATGATACCGTCTGTCGAATGTTCTTCGATGGTGCTTCAAAAATCGGGCCCAAGGGCAATATCGTCGTTGGGGTCGGAGTGGTACTGATTTCTTCCTCTGGCCGATTGGTGATCAATCGGGCATACTCCCTCACGGAACCTTGCTCAAACAACATAGCCGAGTACAACGCCTTGGTTATCGGCCTCCGACTTGCAAAAGAACTGGGGGTAGAATACCTAGAAGCGTATGGCGATTCACAGTTAATCGTTAATCAGATCCGAGATTCTTATGAAGTTCGCCATGAAGACATTATCCCTTATAATCAAATAGCAATCGCCAACATTACGTCCTTGAAAGGATTCTTTATAGAACATGTTCCCAGACTCCGGAATATTGAAGCCGATGCTCTAGCAGGTCTTGCCGCTTCCCTGGCAGTTCAAAATCATACTCATTATTTAGTTGACATAATAGGCCATGAATTGGTTTGTCCTAAGAACAACGTGTAATTTGTTGTGAGTTACTCTGCCCTGGCGGTTGACGAAACACAGGACTGGAGACTTCTATTTATTGACTTTGCAGTCTATGGTATCTTACCGAAAAATCCGAAAGAGGTCACCTCTATCAGAAGACATTCTCTCTGATTCTTCTACGATACAGAGACAAAAATGCTGTATCGGCAATCCTATGATGATTACTGCTCTGGTGTTTGTCAGATACGGAAGCCAAAGAAACCGTAAGTGAAGCTCACGATGGCGTTTGTGGGGCCTATCAACCTGGCACAAAATTACAAGACAATCTTCGTTGGATGGGCTATTACTGGCCTACGATGGTAGCGGATGCGATAGACTATGCAAAAAAATGTAAAGCTTGTAAAGTCCACACAGATTTCATACACCAACCATCCGAATTCCTACATCCGACGGTGGCATCCTGGCCATTTGAGGCATAGGGAATGGATATCATTGGTCCAATCATCCCGCCTTCATCCAAAAGACACCGTTTAATACTCGTAATTACGGACTACTTTTCCAAATGGACGAAAGTTGTTCCGCTTGCAGAAGTGAAGACATCAAACGTGATCAACTTCGTCAAGCATTACGTCATTTATCGCTTTGGACTACCTCGAAGTATCATCCACGATAATGTTCCGCAGTTCGCAAGCCATGCCTTCGATCGGTTTTGCGACAAACATCGAATTCAGAATATTGCTTCAATACCATACAACTCGGCGGCTAATTGTCTGGCTGAAGCTGTCAATAAAACCATAATCAAGCTTCTCAAGAAGTTCGTATCCTCAAACAAATGTGACTCGAATGAAAAGCTTGGCGAATGCTTATGGACGTACCGTACAACAGTCTGGACAGCCACTGGGAACACACTATTCTTTTTGGTGTACGAAAGTGAAGCAGTCCTCCCATTAGAAACTCAAATCCCCTCGCTCTGCATGGCCCTCACTTGCCGACTAACGTCGGATGATAATTACCGTCGTCGGCTACAATAATTGGAGGCCTTAGATGAGAAGCGTCTGCTAGCTCAACAACGAATTAAGTTTTATCAAGCACGTATTTCTGGAGCCTTTAACAAAAAGGTCAAACTGAGAACATTCCAAGTAGGCGATCTCGTCTTGGCAGTTCGGAGGCCGATCGTTATGACTCATAAAATCGTCGGCAAGTTCTAGCCCAAGTGGGAAGGCCCATTTATCATTGAGGTTGTATTCTCCAATGGTGCTTACCATCTCGTAAAGCAAAATGGAGACTTGCTCATGATGCCCATCAATGGCAAGTTCCTGAAGAAATTTTATGTCTAAACGACACCCTCCGAATCAACCGGATTGTTGAGTTATGTACCCTTCGGTACCGCTGAACTTACACTCCAGATACCCCAAATGAATTCATATCGCATCTTCCTGGTAGCAAGTCATGTATGATCATACCCCTGAACTTCCTCACTAGAAAAACATTTTTCTAAGAAACTATTACCCGCGCTTTCAAGTGCATAAAAAGGGTAACGTGTCCACAAAATTCCTGAAACAACTACGTCCACATTACCTCTGAGTTGTTTCTCTTCCATTACAAAAAATCACCCCTTACATAGTACTTCCATGTCCATATTACCTCTGAGTTGTCCTATGTATCCTTTGTTGAGTCCACTCCTGCCACGTCCTCATTACCTCTGAGTAGGAAGGTTCCGTTGTAAAAACTTTCATATTTACCACGTCCTTATTACCTCTGAGTAAGTATGTTGGTTTTCTCTCGACTAATTATTCGTACCCAAAACCAGGGTACGCTAAGGGTAATAGGCCCACAAATGTCCACAGTTGACCACAAATGTCCACAGTTGACCACAGATGTCCGCAGCTGACCACAAATGATGTACTAGGTCTCCTAGTACATGTACCTCTTTTTTCACCAATATATGCCTTTGAAGCCCAGTTGTTTCATAGCATTCCTTCGCCCAATACCAAGAATTTATGTGTCCACCTTACCACGGAGTTGTTCTATCATCAAACCTCATGTTTACCATGTTCAAGTAAATATGATGGGTTTCTCTATCAAACTTATTATCTATACCTAAAACCAATGTACGCCAAGGGTAATAGGTCCACAGAAGGTCCCCCAGTGGGGCAAGTACTATAACACCAAAAATATTATACGAACACAATAGATACCACAAATAAAGAATGAGGTAAGCATACTCACTCATTTTAAATCAAAAGTGCAACATTGTCTTGGGACCACGTCCCTGTTTAAAAAAATGGAGCGACATAATAATAAAAGGAAGAAAAATTCGATCATGGTTCAGCGACACACAGTTCTCTGAGTCGGTCTTTCAGCTTGGTTGTCGACCGCTCAATCCTCAGTGCGGCTCGGCGCTCAGCTTCTTCTTCTAACTTTTTTGCATCCTCTAGATACGCATGAGCCTTCCAACGATCTTTAAGTTTCTTCAGCACGCTCTCCAGAGCAACAGAGGCACGGGTGACCTGGTCGGTCTCCTGGCAAATTAACTCTTTATCTTTGCGGGAGGCCTGAAGTTCGGTTTCTAAAGAAGCCAACTTTATCTGAAGTTGGAGGATCTGTTCCTGGGTATCGGCTATCCCAAGAGACACGGCCTCTTCCCGAGCTAAATAGTCCTCTCCTCTTCGGCTTAGTTGATCATACTTCAGGGTCAGATCTTGAAGGTCCTTCACTAGAGCAGGCTTGGACGTATTCAGTACTGTCTTTACCTTCTCCATGGCCGTTGTAAGGAAGGAGCCCTCTTGATCTATTGCCAAAGACATATCAACTTGTCGCAGCCCTTGAAGCTAAGCAACGAGCTTATCAGCTTCGACCAATTTGGGCTCCAAGAGGTCGACCATCTCTGTCCCGTCCGGGAGTGTTCTGAGAAGTTCAATTTGGCCGCGCGAACATTGACGAGCCAGTACAAAGGATGTCCCTCTTTCTAGGATGGCATCGACCCCTCGCTTCAAATGGCTTTAAAAACTATCAATCACGTCCTTCGGCGATTCATCCAGGACTTCTGAAAAAGATGGTGTCAAAGGAAGAGTAGACGGAAGAGTTGAAGATTATTGCAAAGAAGATGTACCAGAACTTGATGCCCCTATTACTAGGGATGCAAGTTTCGAGCGATAAGACGTCTGAACCGCAGTCATCTCCTCTTCCGCAGCCCAAAGGATCCGAAGGCTTGGTAGTGCAGAAAGGTCGACCTCTGGTGTTGGAGCCATATTAACCGAGGAGGGTGTAGGGACCATTTCTTCCCACTTCGGCCGTCCTACTACTTGTCCTCCCGAATTAGACCCTGCAAGAGGGCTCTCGGTTCGAGCTGGAGGAGAAAGAGGCGTACGTCCTTCCATTAAATCCACCATGGTAGCTCCGCCCCCAATGGTGTCCGTTGTCGATAGTAAAGGAACAGGACCTGTGTGTCCAGAACAACCATCGATCAACTTAACCCGAAGGATATAAAGATAGAGCAAATGAACCTCCTCACTAGTCAAGACATGACATAGCTTACCAGGGGAGGGTCGCTGAGGCTGAAGCTCACTCACAGCCACCGTATCCTCCTCAGCGACGACACCTGAGCCACTTGCAGCCGCCTCCTTTGCCCCAGCCGCCCCGAAGGTGGATACAACTGGATTGGTATCAACCGGCTGAGGTTCAGCAACCTCGGGGACTGGTTCAGTAGAGCCCATATCGCCCATAGTTGAGATGTCAACAAAAGGAGGAATCTCAGCCGTCGTCGGGACGATCATGGTGGAAGTAAGCTCGGCAGTCATAGCACTGATTAAAGTGGTTATAGTAGGGTCAACCTCAGAGGCGGTAGCCGACTCCGGGGAGTTCACTTCTCCTGACGCCTACAAAAAAAGAAAAAGACGAACAGATTATATTTCAGAAAAGAAGAACTAAAAAGGGTGGTCGCAACTCGATTCACCTATGAAACGGTTTCGACGTCATCACTTTTCTTCCTAGTGCTCAGCCCGAGAGGCTTGATCGTGGCCCATTTTCAGGAGTAAGTTATGCTGCCGACAGAGGACTCACGGCCACTCCGCTTACGTGAAGGACTAGGCACGGTAGGGGGCTGATCTGCCACAAAATCATCTGCAGGAGGAAACAGGTTATCAGGGTCATCCTTCTCGTCCACATTAATAGACTCCGAGTCAGACAATTCAACTGTCTTCCCCCTCCTGGACTCTCTTGGCTTCTCCTCCAAACTAGTACCGATAATGAAGCCAGTACTTTGATCAAAATATCTAGGGGGCTTGTTCACCATAACATGGTATTGGGCCGCCATGTCTAAAATATGTCCCGACTCTCTAGCATCGGGTACGGAGAAGCTGGCACGGGTATGAACCGTGCTATAATAATGCCAAGCCCGGATGCCATCCAGAATGCTACCCTCGAAACCCAGATAGGAGCTGGGGTTGTCCAAAAACATTTAACTGTACCCAAATTGTCGAAAGAATCGACTGGGTAAGTAAGGCTCCAAAAAGACGGAGTTGCGATTACGATACCCCAGATGTGCAGGACGGATGTTCTGCAACCAGAGGAACATCTTCTCGGGCAAGAAATAGGGAGATGCAGCACCATCAAGATGTACGTCTCTTACTTCTTCGTCTGTAAAATGAGAAACATACACGAAAAAAGAGTATCTGTCCAATCGTGCCAGCGCCATCCGACAGGCCGGCATGGTAGTGTACTTCCAGTTTATATGGCAGTACTGGTAGATGAAGGCATCCTCAGTAGTCATGTCGTCCTCTGGGCCAGGTCTCATCAAAGACGGGCAATGCATTAACAGCCACCCCATCAGATAATGGTAGGGAAGCTCAATTCGTTTAAAGTCCTTCGTCATATCGCGAGCAATGACTTTGGACAAGAAAATACAGAGGCCACGATGAATGTTGCATACCATGGCAGGGAGTAGAGCTAGCCTGCCTCCAAAGACTAGCTTCACCGTGGGAAGTATCAGGTTACGGCTGATTCTCTCAATAGCACCAGCCCCTCCCGAAACTACACAGATCCGCAGCCACAGCATCAAAAATCCTGCCATTTAGAGCCTTATCAGACATCTTCTGGGTATCTTGTTAAAAATAATTAAAGGTGTCAGATTGACTCCCGAATCTATCACCCGTAGTTTTAACCCTCTTGGCGTTCAACACCTGGTTTTGCACCTCCTCCCGGGTTCGAGGACTTCGAGGCACAACCCAGCCTGAGGCACCTAGCTCAAACAGGTAGCTGAGCCAAGTCTTGGTATGAGGAAGATTCCCTTCCAAGCTATCGTTCTTCTTATTTGACATATGTTGGCATGTGCTATGATGACATAGCAATTCCCGGTAAACAGCTACAAAACCCGGGAACTGCCGCTCCAATTCCTCAAATTCTTCATTGGTAGGGGTGTACGCCTCAAAAACTTCATATCCCAGGGCAGCTTGGAGACTTCACGCATCTCATGGAGAGCGAGTCCCATTTCCTCTCCAGGTATAAAGAAGGTCCCCGTACGATGGTTGTACATCTCAAGAAGAGCCATGAAGAGCTTTTTTTTTATGGGTAGACCATAACAAGTGCCCCGTATGGCATGATAAAGACCAATCTCGAGCAGGAGTTCCTTATATGTCCGTAAGACCCACAAGGTCAAATTGATCCATGAAGGAGTGGGGTTCATCCAGTTCAGCAGTGACAGCCGACCAGTGGGATAGGACCCCTTCTGAGCAATCTGGTTCATGAAAGTATCATCTTGGAAGAACCAAAAGTTGGGACCCTGCACGATTATGAAACTGCCCGGGGCCAACCCCATCATAGAGTAGCTGATCGGCGTCTTGCCTGCGACTAACGATCTTGATGTCTTGTTGTAATGTATATCACCCACGAACATCCCCTGCTAGCTCAGAGTTAGGGAGTCCACCATTTTTCTGTCAATGGGCAGCATATTAAACCAGGACAACGGGTAATGACATTCTATCTGAGGAATATGAATCGCCGTCCCGTTGGAAGAAAAACTCCAACTTTTGGATAAATCTAGAACGCTGGAGTTCTTTACAGTTAGGGCATCCCTAAAGAAGAATACGGTTTTCAGATGTGTGCCCCTTAACTGTCCTGAGTTCATCATGTCCAAAAGGTAGAAGAAGGATTGGTTGCTGATGACCCTCAGCCTGACCTCATATTGTTCTTTAGTAGTTTGGGTTGACACATATTCGACCACCTGGTCGAACCTTACACCCAAGGCAGATTGAGCCTGACCTACCAAGAGCTCCCCTGAGGGATTGATCAGCAGCTTCACTGAAAATAAAAGGAGAAAGAAGTTAGAAGATAGCCAGAGAAAACTACTTAACACTTGTCGAGCTTATGCGGCTCAGTTAGATGGGCGTTCATGCGGCCCAGTCTATAAGGTGCTTATACGGCCAAGAAGCATCTCTCATGCGGCTTGGTCATAAAACATCTCTTGTGCGGCTTGACCATGAAGCATCTCTCATGCGGCTCGGTCATGAGATATCTCTCATGCGGCTCGGTCATAAGACATCCCTCATGCGGCTCAATCATGAGACACCTCTCATGCGGCTCAATCGTGAGACATTCATGCGGCCCATACGGTACAGTTCATGTGGATCCATCACACAGAACTTGTGCAGTTCAGTCAAGACGAAAAGAGCATTAACTATGCCGAAGCATAACCGAGAAAGGCCCGCGCATAAAACATACGACATAGCCATTGTAGTTAGGGTTTGAATTAATGCAGTTTCTTTCCATCGTACTTACCACTAATGGGAGGATGAACGTCGGGGTGGGTCGAGCTCACCATGTTCGACGAGGAGGCAAGTCCTTTGCCCTTTGCTGCAGCACTGGAAGAAGCCTTGGGAGCCATGAATGATCGAGAGAGAAGCGGTGACTAGGGTAATAGAAAGATTGAAGAAGGAAGGAAAGAAAATCTTATTTCAAACTGCTCGTACTTATAGGCTGGCAAGGGCGTGTAAATCGATAGACACCGCTTCAGATTTTATGTTGGCCGAAGGATAAAGGCAACTCTTAGGATTCTATCCCCTTTCTTGCAAAAGACGGCTCCGAATCATCAAAGCAAATCAAAAATTTAATGCCGACTCTTGGGATTCTATCCAAAAGACGGCTTTAAATCATCAAAGCAAATCAAAAACAATTAATAGGACGCTTATGTGGCACGAGACCAATATGCGGCCAGAGAAGCCTATGCGGCATGAAGAGCTTATGCGGACATACCCATGCTTCTTATTCAAAGTATTTCAATTTTACAAATTGAAAACTTTGAAGGGGGTCTTGTAGAAGCATGGATTTTCTATGCGGCCCAAAAGCAATATGGAAGCTTCATATGGCTCAAAACCAAGGGAGCTTTATGCAGCTCAGAAAGGTTCATGCGGCCCAAAAGCAGCAAGAAGCCTTATGCGGTTCGAAATCAGCCTATACAGCTGGCCATAATTACTCTGACACAAAGGCGACAGCTCTGACAGAGATGACAGCTCTGACATGAAAATAAGACGTGACATGCTTCTAAAAAGATGAGAAAATTGTCATGATATCTGGCATAATTTACGATTCCAAAGAAGATTCTTCATGCGATCGCCTATGCGACCTTCATGCGGCTCAGTCGTGAGACAACTCTCATGCGGCTCAGTCATGAGACAACTCTCATGCGGCTCGGTCATGAAGCATCTCTCATACGGATCGATTATGAGACGACCTTCATGCGGCCCGATCATGAGACACTCTTCATGTGGCTTGGCTATGGGACAGTCCTTCATGCGGCTCAGCCAGGATATGTCCTTTATGAGGTTCAGTTATGAGACGTCCTTTATGCAGTTCAGTTATAAGATGTCCTTCATATGGCTCGGCTATGGGACAGTCCTTCATACGTCTCAGCCAGGATATATTCTTCATGTGGCCCGCCACAGAGTAGCAGTCGAGACACGTGACAGAAATTGACCAAGTCTTGACAGTTTAGATTTCCTACAATAAATAGATCATGATCAGCCTTAACCAATCCCAGTTGTCCACTGTAAACCGAGTCTCGAGGCACAGTTACAAGGATGTAGCCCAAAATTTGCCACATGACTGTACATCACATTCCTTATGAATTTCTATAAATAGCAAGGTGTTATTCCCTTGTGGAGATACATACGCACAGACAGAGACACACATACATACAGAGTGCATTTCTTCACCAGAGCCGAGGTTGTGTTCGATCGTCCAAGAAGTAAGACAGAGTTAATAGCACTTTTTTGAGCCTCTACCGTCACCTCCCAGAATCAAAAACAAAACAATTGTACTTAGATTGCTTTTTCTATGTTTTGTTCCTAGGCTCTTTTTTGTACAAGCGAGTTTGTAATTGTGAGTCAAGTTCAGTACTCCTATAAAATTGTTCTGTTCTACGACGATCAATGGCAAACACGGACAAAGTTGCTTTGAGCATGTCTCCAATGCTGGAGTCTGAATCCCAGAGACAGGAATCAGAAGAATGAAAACAATGATCCACTTCGACGTCTGATCCTTCAGGAGTTGTTGGAAGAGTAACATAACCCAAACCAATACCGTTTCGTTGATAATAGTTCTCGGGTTTGTCGGAAGGAGCAAAGTGACGTATTGGCAGTCATAGCCCTTGACCATAGTTTAGTCCCTGGTCGCTTTTTATGTCATATCCTATGTTTCGGATGATATTCTTGGCCTGCCAACTATATCAAAAAAGTTGTATTTTTTCATAATCATAGCCAGCTTCAGTGTTGTAATTGGGAGTAGTAAAGTCCACAATGAACTTTCTTTCGCCAATTATTCGACCGAAGATGATCA
Source organism: Iris pallida (assembly GCA_029216955.1). Taxonomy (NCBI): domain Eukaryota; kingdom Viridiplantae; phylum Streptophyta; class Magnoliopsida; order Asparagales; family Iridaceae; genus Iris; species Iris pallida. The sequence continues at coordinate 4,778,075 of JANAVB010030818.1, forward strand.
ATTCTTCACCCTTCTTTCTAGCTGGAACGATGAAGTAGTGGATATCTTCTGGCCAGACTTTTTCACACAGACGAGGCATCATGATCAGTATGCAGAGATGTGATCCTAGGCCATGCTCTAGGGCGTACAACGTATTTATGTACTAGTTTACAGATTGGTAGACATCACAGTAATTCAAAGATAGACTTTTACTCAGAAAATATGTAAGTTCTTCTTCAGGGATAACATCATCCACTGAAGGTACATTATTTTGAGTATTGATATACTCATTGAGGGGATCATTGTCCGGAATAGGAGTCACGGACTTGGTTAAGTTCACCACGTAGGGTAACTCATCAGGATTGGGAGGACGGACTTCAGCAGGCTCCATCCGAGTCATTTTGCGGAGAGTGATGGTCATTGGTTTGACAATATCAGGATTCTTTTTTTTTACCCGGATTGTGAGAGGCTTTGGAGTACTTTTTGGAGTAGTACGTCCTTTGACTCGGATAACCAAGGGACCGTCACTGGCAGATGAATTAACTTCAGCTTTATCGTCAGCTTCGTTGCCGTCATCCTTGGAAGGCTAAGATTGATAAAGTACTGAATCTCCATAGTAGGCTTCAATACCCTTAAAAGGATCGACATCGACAAACTTTATCTTCATAATGCCATCACCGTTGACGTACTTAAAGCACTGGTGAAGGGTAGAAGGAACGATCATGTTCTCGTGTATCCACAGACATCCTAACAAGACATTGTAGGACACATTGGCATCGATTACATAGCAAGCAACCTCTGTTCGGAGATCAACAATCTGGCACTTGAGATGGATCTTGCCCAGCGGATGACTTCTTCCAGCATTGAAAGCCATGATAGTTATATTGGTTACAGATAGCTTGTACAGGGGGATCCCAAGAATCTGGAGTAAATTTCTAGGGATGATGCTGAGGGAGGAACCTGGATCGATATGCATCCGATCCACCTTAATCGTCCCGATATATCCTATATAGTACAGAGATCTATTATGACGATTGTTTTTTAGTAGCATGTCCTCTTGTGAAAAGGTGATGTTGGGCACCACTTTCATAGTGCTAAGGCAGTTAGGACAGGAGACTGGATTTTCAGCGGGGGCTTTGACTTTAGCGAGATAAGAGTCGGCATGTAGTAATACCTCACTTAAAGCTTTATGCGTCTCTTTGGATTGTCACAGTAGATCAAATAAAGATAATGTGGCAGGTGTATTGGCCAGTTGTGCCAGTATGTTAAAGTTGTAAGGCCGATCCATGCCTTCAGGAGTTGGTGCCTTCAGAGACTTGTCAAATTGTGTCTCCTAGTGCTTAGCTTTGTTGGTAGTTGAGGACTTAGATGGACCAATTTTTGAACTTGTGGGGGCAGTAGGAGCTTGAGAAGGCATTACGTCTTCTTGTGTGGGGTCATAAGTCCGTAGGTAAGTCTTTTCGGATCGTGTCTCGCCAGATAGAACTTCATAAATGGGAGAAGACACCATATGGCATGACTTGTATCTCTTGTCGCTCTTTGCTTTGGAAGGCACCACCCCTGCATCATTTCTTCCACAAGGTCTGGATGGAGCCACATGATCTCACCACGTCCTGTCGTGAGCGGCACCAACGTTGATGTTGAGTCACGAGCTGGTGGCAGGTTGACAACTTCTATTACTGCCTTGGGGATCGGGACTACGCCGTCTGGGACTTCTGTGGAAGGAAAGTCACCAAATTGAAGAGAGATCATGTTAGAAAATATGACCTTGTCTTTAGCTTCGAGTTTGATAACTTGGTTGTCGATAAGCTGTTGTATCTTCTTCTTGAGGATGATGCAATCCTTGGTAGAATGGTGCACGTACTGGTGATAAAGACAATACTTAGGATCGTTGAGTTAATTTGCCTCCACAGGACATCGTGGTGGAGGCAATGTCAGTTTATTACCCTTCATCAATATGTAAATAATGGTAATAACATCATCTTCGTCAAAGGATAAAGTCTTATTGGATTAGTCAGGAGCGCACTGATAATTGGAAGCTCCCTTGGAAGTATCGACCTTCAAGACTTCTTTTTATTTACCCCCACGGATAGGGATAGTTTGGGGGTGCTCGCTTCTGTCTTCAGATTTGGGTGTCTTTAACCCAGTAATTCTAAATTAGAAACATCATTCTGAGCAGCATCAGTAGCCCCGATGAAAGCGGCCATGTATCATAATTATGTATACCCAGACAGAACTTTACTGTAGAAAGGAAGTTATGCCGACAAGTATCCATAAGCTCTGAGTCTGGTATACCGAAGGGCATCTTCAATGCTAGTCATCTGAAGCATTCGATGAAAGCAATAACAGACTCACTCATCCTTTGCTTGGTCTCGATGAGGGTGGACATACTAACATACATGCCACTCTCATAAAACCTGTTGAGGAATAACCTCTCCAAGTCTTTAAAGGAGTTAATGCAACCGTCAGACAGACTGCAGAACCATTCAAAAGCTACCCCCTGTAAGGTGCTGATAAATAGCTTTGATAAGAACGCATCGTCTATTGGTAAGTGTAGAGTTTGCATATTGAAGTATGTCATGTGTTGGCGAGGAAAAGTGATCCCGTCAAACGAATTTAGCGTCAATAGCTTGTAGTTAGTAGGGCAAGTAGCATTCTCCCATTCAGGAGGATAAGGTTGAGATATCCCCATCTTCTGAAGCTTGTCTTTGTGTGAGATGGTATCAAGACGGGCAACAAGAGAATCAATTACATCTTACTGATTGAGCAGATGTTGAGAAACGGCTGTTGTACAGTTGTCAAGTGTCGTTGACGAAAGACCACCTCCAGCATTTACGGGATTTGGAGAAGACGCAACGGAATGATGCTCCTTTTGTAGTGAAGGAGGATTATTGCTATGAGCCGGGCTAGCGTGTGCTGAGACGTTCTATTAAGGTGGAGGAACAGCCCCAGCAGTTTGGGCCGCCATGATGCTGGTAAGCATATCAGTGATCTTAGCAAATGCCATTCTCTCTCTCTCTATCCATCCGCCATATACGCAGATAGCATGCCAAGATGAATAGAAGAGACAGTATAACTGGTGCTGGTACTGTCTGTCTCTAAGTTAAAAAGGCCCTCATCTTCAGACAAGGAAGGTAGATAGTCACCATCAAACTCAAAGAGATCATCATCTAGAAGGCTACCCCCGGTATGAAGGTCATCTACTTTAGATTTTGAAGGAATACTACCTCCAGCTGAGGGAACATCAACCCCATCTTGAGAGTCCTCGCCATCTATAAGGAATCTTGTCCTTGACCGAGTACCCATATAGACTCCTTCAGATGTAACAGCTCGCTGGCTGTTTGCTGGCAGACTTCTTCTTCTTCTTCTGTTCGTGGAACTGAAAGAAAATGTTGGGTTAGTGGTCCAGCTTCTTTGTTTGGGGCTCCCGTAAGGAGGACCCTATAAAGCCATATTGGATGAAACACATAGCGGCTTTTCATCATTAGAGCGCTGCAGTCGTCGAAACACAGACTGCCTCGGAGGCACCTTCGTTGCTTTGGAGCAGCAACAGTTGATGACAATACTGATGCATGGATGCACCCCATGAGTTGTTGTATCCTCCCTCACTTTATGCTTATGATTTATCATGTCGCATAAATCGACGGAAGGAAGTTTTGCCTTAAAACCCACGTCACATGCATCGTCGAGCTTTATATATGGGTTTGTAAGGGAAGTTGGCACATCTGGACTTAGTTCATGCGCAGGGGCAACCCCTACACCTAAGTTCCTTGATGAACTTAAAGACATCCTCGTGCTATACGCGTTACGACATGTTGTTTTGCTGTGAGCGCATAGACCCTGGGACATGCCTTTGGGCGCATACTTTTCTGAAGTCCTGGCAGCATGCCTGGTCCTCCTGGATGTGGGCACATAGAATGGGTCATCAGAGCCTGGGCGCATAGCCCTGGACGCATGGCCCTGGGCGCATAGCCTATTGAAGACAGAAATCCTCTGGCCAGAGTTATACGCCCATATACTTCCTTGGGCGCATATCTCTGGGCGCATGCTTTGGAAAACAGTGCTATTTTCTTCCAGTTTTGCCTTCTTTATTTACGAGCCTCACTGAGTTTGCCCAGAGTGTCGAACACTTCGATTCTTGGCATCATAGGGTTTTCCTTTGCCAAGTTTCGAGTGTTGAACACTCTATTGTTGATTGCACAAGTGGGAAGTCGCTGGGCTAGTAGAGCCCTGAATGGTATACGCTTTTTCGTATTGAAAGCTCATGTGGAAGGGTTATGCGCCCCCATGACAGTGTTTGCCTTCGGTTGTATATATTCTACGACACTGGCAGGATATGTAACACGAGCCTTAGGAAGCCAAGTCTTGTGAGACTTGTTTCGCTTTACTGATTTCGAGGGAGTAGAGTCGTCCCTCGAGAGCATCTCTTCGAATGCCTGTTGATCGAACTTCATGATTAACATCTTCTGAGTGCTCCCCACTTTATCAGTATCGATTTGTGCCACCACCTTTTCGTCAGAGAAAAAGGTAGTTCCCAGCAGAGTCATCATTTTTATGGACACACAAAAAAAGCACTGTCTTTTCTTATTGGCGCAAGGCACCACAAATCGAGTACGCCTGAGAGATCCTGCACTAGAAATCCCCGAGTACAAAAAGAATTCTAGGAAATAGGACGATGGAGATCGAGCGGCAGTTGCTCCTTTACTCCGTTGACATTCCGATTTACAAAAGTAGGAGAAAACCTAAGAAAATTGCTAACTCTCGGCTTACTAGCAAGAAAGGCAGCAATTTGGCTCTTAAAATGCTCTCTGTTCTGTCTTTTTGAAGAGGCATGTGACCTCTATTTATGGTCATTTTGCATTGAACGACTATTATACGCACATAGGAGGAAAATATATTGATTTTCCTGTGGGCGCATAGTCTTTATTTGGGCACATAAAGTGTAGGCACATAAAGACTGGATGATCGTAGGTAGATCGTGGGATTGACGTGGTCGCATGCTTCGATGCACGACTGCTCGTGGAGACTGACGTGGCCGCATGCCTCGACCCATGATTGATCGTGGATGTTGACCGGGTCGTAGGATTATTTCTGCCTTGGTCGCATAGTGTTGGGAGCAAACTATGCGCCCACACTTGGGCACATGTTTCTACTGTATGGAGAAAAATATTGTGGACGCATAGCCCCTTTGGCTATGTGCGCGCATAATTGTTTCTGACTTAGGTGCATAACTTTTTTTAGACTTGGGTGCATAGTTGTTTATGACTTGGGCGCATAATGCTGAAATTTTTATGCTTCTATAGTGCCTACTGTATCTGCCACTACTGAAAATGCGCATGACCCTGACTCTGGAACTGCTGCTGCTAGAACGGCTTCTGCTGATGCTGCTACTGAAAATGGGGCCTCTTGGCCGGGCCTCCACTGCCGTCGGCTCCATGTGAATCATGACCTCTCTTCAGCTTTAGTTCGAGGTCGTCCTCCACTGTTATAGCTCCCGACAGAATCTCCTCAAAGATAGCATTTATGTCACTCTTGGTCAAGGACTTGACTTCCTTGACCAAGCCCTTCTTGAACCTCCTAGCCTTCATCGTCTCGCTAAGGCCCTCAACAAATCTGTCCAGGAGGCAGAACTCTCCGGTATACTCCTCTACTGTCTGGTTCCCTTGAACTAGGTTCTCGAACTGCGTCTCCAAGGGACAAGTGTTGTGTCAGGGAAGAACTTCTCCTTGAAGAGCTTCTTGAAAGCCTTCCATGTCTGCCCCTATGTCCTAATCCTTGGGTCGGTCTGGTACCATGTACAGACAAGGTCCTGCACCTGGCTATCCGCTGCCTCTATCTGAAGTCTAGCTGGTATCTCCGCGAGGTGAAAGATCTCATCTATATGCTCGATCCAGTCGTCGGCATATAGGATACCCTCAGTACCCTTGAAGTCTCGTGATCGTATCTTCTGAAAGTACTGAATGCCCGGGGTCCTCGGTCGGTATGGCTATATCTGCCCTCCCTACGGCTGGGCAGTCACCTTCTCTACTGCTACCATGGCTAGCTGATGGGCATTGTCAATGTCCTGCCTCATATCCTCCGACTGGCGTCGCTGAGCCTACATCATCTGTTGGAAAAAGGAAAAGAATTATGCCATATCAACTGTCCCTTGAGGCGGTAGCGGTAGCATCTCTTGAATCCCAGGGGTAGTCCTTGAAACTGGTGGAGGAGCACCCCCAAAAGCTGCAGACGCTCCTACCTAAGCAGGAACGAGAGGTGTTGCAGTCCCAGGGTCCTGATAAGTCAAACAAGAAGTGGCAAACCTCTCAGTGGTATCCCTTAGGCCAGAGCGATGTGATCGTGTCTCCACCATCCTGAAGACAGATTAAACAATAATTCAATTATTGAGAAGGAAGCGATATAATAAAAGGAGGACAGTTATTTCAAAAGAAGGTAATTTACAGCAAGAATTAGATAATAGTTTTTCCTAATGTGATTGAGTACCTTAAACTTATATCCTATATTCTACTACAGAATGTAGTGATACTCTAGTTCGAGCACCACTACAAAATCGTACTAGTTGCGACTCTCGACCTGCATGAGCTACCACTAAAAACGTGTTACGACCCGCACCCAATGTAAGGGTACAAGAAGTGGGTACGTCCAGCCTATGTCATATTATCAGCGGTAGAACGAGGTCCTATGTCACAACATCTAACAATATAACTGTACTTGTACAATGATATACTCTCCAAAAAGAGGACAACATAAAAGGTACAACTCAATCATAGAATCTAAGATAGAATAAAGGAATAAAAGATGGATAGAATCTCAACAGAGAACTACAACTTAAAGTTAATAAGTTTGGATGTTTAAACAACATCAAAATCCAAATAACTGAAGTACATCTCAAAGACAAACATCTAAACAAAGAAACTAGTCTAGAAGTCTAAACTAGACAACGGACAAGTCCTCAGTAACTGTTAGATCCTCCTGAGGGTCCAAATCATCGGTGTCATCTAAGCCAGTGCCATAATAGGTAGGACAGAACTCCTCCTCATCACCTGTAATATTCAATAGTCCAATCAGGACGGAAATGAGCACAATACATCTCACGCAGTTCATATCATGACATAAAATATAAAGCATGCGATTGAATAAGATACATGAAACGCTTTAAGAAATAAGCATAAAAAAAAAAGAAACTGATAAACAAAAGCTATCTCTTTATGATAAAAGAGAACTGTAAGTGACTATGTGATTTAGAGTATAAGATATTTATGTGAAAGGCTTGAGTTTATACATGATTACACTACAGAGTTTGTACATGATTACACTACTTTGGAATTATTCACATGACTACTTCTATTCTACCGTACCCCAATCAATACACAAGGATCTATACAGGTTATGTTATAATACATGAAAGTTTTATACATGAAGCTCATGCGATCATGAGAGTACATAAGAGCACATGAGTGTACATGAATAATAAGAGTCCATAAAATACATGATGTTCGTGAAAAGTACATGATATGATCTATTCGATGCACTCGAGGGGATAACATCTCATATAAAGATCCTTATAGTACTAATCCGTGATAACATCGTGTCAGTATCAAGTAAATTAGTCTATAACAAGAATATAATTTCTAACAAGTATGAAACGGTCAGAGAATGTACTCGAATATCTGATGAGAATATAAGTCCGAACTGAAGTATATGGGTCCTATTTAGAGCAACCACATGTTACAAAGTGTCTAATATGAAATAAAAGTAATCTACAATGCATTCTAAATAATTCGAGGTCCTTCAAGGGCAAAGTCAACCCTTGGTCAACTCTGGTCAACCCTGGTCAACTATTCTGGTCAAACTAGGTCAACTCTAAGTCAACTAGTCAATTATTCCAAGTTTAGGTCAAACTTAAGTTATCTAACCATTTCAAGTCCGTTTGAGTCAATTTGGATCAAGTTTAACACAAAGTTGACTTTTGTCAACTTGGTCAACTTGCTAGTCAACTTGGCCAAGTTAGGCCCATTGGGTCAATCCTAAACTAACTCACAAATCTATAGGCTAATATCCTATAGCAACAATAATATATATGCACATTTACATTCAAAATATATACATTAGGATATATATATATATATATATATAAAAAAAAAATATATATATATATATATATATATATATATAATACAAAGATAAAAAAAAATATATATATATATATATATATAATACAAAGATAGAAGAAAGCGTGTGTGTGTGTGTACTGTTGTGTAGGGGCAGCTGTGGTGCTAAATCTCAGAAAACTGAGATTGGCTAGAGGGCCAAGTAAAGCCTATGTATACACAAGCTATATGTTTATACCTCTAATGTATATGTATACTCTAATGTATAATTATATACATAGAAACTATATATACAACTATCACCTAAAACTCAATCCAATCCCATTGTAACATGTAAACCCACACCTATATTCCATCTCAGGAAAACTGATATACAACTCAATTTCAAACCTAAACTCAAAATCTGAACTAAACTCACATTTATACGTATAATTATATATAAGACTATATATATATACCTACTAGTTATATGTATATATATAGTAACTATATAATCAATTATCAACCTAACTCAAATCCAACCTCTCAAACAGGACTGGAACACAATCATAAACTCGATATAAATCTCAGAAACTGAACACCCAAACTCAAACTCAGAAATTGAGTTTGAAACTCAATTCAAAATTCAACTTTGAATTCAAACCCAATACCCAAATTCAACTCAATGCATAAAATCCGACATACACAACTAGAACTCGCGAAACTTGGCAAACACGAAGGTATACACGTGTGTGTCATGCTAGGGTACTCACAGGGTCGAACCCATGTCCGTATCGTGTCCAGTCAGTACGTATCGGAAGAGTCCGTACACGCATATATTGACATGTGCTCGTGGGCACGTGTCGCGCTCCATAGAATCCCATACGTAACATGAGAAGCCTCATGCTCGTGCACGTAGCTAGACGGGATCTTGGTCTAGGTGTACAACTCACTGACACGTCACCACGTCATGTCCAAGTGTCGTAGGACATGCATATCGAGTCCCGTAGCTCGCAACACGAGCCACGTCGTATCACATGGTCAGGTCTAGGGCTACGTGTCCATGCTCCTGGTTCATGTCCCTGTCACGTCGTGCCCGCGAACGAAGGCCGTATCAGCGACAATTTTTGCACGCGTGCACAGTTCAGCCGAACCCGTGCGGGTTCGATTTCTCCACGCACACTCCATGAAATCTAGTAAAATTTTAGGAGCACGTGGGTAGAGGTTGTCCCCACATGTCCATCAAATTTCACGTGAAACTGTGTCCTGTGCATCGAGTTATGACACTCGAGCAGCAGGACACGTACGGGGGTCCCGTGCACGCGTGTCTGTGTCCGATTTGGACACCAAAACATGTTAAATCGAGATCCGTCTTCATGAAAGTTATTTCAAATATACACAGCAACAAATTCTTGAAAACGAAATCAAAAAATATGAACTTTCGATTCTAAGCGGCCTTTCATCGAACACGTGTTCCAATACACCGACACGTGCCCGATACACCTATCAAACGAATATGAAAACCTATCAAACTTCATGTACATGTCTGGGATACCTATATGGATGTATCTATGAAGAAAAATCAGAATTTACAGGTGTTTAGAGGGGTTTGCCTATTGAGAGTCAATATCTCAATGAAACGAGCCTCCAAATGCGTCGATGCCGATTTCTTCGGGTCCAACACCACCCATTCCTTGCTAGCAAGTCTCCAGCAAGTTTCTATCCTCCCAAAAATTGCAACGCACTTCGTTTGGATGTATTTAGATGAGAAATGAAAAAGTTGGACTTTTGGAGGAGAAGGAAGTTTCTTGGGTTTGAGAACTTGACGGCTGCAAAGTTTTTCACATAAAGAAGGGAGGCTGCTGTTTGTAGCCAGCCAGGGGTTAGCTAGGGTTAGGTTAGGGTTTGCTATGGGCCATCATGCAAGTTAAAGTCCATGTAAATCCCATTAGCAAAAAGGCCAAAAAGTATCATATTAAAATAGCCTAAAATGCATTAAATTGTTTCCTAAATTGGACTAATGCTCTAATTTAAAATCTAATTAGCTAAAAAGGATTCTAATCACATGGTTAGTCTTCTAATCAAGGTTGACTAAGGTTAAACCATCTGCTACTACCACAAGCACTAATCAAAGACTAAACACCAATTAATTAATAAAAATTTTATATTATCACATAATTACAAAAATACCCCTAATTAGAAAAGTGGGTGTGACATCAAGTGTACACCACCGATGCCTACAACTGTAGCCGTCCCCTTGTTGCCCATCTTCACACGTTCAAACCTGCCACCGCGGTATAACGTGAAGATCCTCCTATGTGGAGTGGCGTGATACGACGCCCCCGTGTCCATGACCCAGTCGCCATCATGACACATGTCACAAGGTTCTTCTACATCGGTTGTTGCGATGATGATATCTCCAAATGTCGTAAGATCTTCCTGATCGTCCTTGCCTTTGGCCTTCTCAACTGCGAACTTCATACAATTCCTCTTGATATGACCCCTTTCACCACAGTGATAGCAGCCGTCCTTGCGGTCCACAATCAATCGCAAGATCCCGAGAACTCCTTCCCATCCTCGCTTATAACTTTGGTCTTCCCTTCCTGTAGAAAGCCACCAAAGAAACTCATGCGACGATTTTACTTGCTTGCGATAGACCTCCTCATTCAACAAGCTAGTTTTGACTGCCTCCATCGTGACAACTCCATCAAGCGCAGAGTTGCTCACCGACACCACCAACGTCTCCTAGCTTTACGGCAGAGAACTGAAGAGCCGTAGGGCCTGAAGCTCATCATCAATCACCATCTTCATCGCAGACAGTCGATTGATGATACCCTAAACCTCGTTCAGATGTTGTGCCACCGAGACACCCTCCGTGTACTTCGAGTTGACAAGTTGGTGAATAAGAAATGCCTTGTTTCCAGCTATCTTTCTTTCGTATAACGAATGCAGCTTCTCCGACAATGCTTTTGCCAAACTCTCCATGGATTACGTACGTGGTGAAACACCGAGTCGTCCAGCCATTGGCGGATGAATCCAACGGCCTTTTGATCCAGTCGTTTCCAGTCTTCAGCAACCTTGTCTGATGACTTTACGTTGTTGCACTCCAACGGACCAAGTAAGTCCTTGCACCAGAGTAAGTCCTCCATCATTGGCTTCCAAATTTCCTAGTTCCTCCCGGTGAGGGTGATCATTTGAGTATTCATCTTCTCCGTAGACATGGTTGCCAGAACCCCCAAAGATCTGATACCAATTATTAGGTATTAGACCAGAATTAACCTCGCTTTGATACCAATTGTTGGGCGCAAAAGCATTTGCCAACCCACCTGATCAAAACCAACCTCCGTCTAATAGACAACAAGCACAAGATGAAGATAAGTATATGGCGGTGACATATGTCACCTGGATAAATCCCAACCTTTAATAACTCAGATGGTCAACCCCCTCACCACTCTCAAGAAAAAAATAGAAGATTACAATTGAGATCACTCACAACCCATGTAATCTCCCTAACCGAAGTTGACGACTCCTCGATTAGATCTTCTTCTTCCTTCTATCTTGGATGGTGAAGTCCTAAGAGCAAAGTACGAATTCTTTTTTAGATTATTTTGTTGATGAGCACCCCGAATCTCTACTTTGTGTTGTGCTTCGTGCCTCCACCCTCATCTCATATATATAGGATGAGAAAAAAAAATCATATTCTAGTCATAATAGAATTTTCTAAATATGAACATAATAGGAATCTTGTTATGCCTAAAATATTCCATCAACATCATATTTTATATCATAACAGAAATTCCTAAAATAAGAATCCTATTATAACTAAAATAGCACAACACCAATTATGGACATCCAAATCTAATCAAATCAAATATTTAACTATATTTGGATTCCACAAATATGTTGTTACCAAATCCAGACTGGACTCCAATAGTTGGTGAGCATTCAGATCAAAGCTCGTATGTAAGAAGTCGAGGAGCCTTCGAATCAAAGCTTATAGTGTAACTATTTTGATAATAGTAGATTAAAGTTGCAGAGAGTTATAGGACTTGAGTGTCTCATAGAGGATATCATGATACATCGGGTGTCGATATTCTTGTTGCTTTATTTCTTGCACATTTTTAAATTGCTATTAGCAATCATTTTATGCTTGATTTATTAGCTTGACCATATTCACCCCCTCTAGGGTATTTCAACATACATCATAGAATATGACGTATTGCCACTCGGTGTTTGGACCGTTGTACAGTATGTCTAATGTAATACCCTAAATTTTAAAATTATTTTTATTATTATTTATTTGACTTAAATAGGGATTTGTGAATTTTTGTAAATACTTTTAACTAAATAATTATTAATATAGAAGGCCTTAGTCATGGTTAAGATTTGGAGTACAAGATGAGTAAGAATTATGGCACGAAGAGTGTAGTCGAGTGCCTTGATTAGTCTTTTAGCCAAGCTAGGGAAAGCTTGGCCGTAGCAGTGTTCCAACTAGGAAAACCAGTCAAAGTTGTAACTTCAGTCCCACAGACGATTTAATTATGTATTAATTAGATTATTGACTTTTTTTAGGAGACCTGATTGTGCTAAACTAGTCGAATTTGACCCAAGTCTGACCCAAGTCATTGTAGTCGGGTAGTGCGTCAAAGGACGTCCATGTAGGTATATATTGTATATTTAAATTTTATACTTTATTTTAATTGCCTAATAATTATTTTCTGAATAATTGTTATATAAATATTGATTGATTTATTTTATATAGATATTTATTTTCTAAAGTGTGGTATTTGTCAAAAATACATTCCTCGATTTTTTTGAATTTAGAGGCTATAAATACATGTGTATATAGAGAGGTACTTATAATTAAATTAGGTTATATATCTATATATTTATATCAAAATACTAGGTATGAGAAAAAGAAAAAACAAACAATGTTGTTACCGTAAATATATATATATATATATATATATATATATATATATATATATATATATATATATATATATATATATATATATAAAGTAACAACATTGTTTGTTTTTTTTCTCTTTCTCATACCTAGTATTTTGATACAGTAATATATATATATATATTTTTTTTTTCAGTAATATATATATATATATATATATATATATATATATATATATATATATATATATAAATATATATATATATATATATATATATATATATATTACTGTATCAAATATTTATATATATATATATATATATATATATATATATATATATATATATATATATATATATATATATATATATACAGTAACAACATTGTTTGTTACTGTATAAAATACTAGGTATGAGAAAAAAAACAATATTGTTATTGTATATATATATATATATATATATATATATATATATATATATATATATATATATATATATATATATATATTTATATATATCAAAATACTAGGTATGAGAAAAAGAAAAAACAAACAATGTTGTTACTGTTCCTCGCGGAACAGTAACATCCCTTTCCCGACCGAGCAGAGGGGAGATGTGTATAATGAAATTTTGAAGGATTTGAAATCATTCAAATCTTCATCGAATCTCGCCAAATCTTTCCCTAATCTAATCCTAACTAGATTCTCGAAAATCCAAAATTGACCCATACCCGAACTACTTCTCCTGTCATGTATAGCCGTAGCTATATAAGACAGTATCGAGATAGAAAAACAGAGAAAACCTAAACCAATCTCTAGCTACTCGACCCCAGGACCTTCCTAGATACTTGGGCGGCCACTATGACAACTGCAACGCACAGAGGATCGTCATTCGATGCCGAAAATCGTGCCACAATCGCTCGCAGTGCTGTCCGTATCAGCAGCATTGTCGTAAGGTATACAATTTTGAAATCCAATTTCTCCCTCGACGTGTAACATTTCTTCTAGCCATAAATTTCTACGAGTCGCCTAGTTTACCACCTGTAATATCCTTCAAATAGATTGATTTAGTTTGCCCTCTAATATTCGTGAAAATTCTTAAAAAATTATGAAATTCTGTAGCAGTTTCGATGTTTAAACCCCCATTTTGGAAGGCAAATAGTTGCCGGTCCATCGATTAATCTGGAAAAATACTTGAATAGGTTCGAAGACAACCTAAACAGCATCAAAAAACTAATTTTATTTTTATTGCTGGTTATTTGGTTAGTGAGAAAAGCTTGGTTAAAAATCAAGAAAAAAATTAGAAAAGCTGTTTTGAAAAACATAGAATTGTCCCGATATGGGGTCCGTCCCGACAAATCGGACCACCTCGTCGTGTACCAATTGTATGGAAAGACGTGTATAGTATACCCGGACGTGTGGGCTTTCGCAAAAGTTGATTTGGACGTGTGTGCACGCCGGAATCAACCTGTATCCATCCAAAATTCCTGTATCCGTCCCTTTACAAATTAGCCAATTACTTTGTGCATGTTTGTCACCTTAAGAAGAAACTTGAGCCATTGGGAACGTATCGATTTCTGGTCCTGTGAGTCAAGTTTGGTCTGATTCTGAGAAGGTCGACCGGCACACAATTTTGGCGGACCCACGACCCGATCCAACGGGCGAATTTGTGCAGGGCCACCAGAATCTAACTTTTGACATACGACTGGATTCGTATTGTCAATCGGACCCGTAGAAATATAGTTTGATGACTTTAGATACCGTAGGTGTTGGCACACTTTTCAGTGCAAATCGAGTCCAACGACGGACACTGTTTTGGCCCAAAATTATCGTTTTGTTCCTGTGTCCAGAATTAAACTTTTGGACAGTCAAACTTAGACTTTTTATAAAAAACACGTTGGTGATATATGTTTCAGCATCTGGAGTCGTTTGCAGGAGTTGGACATGTGTGACTCATTGATTGGTTAGTTATTGTTGGTTCTACGCGCTACATCAAGCAAGTACACCTTACCAAACTCTACAGTATTTACATGCATTGTTGTTACTTTTTTTATCTTACTTGCTCATATTTTTCTCTTGTTCATGTTACTCTCTCATTATCACTGTTATCTTCTAGTTTTATGTGCACATAGATTGTTACTCATTTTTCATATTACTTTTTTTATCTTTCTTGTCTTGTTTATGTCTAATGATAGTATTGCTATGCTTATGCCATGTGTCTCTTGACCTGTTTGACCCGTACTTGACTTGGACATGACTAGACGTGATAGACTTGACTTTCTAGTACCTTAAAAGAGAGTGTTTTATTAGCCGTGGCTATACCTCTATTATTAGTGCCTCACCGGGCTGCGGTAGAGAACCTGTTATAGGACTGTTAGTGCATCACCGGGCTGCGGTTATATCACATGTACCTATAGCCATGATTAATATTATATTTTTATGACATGTCACCATCTGTAGAGTTCTTTTATGTGTTATTTTTTCTTCTACTTGTTATTCCTATTTTTTCTTGCATGTTATTACTGTTATAGTAGGCATGTATATTATGTGTCTTGCTAGTCCCCTAAGGACCTGGTGATCTCTCCAGGCTTAGTTAGATAGGAGGACTGTCCAGAGGTGTATGGTTCTAGAGTGGAGACAGGTGACGCGCTTTCACAGGAGGGCGAGATAGTGCCAGAGGACTTTTTTTAAACCATGACGTCTCTTTATTTAGACTTGCTAGCTTATTACCTTTTATTTCAGCGGACATGTAGTTGACTACTTTATTTTTACTATGATTTCATAATGTCTTACCCGCACAGTTATTATTTCTATTTTCTGTTGGACATATTTTTTTATTAGTATTATTTTATTTGACTTGTTATGTTGTGTCTTATTATTCTGTATGGATGAGATTAGCTTTGACTTGTGTTATTATTCTGGTTGTTATCATGTGTTATTATTCTGGTTGTTATCATGATTTCCAACTTAAACATTTTGTTAATGGGCTTGCTTTAAGATTTGACCCATTGGTGAAGTGTTGCTGGCATGTACCGTGTCATGGTCCTACATATTTTGGGAGTGGGACGTTACACCTAAAGACACCAAGCAAGTTTTTTGTTCCAATCTCGCTTGTTAGAGGAGATGAACTTTAGTAACCTAATGTTGGTTTTATTGAATAATCCGACTAACCCATTAATAGCAGGGTTGTATGCCATGCAAGCCACATTATGAATTTGGTATTTGTCACAAAAATAATAGAATGATCGACTTGCGGATTGATGACTATTATCATGGATGTTCCTTCTAGGGCACCAAATCGATGGATGAGATGGTGTTTGACGAAGTTGACCATGTTAGAAGTCTTGATTGCCTATGCGAGTGGTACAACTTATGCTCACTTGAAGAAGTAATCAGTTATTGTAAGAAATAATTGATGACCCTTTATCAATAGAGGGTTGATAGGTGTCACGCCCCAGAACCAGAATACTGGAGAGCGGGGAATGACTCAGCCAGCTACGTATTACGGGTAGATGAATACCGTATAATACGATCAATGCTGTCTAACAAGACGAGGGGGTGCACAATACATGAAAGTCTTGCTATGGTCACTTCACATCTATTGTCTCAATCATTCAAACAAGAAACAGCAAATGGAGAACATGTAAGATAAAGCAGTAAGGTGTCTCAAATGCTCTATCAAAATGTTCTTGATATCTGGCTTTACAAAACACAGCCAGATGGTGTAGCAAGGCATACACAATTGTTTATCATCTGCAGCCTGACTTAGTTATAATTATGCAAAACGTAAGTACAAAATGATCCGACTAACATATCGGTGCCAAACTGTAAAGTATAAAGTAAATAACAAAACGAGCGGGGAAGTAAGGAACCCACTCGAGTCCTCATGTGATCATTCCTCTAGTATTGACCTTCTTGGAGGTAGAAGTAAGCCGAGTCCTCGGGAACCGGCTCTAAATCTGGCCATGCAAAACCAGAGAGGCTAGACCTCTAATAGCAAGTACCGCAAGAAAGTACGATATGAGAAATTGGAACCAGTAATAAGAGAATATGATATATAGATCTCTGCTTGCTACTGGGATTCACATAACATCACGACACTTCGAACCAACTTCCCAACCAAATAAGGACAGAAGTTGGCCCGTCATATCCTGACATTCTGATCATCTCAGTTAGTTAACAGAGTAGGTACAGTACACAAACAAGTCAACTTAAACGGCCATGCAACTACTACGGCTTGCTACGGTGAGTTCCAAGTTATCCTGGAATTATGCAATAAGGATTCTTCTGTTCTTACTATATGCAAGCAAGGCTAGTTTGCCCAGTCAATCAATTATGCCAATCATGAATTAGACGAGTCCCAGCGGGACGCCCGTCATCAATATACAATATACAATAATATAAGCAGATACCGCTCCCTGCTCGTATGGCAGATTTGCTGTATCTGTGGGGACCAGCCGGCCTGTCGGGCATTAATAGTCCCAAGAAGGGCTGCCATGTAAGAATTCAGAAATCCATTCTCTCTATGCAATTATTATTTTATTTAACTTAATAGCCTCAATGTTAAGTGAAATCCCATGTCGTGGATCATGGTCATTCAGAATGAGTACTTCCGTACATAGTACTATATGCCCAACTCTACAACGATACCCGTGCGGTTAGGTTGTAGGTCTTACATAGCGTAATACAACAATCAAAACTAGCCACAAAATAATCATGCCTTGACCCTAAAGTACACATGCTGCTTTGTAGAAAGAAATAATAAATAACTTGAAGCCTGCATGTGCATGTATGCCAATATTCGGGATTGGCCAATCGATTACAATAGTTCATAATTAATATAAACGTGTCTCATTCATTCAATTCAATAAGACGACTAGCCAGTCTCTTAGTTCCAACTAGGAACACATGATCAATTATTAATCAAGATAATAAACAATGCTAATTAATTACCAGATAACAATCAATGTTAATTAATGTCTACTCGGGACAGAATCAGTCCAAAGGGGCGTTATGGGCTAGAGTTCATGCGGCTGGAAAATTATTGATTTATGCGGCTGAGTAAAATATGCATATACAGGTAGGGAATAATGAGTCCATACAGCTGAGGATAGGGACCCTATGCGGCTCGGGTCACTAGCTCATGCGGTCGGGGTCAATCGGTCTATGCGGCCAGAGAATGGTAAGCCTATACGCGGCTGAGAATATGCATATGCGGCTCGGGATTTGAAAGTCACATGCGGCTGGGATTCACCAAGCCTATGCGGCTGAAAGGTCATGCGGCTCGGAAGCCAAGCCTTATGCGGCTAGGATAGACTGAATGTTTATGCGGCTGGATAATATATATACGGGTTTAAGAAATAAAACAAGTTATGCGGCCAGAATTAACAAAGCCTTATGCGGCTGAAAATTCCATGTGGCCCAAGATCATGCGGCCAAGTATTCCCATGCGGCCGAAGGGGTATGATCCCTATGCGGCTGGAACCAAGAAGCTCATGTGGCTGGAAAAGCATCAAGCTTATGCGGCTCAAAATTACACGCGGCCAGGTGCTTCATGCGGGCGGACACTCCATGCGGCCGACACTCTATGCGGCTGAAACTGTTCAGAGTTCATACGGCTGAAGAAGACTTGCCACATGAAAACTCATGCGGTCAAGAACTGCCATGCGGCTGAACTGTTCTTCTTCTCCAAACTTCGGAAACAAAATCGTGGGAGCCATTGCTTCCAATCTCTCTGAATCCTTCATTCCAAGCCCAAATCTGGACTTCCATAGGTCAAAATAGGGTAAAACGAAATTTTCTACAACATGGAACCATCAAAACTTGAAAATTAACAAAGTTACTAAATCAAAACCTAAGAAATCCAAAAATGCATTAAACTTATATCTACATGAAATGAACCATGGAAATTGTAAATACTAAATACTAAAGTATCTAAGAATCTTGAGAGGAAGACAATAGAGCAACAAAAATGGAGATTCATCGAGAAGCAACTTGGTACTTGCCTATACGGCTGGGTAGGTGGAGGAGAGTTGAAGAGGAAGAGGATGAGTAATGGTGAAGTAATGAAGAGAGAGAAAGGGAATGGGGCTTTAAATGAAGGGGTGGTGGTAGGTGGGGGTTTGTTGAACCATCCAATGGCCAGAAAATAAACCAACTCAGGCCAAACCAAAAAAATAAAGCAGAAAGTAAAATACAGAAAGTAAAATGCAGAAAAATAATTAGCAAAAAATTAAAGGAATTTAAATACAGAATAATACATGATAAATATTAAATAAATATATTCCAGCAGTACATGTATTTAGAATACATATTCTGGGAACGGGAAGTGACATCTCTACCTGTAATGCTTGTGGTTCGTATTACGTATTTCTGGAATACGTGTACATATTTATTCTTGTATTGCATGATTTTCTTGCTTTATTTCCTCCCTGGGTTTGGTTTATTCTTGGTTTGGATTGGCTTGGTTCGGTTTGGGATCGTTCTTGGTTCATCATGAACCAAGGGGTGAACCCCCTACCTACCACCACCACTCATATTTATTACCTATTCTTCTTCTCTTTCTTTATTAATCTCTTCTTCTTCTTCCATTTACTTCCTTACCTACCAAGAGAGAAGAGAGAGGTCTAGGCAAGTGCAACTTGCTTCCACAAGAGAGCTTATTTTTATTGTTCCATTAGCTTCTCCTCATGTTTCTAAGACACATTAGAACTTGTCATTTTCTATTTTGAGGCTTTAATTTTTGTAGATCTAGAAATTAGTTATTTTTGGATTTTTGGTAGTTTTGATCTTTCAAACTTCTTTGTTTTCAAGTTTTTATGGTTCCATACTGTAAAGAATTTTATTCTACCCAATTTTGACCTTTGAAAAGTTGGATTTGGGCTTATTTTGACCAAGTTATGGACTTTTGAAGCTTTAGGTTCAAACCATGGAGTTTTTGCTGATTTGGAGAAGACAGTGAACAGTACGTGAGCTTTTAGCTTGCGCTACTGAGTTGCACGCGCTCTTTAGCACAGCGCAATCTGACGCATACGCTGTCTTTTGGAAGCGTATACCTTGCATACGCTGCCTTGAAGAGGAGTCGTATGGAGTACATACGCTGCCTTTTGGAAGCGTATGTCTTGCATACGCTACCTTGAAGAGGAGTCATATGGAGTACATACGCTGCCTTTTGGAAGCGTATGTCTTGCATATGCTGCCTTGATGAGGAGTCGTATGGACCTCATGCGCTGCCTTAAAGAGGAGTCGTATGGAGTACATACGCTGCCTTTTGGAAGCGTATGACTTGAGCGTAGCCTGACTTGAGCGTAGCCTGTCTTGTGCGTAGCCTGTCTTGAGCGTAGCCTGTCTTGAGCGTAGCCTGTCTTGAGCGTAGCTTGACTTGAGCGTAGCCTGACTTGAGCGCAGTCTGACTCAGGCGCAACCTGATGTTTAGGCGCAACTGGAACTGACCCTACTTACCCTGGATCTCCTATAGCCCTGTATAGTGATATTTTATTAGATATTTAACGTCCATTTTATATCCTTACACCTTTTGTCCTGAACTTGATAATCACGAATTTACTTGATATGTTTGGAATTGATAATTGAGCATGACGTGATAGTGAACCGTAGTGGTGCACTCCTGACATAATAACCTGACATGACCTGATAGTGGCCCGTCGTGGCGCATCCTGACAAGTACACTTGGCATGATAACCTGACATGATTATCTCGAATAGCTGTTGCGACGGCTACCTGATATGACATGACCTGTATAATTAATCTGGACACCGTGGGCGATTGTGTTTGTATAAATAAACCAGTCCTGTCTTGCATCATGTCTAGGACAGGGACTCCTGAGTACCACGGTCAGGAGTACCTAATAAATGGACTAAGGCTAATAACTAGATTAATACATTAGTCATGACGAGATTTCCCAGCTACAGGCAATCCCGTTACCTGGGCACGCCTTGGGATCTGTAGCCTGCCGTCGAGTAGGGCACATTTCCAGCACACTGTCATGTGTTGCACCCTTCAAGCTATCTAAGGGTACATTCGTTTCCTGGACGATGTACCCACCTGAATTCAACTCTAATCTTTTAACCCGGGTAACCTGGATGGTCTGCAGGGCTTGTGGCTGTGGAATAATCTCACTGCATCTTGTTAGTAATTAGGCTTGTGACAACCCTAGTTAGTTAAAGTATCAAGCCGTAATTCTTGCATGGCCGTGAAGTGATTGGACGGAGTCTAACCAGTCTAGTCTTGCCCTGATCCTGTTCCAGATTATTGAATGACCAGAATGCTTGTATTTATTTTACCGATAAATGGTGAGAATTCCAAGTCCTGTTCAGACGAAGGGTTACAACCCCGGTCCTTGTTTGGTTTACGGGTTGTAACCTGGTTATCTGAATAGTTCCATGGTTATCTCGTCGTATATCATCCTGGTGTATTTTCTTTATTTCCAGTTCTTACTTTTATTAATATCTTGTGTTGATTGCTGGTTTTAGTTCTTAAGTAAACCTTCCTTTGTGGCACTTGCTCTTTGTCACGACCCGTACCCACTGTGAGGGTACGAGAGCGTAACAACGCCCAGCCTACGCCGCAGTGTCGGCGGTAGAACGCTGTTCTAGGTCATGAACTATAACTAACATAATATGAATACTCTCCATAAGGAGGCCAACACAGAGGTACAACTCAATCACAATCTAAGGTAGAATGTAGCATGATGGAAAATAGATAAGAAATCCTCAACTGAGGTACAGCAGAAAGAAATAACAAAGTCTCAACATCTCTAAAATATACACTCTGAAAATAAGACAACAGCTAACCATGAAAAGAAAGGACAGTCTAAGCTATCTACACTATACAAGGTATCATCCTGAGCAGCTGTCTGAACCTCCCCAGGGGTCCAGGTCGCGAGTGTCAACTAGACAAACTCCAAGTAAGGGTGCAGGGTTCCTCATCATCCTCTGTAAAATTTTCAACAGGTCCAGTCAGGACGAGAGCGAGCACAGAACATCTCACGCAGTTCATATCGTGTTAGGAAATATAAAGCATGCAATAGAGTAAGGTACATGAAATGCTGAAAGAAAGAAGTATATGAAAAACAGTAGAGATTTGATAACAGAAAATATCTAAATATGATAAGTAAGAACTGTAAGCCTACTGTGATTTAGAGTACAATATGGTTATGTAAACGGTCTAGGAAAATACAATGGTAACTCCATTGTACGTGGGTGTACAATAGACATATACAATAGTTATACAATCTTGTACAATAGGATTTGAGTACATAACCAATTCTGCTCCCCCTCCCCAATCAATACACAAGGATCCACTCCAGTTACGTTATCTTGCACAATAGTGTACAATATTATACAATGGATGTACAATATTATACAATAGATATACAATATTATACAATAGTTGTACAATGTTATACAATAGTGTACAATGGTCTATCCCTGGGACTCATGTGATACTGAGAGTACAATATGCACAAGGAGTATACAAGAATATAGGTATTCAATAAATACAATATGGAAGTGAAACGCACATCACAATATGTATCTAGTGAATACAAGGGGATAACATTCCAAAAGGAGATCCATATAGTACCAATCCGTGATAACAATCGTGTCAGCATCAAGTACAGTAATCTAGAGCAAGAATGTAAATCCAGACAAGTATGAAACGGTCAGAGAATGTACTCGCCTGGTATCTGAATGTCTGAAGTAAATGTACTGTCCGAGATGAGGTACCTGACTCCTAGTTAGAGCAACACAAGTCAAGATGTATACATGGGATGATAAATATAATCTACGATGCGTCTGTATGCTGTCTAGGTCAAAATAGACTAAAGTCAATACTTGGTCAACTCCAGTCAACTAGGTCAACTTGGCCACTCCTAACCCCAGCAAGTCTAATAAGTCTCACTAGGCCTAACCAAGCCTAGTCTAGCAATCACACACCAATCACAAGGCTATACAAGCCAACACAAGTCACACATCAAGATACATCACTATCATGTATATTCGATATTTTATATATATATATATATATATATATATATATATATATATATGAGAAAAGAACTAACATTTAAAGCTATGTGTATGTGTGAACATGGAGGTGTACATGAAAAGAGAAATCAATACTAGTTATTTACACTACACATGGCACAAAGCTAACCCATCTATATTACACATGTATTATACTTACATGCATGGCTACAAGTATACATCTATATACATTAGAGTAGAGACTATTTAAGTTATAACTAATATGCATATATACTTTACATAAATCTATATATATTATAGCAATCATTTAGAGAAGGGTTACATGGCATGGTGGTTGATATAGAGTGGGGTGTCCTTGTGCAGAGGGTGAAGTTCATTCTCAGTTTAGTTCCACATTTACATATAAACTAAAGTGAGATATCCCATAAACTGGTGTAACTAACCACATAAAATGAACCATGTTATCTGAAATCTGTCATTAAGCCAACATCCCATATGCATACAGCTCATACATCGTCTAATACTGAAATTAACTAACATTTCGAATTAAGGGGTTGAAGGTTAACATTACATTCATAGACATTCCACTATATTGAAAACTAAAATTGGCTTGGCAATAGGAAAAGGAAGGTATATATGCTTACATGGACAGTTCAGTGTTCAAACAACCTAAAATGGACTAACATTCAATCTAAATATCAGCTATGCATTGGTTCTATGTCTACATATGAAATCTGATATTGCATTTACAATATTTATACATTATGCATTCATATCTATCATTACATATATACCTTGCATTTATATCTAGCATTCATTATATACTTTCATGCATGCATTGTATATCATTCTTTCATTCATGCATTTATGTATTGCTTACATACATTACATTAATTGTATTCCTACATGCTTGTATTCAACCATATATATACATTAATGTAAAGAGGATATATATCATATATATATATCATTTCATTCATCTAATATATCATGCATTACATCTATTATTACATTACATTCATGCTTGCATTCATTCATCATTCATTTATTCTCTTGCACCACTATATACACCATACATTACATACTATGGAACCTACATATTCATCACAAGCCATACATATACATGCTTACATTAGATAGGATACTTACACTTCATACATTATTTATTTAACCATTTACTCATGCTTGCATTCTTTATTTAATTACATAATGTATATACATTAATATGGGTTAAAATCAAATAGAATATTATATTACACACAAGGGTGCACAAGATGTATATGCCGAATAGTAACTCCTACTAATAATCAATACTGTACCATTTCAGTATGAATTAAAATTTAGAATTAAAGTATGTTATAGATCTATGTGTTAGCTTTCCGAAACTTCAAACGGATCGCGTTTTCGTTTCCGAAAACTCCCGGAATCGCGAAAACACCGAGAACGCGTTTGTCTTTCATACAGCTGACACTCAAATAATTCTCCAGAAAGTTACAGAAAGAATTAGGCCTATTAATACATGTTTTTGGAAAGCAAACTTCAATACGCTTCTTTTAAAAAAAATGGGAGATTAAACCGAACTTTGAGCTAGAAGTTATGATATTTTTAAGTTAGGGCTGAAATTAAAAACGTGGATAAAAATCATGACGGATTTAGGTAGTTTGAGACAAAAGAACACAAGTATATAACATAATATATCAAGAACTCACTCTCTACACTAATATATATATGAGACACTATAGAACACATCTTCAATACAAAAATATGAGATTAAACATGTAATAATTCATTCATACATAACAACAACACATAGTGTGTCCAAATTTGGGATTTTCCCACATGGACACAACCACAACACAAAGGACACTCCTATGACCTCCAAATGGACACGAAATGGACACAAATGAAGATACAACCATGGGGGTCATTCCTATGGGTTCAAAATAGACCTATATGCATGAGAAAATGAAAATGAGAAGGGATTTATACCTCCCGGTAGATCGAATCGAAGAAAAGCCTTCCCGGAGCGACACCGACACGTAGAGATTCCAAAAGGACACGAACGAGCTCCGAATCCTCCCAAACTTGGGTAGCTTCCTCCTTGGCTAGAATGGAGAAGGAAAGAAGAAGATTTGGTGATGAAATGGAAGGATTTGGTGGAGAAATTGCTAGGGATTGCTCTCTAGGAATTTGGGGAAGAACAAGAGAGAGAGTGTGGATGAGAATAATGAAATGAACTTGAGCCTATCCTCTCCCAAAGTGGCTAGCCATATGGGGCTATTTGTCCTATTATGGTAAGGTCGAAAATGCCCCCACTAACCTATTCTATGAGTATTAGGAAAGGGCTAATTGGTTGGGGCTAAATTAGTCATTGTAAAGTCTCTAATCACACTAACCTTATCCATAATAATTAGTCTAACATCTAACTAAAATATTTCTATCATGTGGACTAAAATTAATATCATGTGGGCCATGCCTAACTAGTTTGTGGGTCCCACTAGAGTCAACACTACCCCCGGGTCCCCGTTTCAAGTCGGATTGAGCTGAAATTCGAACCCGACTCAAATAATCCCAAAACAATATCATAAATAATAAAATAAATTTCAAAAATATAAAATGACAAAAATACCCATGTTCCTGAAAACTGGGGGTGACAAATTCCTCAAAATTAAAACCAAATAATAGTAAAATATCAAAATCACAAGTCATAATTTTAAATAGTTTAAAAATGATTAAAAATCACCAAAAATTATAATATGAAATAATTATCAATAAATAATAATTATAATTACAAAATTTCAAAATTATCCTCATCTGGAAAACTGGGTGTTACACTCTTTCTGGGGTCTGACCCAGCTGGTTTTGTGTGGCCAGATTTCGGAGCAGCTCCAGAGGATCTACCGACCTTCCAGTCAGATGGTGGCCACTAGACGGAACCCTGGCAATGAGTGGGTTATTTTTGGCTCTCCCACTCTATTGTAAAAATATTCTTTTGAGGCGTTTAGCCGACGAGTACCTGTTTAGCTCGATTGCACTTACTTACTGTCTGCCTACGGGCTGTAACATGATTAACAGATCCTAGGGTTGATCATGTATGACTAAACTCTTGCTAGTCCTGACATTTTGTAACGACTAGCTTCATGATCAACTGAATATGTAATGTTTGGGACGCCTTACTATTGTATATATAATGATCATACATCTTATGACTTTTACTTACTTGCTTGTGATTGAGACACTAGGCTTTTTCATGACATTAAAAGACTGTTGACTTGTAGATAAACCATCATGTATCTAGACAGCCGTGACCGTATAGCGAGATGGATTCCATTTCATATACGTAGCTAGCTATGTCTGCCCCCGCTCTCCAGTATTCTGGTTCTGGGGCGTGACACTACCCTCCTTAGAAAAATTTCATCCTCGGAATTTCAAATCCAAGCAGGATAGAAACATCAGAGCTAAACTAATCTAAGTATAAGCAATTTGAGCAAGCAATCATTTTATAATGTTAAAAGCAAGTAACATACCTATATTTAACAATCTACGATATCAAGTAATCCTATCCATAGGGTGACAAACATGAGGAGTTAAGACAAATCAAGGTATACAGAAAGAAATCTACCTTGTGAGTCAAACAGGTGTGGATACCGTGATCAGAAATCATCCTCACGTTCCCACGTTGACTCTCCTAAAGAGTGATGACCCCAAGCAACCTGGACAAGGCTAATTGTTCGGTTCTTGAGTATCTTCTCTCTTCGGTCCAAGATAGACACAGGCTGTTCCTCGTAAGATAGGTTGGTACCAACAACCAGCACAGAATGATCAAGAATATGGCTTGGGTTTGATACATATCTTCGCAATTGAGATACATGAAACACGTCATGCACCTCTCGTAACGAAGGTGGAAGGGACAAACGATAAGCAACATCGCCTATCCTATCAAGGATAGCAAATGGGCCCACGTATCGCGGACTCAATTTTTTGCGAACGCCAAACCTAATGACCCTACGGGTAGGTGAGATCCGCAAGAACACATGGTCCCCAACAGAAAACTCTAGAGGCCTACGATGCTGGTCCGCCCAATGACGATGCCGATCTTGCGTAACTCGAAGTCGCTCTCTAATTCCCTTAACCACTTCAAATGTCTGGACAATCATTTCTGGGCCTAGCATCTTCCTCTCCCCGATATCATCCCATGCTAGTGGCGACCTACACTTCTTACCATATAATGCTTCAAATGGCGCCATCTGGACGTTGGCTTGATAACTGTTGTTGTATGAGAACTTGACTAAGTGCAAGTGGCTCTCCCAAGACCCTCCAAAATCTAGGGTGCAAGTTCGCAACATGTCTTCCAAAGTCTGAATTGTTTTTTCTGATTTCCCGTCTGTCTGGGGATGGTAAGCCGTGCTAAATCTTAACTTGGTACCCAGATTATGATGTAAGCTCTTCCAGAAATATGATGTAAAGCGGGTATCTTAGTCTGACACAATACTGACAGGAACTCTATACTGCCTGACTATCTGTTGCATATACAACTCTGCCAACTTTTCTGTAGATTGTCCTACTCTGAAAGAAAGAAAGTGTGCCACCTTCGTGAGCCGATCTACTATTACCCAAATGGCATCTTTACCACTTGGCGATCTCGGTAAACCGGTCACAAAGTTCATGGTGATGTGTTCCCACTTCTATTCCGGGATAGGAAGCGGTTGCAATAATCCAGCTGGCCTCTGTTGTTCTACCTTCACTTGCTGACATACCAAGCAACGGGAAACAAATCTAGCTATCTCCTTCTTCATCTCGTTCCACCAGAAGTGCTGCTTGATATCTTGGTACATCTTGGTCCCTCTATGGTGTATAGAATACTGAGAACTATGAGCTTCTGTCATAACCTCATGTCTGATATCTCCACTAGGCACACATAGACGTGATCCAAATCTAAGTGTAACATCTTCATGGATTTGCATCTATTTTCTGAGTCCTGACTCACATTCTGTCCTAAGCTTCTGAATCCTCGGGTCCTGTGCCTGAGCTACCTTGGTCATGTCTACTAAGTCAGATTGAACCTGTAGACTTGCCAGAACTTCTACATCACTAGGAAGTATAACCTCGATGCCCATCTCCTGAAGGTCTTCTAAGATATGCTTCTGTGTTGTCAACATAAATGTGCTGTCTCTCCTGCTAAGAGCATCTGCTACCACATTAGCCTTGCCTGGATGATACTGAAGCTCCACGTCGTAATCTTTGATCAGCTCTAACCATCTTTTCTGCATCATGTTCAGCTCCTTCTGAGTAAAGATGTACTTTAGACTTTTATGGTCTGTGTACTTGTCTACTCGGTCACCATATAAGTAATGCCTTCATAGCTTCAGAGCAAATACTACCGCCGCCAACTCCAAATCATGAGTTGGGTAATTCTTTTCGTGGTCTCGAAGTTGCCTAGATACATATACTATTACCTTCCCATGCAGCATGAGGACACATCCAAGTCCTCTTCCTGACGCATCACAATAAATGGTAAAACCTCCGGGTCCAACTGGCAATGTAAGAATGGGCGCTGATATCAACTTCTGCTTTAAAATCTCAAATGATGCCTGACATTTTGCCGACCAGATAAATGGCACGTCCTTCCGTGTCAAGCGGATCATGGGTGCTGAAAGCCTTACAAAGTCTGACACGAACCTTCTGTAATATCCTGCCAATCCTAAGAAACTCTGTACATCTGCTACGTCCTTGGGTACTGGCCAACTCTCTAAAGCTTCTACCTTTGTGGGATCCACTGCTACTCCAGCTCCTGATATGATGTGACCCAAAAATAAAATATGATCCGTCCAGAACTCACACTTGCTGAGCTTGGCATACAAGTGGTTTTCTCTCAGAACCTGCAATACTTTCCTGAAGTAGTTTTCATGCTCCACTTCACTAGCAGAGTATACGAGAATGTCGTCGAGAAACACAATGACAAACTGATCTAAGTACGGCATAAAGATGCGGTTCATCAAATCCATAAATATTGCTGGAGCATTGGTCAAACCAAACGGCATTACTAAGAATTCATAATGCCCATACTTTGACCTGAATGCTGTCTTGGGGAATATCCTCCTTCCGAACCCTCACTTGATGATACCCTGAACGAAGATCTATCTTGGAGAAAACTCTAGCTCTGCTTAACTGATCAAAAAAGTCATCGATCCTGGGTAGTGGATACTTGTTCTTTACTGTTGCCGCGTTAAGCTTCCTGTAATCGATGCACAATCTGGATGACCCATCCTTCTTTCCCACAAGCACTACTGGTGCTGTCCATGGTGATATGCTAGCTTGGATGAACTTCTTCTCCTTCAGTTCCTCTATGTGCTGATATACCTTGGCCTGCTCTGAATCTGCCATTCTGTAAACTCGATCTGATATCGGTTTAGTTCCAGGTACCAATTCTATACTGAACTCAATATCTCCGGTAGTAGACCTGGAAGTTCTTTAGGAAATACGTCTAGAAACTCTTCAACTACCTTCGGAACTTGAACTTCTTCCATTGCCGTTACTACTCCCTGCTCTTGTTGAGTTGCCACTGATCTGACTAAGGTGAACCGCCTCATGCCTGAAATATCAAAAGATACACTCCCTCTAAGACAATCTATTGTCGCATTACTGTCTTTCAGCCAGTCCATGCCTAAGATAACATCGAAATTTCCAAAAAAAAATTCTATCAACCGGGCGGGTAAGGAATGCCCGCAAACTACAACGCTATATGCTAGAATAACTCTACTAACTCCTACGAGCCCATTACCAGTGAGTATATTTAACCTCCCTAGCAATGCTTTGAATTCAATTCCTAGCCATGTTGTAAATTGTGCAGATATAAATGAGTGTGATGCTCCCGAAACAAATAATGCTACTGCGGGATATGAAACGACGAGAATGTTACCTGCCACAACATCTCCCGATGCTAATGCATCTTCCAAGGACAGAGTGAATGTCTGCCCTCGACTTCCTTGTTAGTTCCCATGTTGCGGCCTAGCCTGGTGCTGCTGCTGGCCCCTGTCTTGATGATGCTGGGGTGGTCTATGCTGGTGTTGCTGCATCGATGGTCCCTGTTGCCGAAACATCTGAGCTTTTGTCATGAACGGGCGCTGTGCCAACGGTCTTACTGCCACTGCTGGTCCTCGATACTGGCCTGCCCCTGGTGCTGGCAAAGCAGAAAATTATTGCACTGGTCCTCCTGATCTCGAATTTTTGGGACATGTGGTAACCCGATGATCTAAACTTCTACATATCAAATACTGCCCGTTCAATGTCCGACACACATCTCTAGTGTGTCCTATCTTCCCACATAAGTGCAGCCTGCTGGGGGTTGCTGGTTCTTCCTCTGTTGTTGTTGCTGCTGCCTTGGTGGTGGTGCTGGCCCTCGTATTGCCACATCGTAGATGCGAATGCCAAGGGTTGGTGCTGTTACTCGGGGCGCCGCTCCCCCACCTCCTTCAATCTGACTGTGGGATCTCTTCTGACCTTCAGTCCTTGTCGTGACCCTCTGAATGGTGATCTCATATCTTCGGGTTGCCGTCAATACCTCATCGAAAGTCTGGTAATTATGCCCCTCTATCAATTGCAAAAGCTCAAGATGAAACCCTTGCTGGAACCTCATAGCCCTCTGGCTCTCCGTTGCTACCATCTCTGGGGCGAACCTACTCAATCTGCAGAACTTCGCTGCATAAGCATCTACCATCTTGTCGGCCTGCTTGAGGTTGATAAACTTCTCTTATAGCTCAAACTGCGTCACAGCTCCATAATACTTCGTCTTGAATCTTGCAGTAAAGTCGTCCCAAGCAACAGGACGTCTGATGCCTACTTCCTCTGATTCCCACCAATCACGTGCGAGATCCTGAAGTAACAACTTCACTTGATCCACACGTTCTTCTGCCGACACCTTAGCTGCTGTCAGAATAGCCTCAATATCCTTAGGCTACGCATCTGCTGAGATGGCATCTTCCGTGCCCTCGAAACGGTGGGGGTTGTACTTGCAAAACCTGGTTGATGCTCCTGAATCTGTCCTTGCCCCTCTATCCAATGTCGTCTGCAATCCTTGGCTGAGGAATACATTCTGCTCTTGCAACTGAGCATGCATGTGCTACTGGGCTAACATCTGATGTTGCTGAGTAGCCATTATCCCTCTTATGATCTCCAGAAGGGCTGGTGTGTCTACTTCTACAGGGGTAGGTAGAGCTATTGGTGGCGTTGGAACCTCCGGATACTGTGGTCCAGCTGTTGGTTCCACTATTACTTCTTCTTGGATAGTCTCTTGAGGTAGTACTGGCCCTTGTAGCTGATCAACCTGGTCATGTTGTCCATGTTGTCCTTGTTGTTGCTGTCCAGTTCTGACAGATACAGACAAAGTGTCCCTAAGGAAAGGGACAAGAGAGCAATCAAACGACCGGACATGAAGGATCAATGAAGTCGAAGGATACCAGAATGTCAAGCTAGGGTTGAGAACAACGAATCATGAAATCAAAAGGAAACATGTGTGATTGAGACATCCTATAAATTAAAATACCCCACAAGTCTGAAATCCGACCCGTATGGGCCACCACTAAAACCTTGTCACGTCCCAGAACCAGAATACTGGAGAGCGGAGGAATGACTCAGCCAGCTACGTATTACAGGTAGATGAATACCGTATAATACGATCAATGCTGTCTAACAAGACGAGGGGTGCACACTATATGAAAGTCTCGCTATGGTCACTTCACATATATTGTCTCAATCATTCAAACAAGAAACAGCAAATGGAAAACATATAAGATAAAGCAGTAAGGCTTCCCAAACGCTCTGTCAAAATGTTCTTGATATCTGGCTTTACAAAACACAGCCAGATGGTGTAGCATTGTATACACAATTGTTTATCAGCTGCAGCCTGACTTTGTTACAATTATGCAAAACGTAAGTACAAGACGATCCGACTAACATGTCGGTGCCAAACGGCAAAGTATAAAATAAATAATAAAACGAACGGGTAAGTAAGGAACCCACTCGAGTCCTCTTGCGATCATTCCTCTAGTATTGACCATCTTGGAGGTGGAAGTAAGCTGAGTCCTCGGGAACCGGCTCTAAATCTGGCCATGCAAAACCAGAGAGGTTAGACCTCTAATAGCAAGTACCGTAAGGAAGCACGATGTGAGAAATTGGAACCAGTAATAAGAGAATATGATATATAGATCTCTGCTTGCTACTGGGATTCACATAACATCACGACACTTCGAACCAACATTCCAACCAAACAAGGACAGAAGTTGGCCCGTCATATCCTGACATTCTGATCATCTCAGTTAGTTAACAGAGTAGGTACAGTACACAAACAAGTCAACTTAAACAGCCATGCAACTACTACGGCTTGCTACGGTGAGTTCCAAGTTATCCTGGAATTATGCAATAAGGATTCCTTTGTTCTTACTATGAGCAAGCAAGGCTAGTTTACCCAGTCAATCAATTGCGACAATCATGAATTAGATGAGTCCCAGCGGGACGCCCGTCATCAATATACAATATACAATAATATAAGCAGATACCGCTCCCTGCCCGTGTGGCAGATTTGCAGTATCTGTGGGGACCAGCCGGCCTGTCGGGCATTAATAGTCCCGAGGAGGGCTGCCATGTAAGAACTCGGGAATCCATTCTCTCCATGCAATTATTATTTTATTTAACTTAATAGCCTCTATGTTAAGTAAAATCTCATGCCGTGGATCATGGTCATTCAGAATGAGTACTTCCTTACAGAGTACGATATGCCCAACTCTACAACGATACCCGTGCGGTTAGGTTGTAGGTCTTACATAGCGTAATGCAACAATCAAAACTAGCCATGGAATAATCATGCCTTGACCCTAAAGTACACATGCTGCTTTGTAGAAAGAAATAATAAATAACTTGAAGCCTGCATGTGCCTGTATGCCAATATTCGGGATTGGCCAATCGATTACAATAGTTCATAATTAATATGAACGTGTCTCATTCATTCAATTCAATAAGACGACTAGCCAGTCTCTTAGTTCCAACTAGGAACACATGATCAATTATTAATCAAGATAATAATTAATGCTAATTAATGACCAAATAACAATCAATGTTAATTAATGTCTACTCAGGACAGAATCAGTCCAATGGGGCGTTATGGGCTAGAGTTCATGCGGCCAAAAAATTATTGATTCATGCGGCTGAGTAAAATATGCATATGCGGCTAGGGAATAATGAGTCCATGCGGCTGGGGATAGGGACCCTATGCGGCTCGGGTCACTAGCTCATACGGCCGGGGTCGATCGGTCTATGCGGCCAGAGAATGGTAAGCCTATACGCGGCTGAGAATATGCATATGCAGCTCGGGATTTGAAAGTCACATGCGGCTGGAATTCACCAAGCCTATGCGACTGAGAGGTCATGCGGCCATACGACTCGGAAGCCGAGCCTTATGCGGCTGGGATAGACTGAATGTATATGCGGCTGGATAATATATATACGGGTTTAAGAAACAAAACAAGTCATGCGGCCAGAATTAATAAAGCCTTATGCGACTGAAAAGTCCATGCAGCCCAAGATCATACGGCCAAGTATTCCCATACGGTCGAAGGGGTATGATCCCTATGCGGCTGGAACCAAGAACCTCATGCGGTCGGGAAATCCATGATTCATGTGGCTGAAAAAGCGTCAAGCTTATGCGGCTCAAAATTACACGCAGCCAGACACTCCATGCGGCTGAAACTGTTCAGAGTTCATGCGGCTGAAGAAGACTTGCCGCATGAAAACTCATGCGGTCAAGCGCTGCCATGCGGCTGAACTGTTCTTCTTCTCCAAACTTCGGAAAATAGAACCGTGGGAGCCATTGCTTCCAATCTCTCTAAATCCTTCATTCCAAGCCCAAATCTGGACTTCCATAGGTCAAAATGGGGTAAAACGAAATTTTTTACAACATGGAACCATCAAAACTTGAAAAATAACAAAGTTACTAAATCAAAACCTAAGAAATCCAAAAATACATTAATCTTAGATCTACATGAAATGAACCATGAAAATTGTAAATACTAAATACTAAAGTATTTAAGAATCTTGAGAGGAAGACAATGGAGTAACAAAAATGGAGATCTATCGAGAAGTAAGTTGGCACTTACCTATGCGGCTGGGTAGGTAGGGGGAGTTGAAGAGGAAGAGGACGAGTAATGGTGAAGTAATAAAGAGAGAGAAAGGGAATAGGACTTTAAATGAAGGGGTGGTGGTAGGTGGGGGTTTGTTGAACCATTCAATGGCCGAAAAATAAACCAACTCAGGCCGAACCAAAAAAACAAAGCACAAAGTAAAATACAGAAAAATAATTAGAAAAAATTAATGGAATTTAAATACAGAATAATACATGATAAATATTAAATAAATACATTCCAGCAGTACATATATTTAGAATACATATTCTGGGAACGGAAAGTGACAATAGGGCCTATGTCATTTCTCATGCTTCAAATGGCTATGAAGCGACTGTAGGATGTAGGACTTCTAAAAACTGATGGATAAAGTCACTATGAATCTGACATGCTCTACATTTTTTTGCATAGCCAATTGTGTTGGCAATCATAGTGAGTGAGTCGTAGTGGAGCCATCTTAAGTGGTCCTACATCTTCGGGCATACTTGGTACGCGCCACAAGTGCCATCATGAGCTTCCTCAAAATGTTTTATGCTTTTGAGTTTGACATGAAATGAAAATATTTTATGCTTTTTAGTTTGACATGAAATAAAATAATACTCTGTCTTATAATCAACGGTATAATATCTTCGTAGTCGTGCCGTAATAAAATGCATCTTGATAGTGGGGGTCAACAATCCACCCAAATCGTAGGATGTCACACCCTAACAACCGCTGAATTGGTCAAATGTACCATGGCACGAAAGAACGGTCACGAAAATGGCTTCTGGATGACTGCTACGGCAGGGAGCTGCTAGTGAATTGCCACCGAAGAATAGTTCCATTTGGAACTCAGTGAACTGCCACGAAGAATAGTTCAATTTGGAACTTCACAGTCGTCATGTTGTTGGAGTTTGGACTTTTTCTAAGAGAATTTTAGTCCCACATCGGCTAGACCGAAGGAGTTGTATCTCTATATAATAGCTTTCCTATTTTAGAGATGCACATGTGGTGTGGAGGTGCACATGGGTGTACTATATGGGGTTATTTTTCTAATAGGAAAAGGGCTAAATCAACAATAAAAGCATTCATGCTTTTTGCTCTTGGGAAATTAATTTCCATGGAAGCTAAGCCCCGTAGGGGCTTAGCGACTCGGACTCGGACTCGGACTGGGTTGTGCTGGGTTACGCAGGGTTGTTCTGGATTGCGCGGGTTGCTCGGGTTCCGCTGGTTGTGCTGCGTGCGTAGTGTGCACAGTGTGCGCAGTGTGCGCAGTTCAGTGCGCGCTCTGTCGCACAGAGTGCAAGGAGCACGGGGTGTCCGCAGTTGGTCCAACTTACAGCAGAACGTGCGTTTGCATGTTCTAGGTGGTTGCTAGATGTTCGGGGTGGTTATTACCACATCCCCAACTTTGTGGCAATCGACCAGTTGCTGCAGGGCCTATATATTAGGCATCCTCTCTCTCAAGGCTGTATGACAGAATAGAAAGAGAAGCCACCAGAAAGTTTACGAAGTATTTTTTAGCACAAGTAAACAGAGAATTCAGAAGTGTTCTTTAACACAGTTCTGATCTTCCAGTAGCCTTCGAGAGAGAGGAAAGGCGCCACACCAGCGTTGCTTTTGCACGGGAGTTTGTGTCCATCCGAGGAGTCAGAAGAGCAGGAGTGTTCCAAGTTCTCCGACGAACTTGCTGGTTCTTGGAAGTTGTTCGTGTAGGGCGAATAAAGCTTTGAGCAACGGTGATCATTCACCCCAGCAGGCCATCTTCCATATTTCGCCTGTCATCTTCTTCGCTGCTGTGATTACGAAATCTTTTTAGATTCTCGTAATATCATAACGATATCTTTTTAGATCTTCGTTATACTTGCACAACCTTCCTAGAAGTGTTGTGTTGGAACATTGTTTTTACAATTGTTTCTTATTCTCAGTTTTCTATCAAAAAATTGTGCCCCGGCAATAACAATCTCAAAGCTTTATTGCTACGATGGAAAACTCTAATGCTTCACTCCTCAACACTGACTTCTGTAAGTTAGAAAAGTTTGATGGAGAGCATTATCAAGTCTGGAAGAGGAAGGTTTATCTCACTCTTCAACTCAGAGACGTTGATCACGTGCTGCTTGAAGAGGAACCTACTGTTCCAGATAATGGGTCTGCTGCCACAATCATTGCGGCTACTAAACTTCAGGCCAAGTGGAGAAGGGAGAATAGCATTTGCAGGTTGCTTATCCTGAATGCTATGGAGGATTCTCTAGCAGAATCCTACAGTAAGAAACCAATTGCCAGAGACGTATGGGAGTCTCTGGAAAAACTGTACGAAGAAGACAAGAACAGGAGCAAGATATTTGTGGTTGAAAAATATCACAAATGGCTCTTTGAGGACGAGAAGTCCATGCTGTCGCAGGTAAAAGAATTTCTGAAGCTGTGACAGAAGTTGGAAGACGAGGCGTTGCCCCTCCCTGACAAGTTTGTTGTTAGAGGGATTGTCTCAAAGCTCCCCGCTGGGTGGAGTAAGTTCTATGCAAACCTGTATAGGAAGAAGCTAGAGATCTGCCTTGAAGATCTCTTGCAGAAAATCTATGTTGAGGACCAGATGCGGACTCAACTGAAGGTGGACACACTGTCCAAGCAATTGGCTAACGCCAATTTGGTAAATACCAAGGAACCAAGGGAAAAGCAGACGGCTTCCCACAGCAAGAAGAAGGACCCTAACAATCTGAACGTGAAGGGGACTTCCTTCAAGCGAAAGAAGGCAAAGTCTCAAATACCTTGTTTCAAGTGTGGCAAAAAGGGCCACTTCAAGAATGAATGCAAAGCAAAGACCAAGCAATCAGAGCAAGGAGAGCCTAGTAAGGTATCTATGATCACTGACGTTGTTGCTATGATTGCACAGGTTGATGCGGTAAGGACTGACTCTGACTGGTGGGTAGACACTGGAGCCTCCTGCCATGTCTACTCCAGTAAGGAGTAGTTCACCACCTATACACCTACTTCTGAAGTGGTTATGATGGCGAACCAGGCACAAGCTGAAGTGCTCGGGATCGGGATGGTGGTGTTGAAGCTGACTTCGGAGAAGTCTCTAATACTTCAAGGCGTGAAGCACGTACCTGCTATCGC
The DNA here is from genome assembly GCA_029216955.1 of Iris pallida. NCBI lineage: Eukaryota > Viridiplantae > Streptophyta > Magnoliopsida > Asparagales > Iridaceae > Iris > Iris pallida. The sequence continues at coordinate 4,815,319 of JANAVB010030818.1, forward strand.
CAAGAACCTGATCTCAGGAGGCCTACTCGCAAAGCAGGCCTCAGGATGGACATCAATGCTGGCCAGATGGTGATGTCTATCAAGGGAACATATTTCGGGAAAGCTTTTTATACCGAAAGAATGTTCAAAATTCAGTTTGTAAATCAGTCCAATGTAATTAATGTGATTAATAAAATCATTCCTTCTGCTTATACTCTTGAGTTGTGGCATAATAGGCTAGGACATGTTCATTGTAAACGAATAAACAGAATGTCTAGTCTAGGACTTATCTCCAAATGTGGGGGTAAGGTAGAGAAATGTGAAGTTTGTGCTCAAACAAAGATCACAAAAAAACCCTTTCCTCGGGTTAATCGAAGTACAGATCTTCTGGAGTTGGTACATTTCGATATCTGTGACTTCAAACAGTTCTCTACAAAGGCCGGGATGAAGTATTTCATAACCTTCATCGATGACTTCTCAAAGTACGCGTTCGTCTATTTGCTGAAGGCTAAAGATGAAGCATTCGAAAAGTTCAAGGAGTTCAGAGCCGAAGCTGAGCGGCAGACTGGACAACAACTCAAAAGAATAAGAAGTGATCGAGGTGGAGAGTACAGGTCTCATGAATTCGCATTGTTCTGCAAAGAACATGGAATTGTCAATGAGACTACGGCTATGTACTCTCCTTAATCAAATGGAGTAGTAGAGAGGAAGAACAGAACGTTAACAGAAATGATTAACTCAATGCTGTTGACTGCGGGTCTTCCTAAGTGCTACTGGGGAGAAGCTGTATTGACGGCCACTTTTATTCTAAATAGAGTGCCTCATGCAACTTCTGACGTTACTCCTCATGAACTCTGGTTCAAGATCAGACATAACTTGAATGTCATTCGAGTGTGGGGGTGTCTGGCGTATGTCAAGCTTCCAGATCTAAAGATTCAGAAGCTTGGGACAAGGACTACTAAGACGATCTTCTTGGGGTATGTTGAGAAGAGTGATGCTCAGAGATTTCTTGATATTGAGTCAAATCATATCATTGAATCTCGCGACACAGAATATTTTGAAGACAAATTTGCAAGGCACAAGAATATTGTTCTTGCGGATGTACCGGAGAACAATGAGTGTCACGACCCGCACCCGGTTTTCGGACGCGAGCTCGTGAGCAAGCCAGCTACGTATCGAACGGACTCCAGCCCGACTCGAATACGTAAATGCTGTCAAGGCTATGGTATACTGCCAAATCATGGCAAACAACTCTAAATCTCAATCTACAATAAGATAATAAACATGAATGAACACTATGGATCGTGGTCTGCAGTCCACTAGCATAAATATTCGATAAGACTCTAAGGAATATAACAAGAGTCTACAACTGAAACAAGGGACATGATATCTCATGATAAGGGATGGAAAGCACGAGCGGATAATAAACACGATAACGATACCTGAATCACGCAAGAACCGTAAATCCTCCGTCATCCAGAACTACTAGCTAACTCCATGCAATCGCTAAACCTGAGGAGATCATCAGGTCCTCAGAGGACATAGCAAGATACATAATATACATACCTATCTAGCAGTTTTATCATGTGCAAGAAATAAAAAAGAAAGATCAAGAACAAGACAATGACTACGAACACGAATACGGACACATAAACACGAACACTAGAATAACTACGCATAATGAACTACCGGATGAACGAAACACGATGATCAATGGAAGAAAACAAACCCTCGTCTCGAGTGTGGACTCACTGGTTTGAACTAAACACTAACCCTCGTCCCGAGTGTGGACTCTCTGGTCAGTACTAACCCTCGTCCCGAGTGTGGACTCTCTGGTGCAAATACTACATCCTCGTCCCGTGTGTGGACTCTCTGATGTAAACACCCTCGTCCCGAGTGTGGCCTCTCTGGTGCAAGTCAAGTCAAGTCAAGTCTACACCCTCGTCCCGAGTATGGACTCTCTGGTGCAAATAATCGACATCCTAGTCCCTAGTGTGGACTCTCGGATGTAAACGGATCAAGGAAAACACCCTCGTCCCGTGTGTGGACTCTCTGGTGCCAAGGAAGCAATATCAAGGATTTAGCAGTTCACTACACGCACTCGTTCTATGACACGACTCAAGCAAGGTACTGACAAGAAACTCCAAATGTGAAACACAAGACCAAAACATGAACATGGCTATAAACAATAAAAACAACTCCACAGAAAATAACACGAAGAAGCACATGTCCATAAATAATCCAAAAGCTGAAAAATGAAATAAAATACATGTAAATAAAACTGTAGAGGGAGGCAATGTATACTTGCCTGGAGGTTGCACGCAGATCCAACAAATATATAATCAACTGGTAAGCCATACAGCCCAAGTCATCACAACTGTCTCCGAAAGCTGAAACAAATAATGCCAACGTTCTCAGAATAGTCAAATTAGCAAGGATTGTCTATCCTTAAGTCCAATTCTGGACACAAGGGCAAAACGATAATTTTCGGCAAAAACGATGTCCGCCGTTGAACCCGCTTTGTACCGAAAAGCGTGCCAGAGTCAATGGTCTCTAAAGTCGTCAAACTATATGTCTACGGATCCAGTTTTCCGATACGAACCCAACCGTATGTCCAGAGTTGGATTTCGGCGGACCGTGCACAAAATCGCCCGTTGAGTGGGATCGTGGAGCCCGTAAAACGGTGATTTTATCAACGGTCTCAGAATTGGACCAAACTTGGCATACAGGACCAGAAAAATGATACGGTTCTGTTGGCGCAAGTTTTGTCTCGATCTGACGAGCGTGCACAAAGTAATTGGAGAATTTGCAAAGTGCACGATACGGTAAATTTTGACGGATACGCATCAAATTCGTCGCGCACACGCGACCAATTTGAATTCCGTCAAAGCCCACACGACCACGAAGCCGTTACGCACCTTTTGATGCCTTCGGTTCGCAACCACGTTGCCCGGAATGGCGGGACGCACGTCGTGTGGATGAGTTTTCTAGTTTTTGAAAACAGGTTTTTGTTAAACTTTACAAACTATTATCTCTGCATACTGTTGATGAAATTAGAAGTTACAAATTAGGTTATGGAGCCCTATATGTTGCTAATGAATGCCTTCAGGTAGATTTCGAAATCGATCACTGGTTTGGAAGAAGACTGACCGTAAAGTAGGGTAATCGATCTACGAAACTGTTCTGTTTTCGAACAGTTATTGGATCGACTTCGCATCGAGTTCTTGGTCGATCGAAGGGTTTACGATGAATTCCCTTTGAAGGGTTTCAAAGATGTTATATTGTCGACGTGTACGAAGAAACTGTGCAGGAAAATATGCTACGATGAGAGAGAACACTCACCGCGAAGTCGGGGCTTTGGGGGACGCTGTTGTTGTTGTTGCTGCCACTCCTGCGGCGTTCGTGCGCGCGGCCACTCGTCTGCCGGCGGCCGACGACCGTCCAGGCGGCGCGCGCGGGGTTGGGTACGCCCCAGGTCGGCACTGGGTAGGAGCGGGGTTAGGGTTTTGATGTCCTTTGCGTATTGTTCGACTGAACAGAGTCGGGGGTTTATTAGCTCGGGTGTGGGAGGGTTTATACAGGCTGGGATCTCTCTGGTTGAGCTGGGATGGGGCTCGGCTAGTGACCAGTTGGCTAGGCCTTGCTGGGCTAAGCCGGCTCTGTGGGCCTGGGCTCCTTTTAATGGCTGGGCTGCTCTGCCATCACTTCCTGTTTCTTATATCTATATATATATACATATATACTTACCTAAATAAGTATTTTCATATGAATACACATATACATTTATATATTTATATACACACATACATATTACATATATTTATATATTTACATACAATTGTATATATAATATTTATATATACACAATCACATATATTTTTATATACACATACCTTATACGCCTATATATATATATATTTCATATATATATATATATAAATACGCATATACACATATACAATATATATAACATAAATACCTATGTATATATATATATATATATATATATATATATATATATATATATATATATATATATATATTTATATATATATATATATATATATATATATATATATATATATATATATATATATATATATATATATATTTTATATATATATATATATATATATATATATATTATATATTTTTTTTTATATATATATATATAATTTTTTTATATATATATATATATATATATATATTTATATATATATATATATATATATATATATATATATATATATATATATATATATATATATATATATATATATATATATACATAAATATATATACACATATATATAATATATTTTTATATATAATACACATATTCAATATTTATGTATACGTACACATATATACAATATATGTATATACCTCATATATATATATATTAATAAACACCTAGTTAACCAAAATATAAATAATATTTATATATATTAAATAAACAAAAATACTAGATGAACAGTATAACTAACAGGAGGCTTGTATGTTAAGTATTTTCAAATAATCTTAATAATCAAATAATCAAATATCTAGAAAATATGACTAAACCTTATGGAGAATCCCATAAAAAGGCCCTGACTATTTAATAATTCTGAAATCCCCATTTAAATCAAATAAATAAATAAATAATAAATAAATATTTCAAAAAAATTCCGGGAAGGGAAGCTACAAATCTACCCACCTTAAAAATAATTTCGTCCTCGAAATTCTAATTCATAACTATTTCTTAAAATTTTGAAGTCAACTATTACCTTAATCTCCTCAATTTAATTCCTCAAATATTTTTATAAGCTTCTCTAGTCATCTCGTAACTACGAAACTTCGAGGACTTCTACCCACGTTTGGTCACACTACTCCTCAAAATACGGTCACTAAAGTCTTATGGTCTTCTAACTAGTTGCTAACAATTCTACCGTCAGATATCTAGGCATATGGCATCTATACTCCCTCATATCTATAAACAACCAATATTCAATAGTCAAGCAATATATACTATAATTTAAGGATTTCTAATGAATTCTAGACAGTACGATCGTTTGTCACTCCAAAATAGGAAGGGACAAGAATCAACAGTACGGAAAGCAAGGGAGTACAATCGAGAGCAATTATAGAGATTTTAAGGACGTAGAGAATTTCTAGGAGAATTTTCAAGGCAGAGTGGATTGAGATTTCTAAGGTTCAGTCAAAGTCGCAGGCTCGTACCGGTACAGTTACGTAACCGGTACGATATACTCTGACCTGCATGGGCCACCAAAAAAACTTGTCATGACCTGCACCCGATTTTCGGACGCGAGCTCGTAAGCAAGCCAGCTACGTATCGAACGGACTTCAGCCCGACTCGAATACGTAAACGCTGTCAAGGCTATGGTATACTGCCAAATCATGGCAAACAACTCTAAATCTCAATCCACAATAAGATAATAAACATGAATGAACACTATGGATCGTGGTCTGCAGCCCACTAGCATAAATGTCCGATAAGACTCTAAGGAATATAACAAGAGTCTACAATTGAAACAAGGGACATGATATCTCATGATAAGGAATGGAAAGCACGAGCGGATAATAAACACGATAACGATACCTGAATCCCGCAAGAACCGTAAATCCTCCGTCATCCAGAACTACTAGCTAACTCCATGCAATCGCTAAACCTGAGGAGATCATCAGGTTCTCAGAGGACATAGCAAGATACATAATATACATGCCTATCTAGCAGTTTTATCATGCGCAAGAAATAAACAAGAAAGATCAAGAATAAGACAATGACTACGAACACGAATACGGACACACAAACACAAACACTAGAATAACTACGCATAATGAACTGCCGGATGAACGAAACACGATGATCAATAGAAGAAAACAAACCCTCGTCCCGAGTGTGGACTCACTGGTTTGAACTAAACACTAACCCTCGTCCCGAGTGTGGACTCTCTGGTCAGTACTAACCCTCGTCCCGAGTGTGGACTCTCTGGTTAGTTCACGGCAAGGCACCCTCGTCCCGAGTGTGGACTCTCTGGTGCAAATACTACATCCTCGTCCCGTGTGTGGACTCTCTGATGTAAACACCCTCGTCCCGAGTGTGGACTCTCTGGTGCAAGTCAAGTCAAGTCAAGTCTACACCTTCGTCCCGAGTGTGGACTCTATGGTGCAAATAATCGACATCCTAGTCCCTAGTGTGGACTCTCGGATGTAAACAGATCAAGGAAAACACCCTCGTCCCGTGTGTGGACTCTCTGGTGCCAAAGAAGCAATATCAAGGATTCAGCAGTTCACTACACGCACTCGTTCTATGACACGACTCAAGCAAGGTACTGACGAGAAACTCCAAATGTGAAACACAAGACCAAAACATGAACATGGCTATAAACAATAAAAACAACTCCACAGAAAATAACACGAAGAAGCACATGTCCATAAATAATCCAAAAGCTGAAAAATGAAATAAAATACATGTAAATAAAACTGTAGAGGGAGGCAAGGTATACTTGCCTGGAGGTTGCACGCAGATCCAACAAATATATAATCAACTAGTAAGCCATACAGCCCAAGTCATCACAACTGTCTCCGAAAGCTGAAACAAATAATGCCAACGTTCTCAGAATAGTCAAATTAGCTAGGATTGCATGTTCTTAAGTCCAATTCTGGACAGAGGGGCAAAACGGTAATTTTGGAAAAAAACGATGTCCGCCGTTGAACCCGCTTTGCACCGAAAAATGTGCCAGAGTCAATGGTCTCTAAAGTCGTCAAACTACATGTCTACAGATCCAGTTTTTCGATACGAACCCAACCGTAAGTCCAGAGTTAGATTCCGGCGGACCGTGCACAAAATCGCCCGTTGAGTGGGATCGTGGGACCCGCAAAACGGTGATTTTATCAACGGTCTCAGAATCGGACCAAACTTGGCATACAGGACCAGAAAAATGATACGGTTCTGTTGGCGCAAGTTTCGTCTCGATCTGACGAGCGTGCACAAAGTAATTGGAGAATTTGCAAAGTGCACGATACGGTAAATTTCGACGGATACGCATCAAATTCGTTGCGCACACGCGACCAATTTGAATTCCGTCAAAGCCCACACGACCACGAAGCCGTTACGCACCTTTCGATGCCTTCGGTTCGCGACCACGTCGTCCGGAATGGCGGGACGCACGTCGTGTGGATGAGTTTTCTAGTTTTCGAAAACAGGTTTTTGTTAAACTTTACAAACTATTATCTCTACATACTGTTGATGAAATTAGAAGTTACAAATTAGGTTATGAAGCCCTATATGTTGTTAATGAATGCCTTCAGGTGGATTTCGAAATCGAATATCACTGGTTTGGAAGAAGACTGACCATAAAGTAGGGTAATCGGTCTACGAAACTGTTCTATTTTCGAACAGTTATTGGATCGACTTCGCGTCGAGTTCTTGGTCGATCGAAGGGTTTACGATGAATTCCCTTTGAAGGGTTTCAAAGATGTTTATATTGTCGACGTGTACGAGGAAACCGTGCAGGAAAATATGCTACGACGAGAGAGAACACTCACCGCGAAGTCGGGACTTTGGGGGACGTTGCTGTTGTTGTTGCTGCCACTGCTGCGGCGTTCGCACGCGCGGCCACTCGTCTGCCGGCGGCCGGCGACCGTCCAGGCGGCGCGCGCGGGGTTGGGTACGCCCCAGGTCGGCGCTGGGTAGGAGCGGGGTTAGGGTTTTGATGTCCTTTGCGTATTGTTCGACTGAACAGAGTCGGGGGTTTATTAGCTCGGGTGTGGGAGGGTTTATACAGGCTGGGATCTCTCTGGTTGAGCTGGGATGGGGCTCGGCTAGTGACCAGTTGGCTGGGCCTTGCTGGGCTAAGCCGGCTCTGTGGGCCTGGGCTCCTTTTAATGGCTGGGCTGCTCTGCCATCACTTCTTGTTTCTTATATCTATATATTATATACATATATACTTACCTAAATAAGTATTTTCATATACACATATACATTTATGTTTATATACACACATACCTATATATATTTTATATATTTACATACAATTGTATCTAATATTTATATATACACAATCACATATATATTTTTATATACACATACCTTACGCCTATATATATATTTCAATATATATATATTTATATATATCTATATATATATATATATATATATTATATATATATATATATATATTATATATAAATACGCATATACACATATACAATATATATATATATACATAAATACCTATATATATATATAGATATATATATATATATATAATTATATAATATTTATATCTATATAATATATAATATTATATATATACTAAATTATATAATATATATATATATATATAAATATATATTATTAGATATATAATATATAATATATATATATACATAATCTATATATCTATATACATAAATATACATACATATATATACATATCTATATATTATAAAATATATAAATATATATATATACATATAATAAAAAATATATAATAATATATATATTAAATATATTTATATTTATATATTATATATAATATATATATAGATATATATATATATATATATATAATATATCTATATATATATATAATATATATTATAAATATATACTATATATATAATATATTTTTATATAAACATATTCAATATTTATGTATACGTACACATATACAATATATGTATATACCTCATATATATATATTAATAACACCTAGTTAATCCAAATAAAATAATATTTATATATATTAAATAACAAAAATACTAGATGAACAGTATAACTAACAGGAGGCTTGTATGTTAAGTATTTTCAAATAATCTTAATAATCAAATATCTAGAAAATATGACTAAACCTTATGGAGAATCCCATAAAAAGGCCCTGACTATTTAATAATTCTAAAATCCCCATTTAAATCAAATAAATAAATAAATAAATATTTCAAAAAAAATTCGGGAAGGGAAGCTACAATGAGGGTGCGCAAGAAACTGAAGTCTTCAATGAAGATGTGGTCCAGGAAGATGTTGTTATTGAAATAACGGTTGAACCAGAACAAGCTGAGCCGTCAGCTAAGCGTGTGAGGAGGTCGAAGGACTTCGGAAGTGACTTTGTCACCTATCATGTGGAAGCTGATCCGCTTACCTATGATGAGGCGATGAAGACCAGAGATGCGGTTTTCTGGAAGAAGGCGATTGACAATAAAATTGATTCTATCACCTTAAATAACACTTGGGTGTTGGTTGATCTTCCTGAAGGAGCGCAACCCATCGGATGCAAATGGATCTTCAAGAAGAAGATGAAAGCAGACGGAACTATTGATAAGTTCAAGGCTAGGTTGGTAGCCAAGGGGTTTTCTCAGAAGCAGGGGATTGACTATTTTGACACGTATGCTCCAGTAGCCCGGATGACCACCATCAGAATGTTAATTGCTCTCACAGCAATACATAAGATGGTGATACATCAGATGGATGTGAATACGGCTTTCCTAAATGGCGAGCTGACCGAAAAGATTTACATACAACAGCCAGAGGGATTTGTCATCAGGGGTCTTGAAGACAAAGTCTGCAAGTTGGTAAAATCTTTGTACGGTCTTAAACAAGCTCCCAAGATGTGGCATGAGAAATTTGACAAAGTTATAAGGTCAAATGGCTACATGGTCAGCGATACGGACAAGTGTGTTTACACGAAGTTCGCTGATAGAAGAGGTGTGATCGTTTATCTGTACATGGACGACATGCTTATCCTAGGTACGGATATTAGCTGTGTCACGAAGACAAAGAAATTCATCTCAAGCAAGTTCAGTATAAAGGACTTCGGGGAAGCTGATGTGATCTTAGGGATCAAGATCATCCGGACAGACACTGGACTAGCGTTGTCACAGTCTCATTATATTGAGAAAATGATCACTCGTTATGGGTATCGAGATCTTCAAGGGATCGATACGCCGTACAGGTGTGATCTGAAGCTGAAGCCTAATTCAGGGGAAAGCGTCAGGCAGGTGGAGTATTCAAGCGTAATCGAAAGTTTGATGTATGCTACTACTGCCACAAGGCCTGACATAGCTTTTGCCGTTGGAATGCGGAGTCATTTCACGAGCAACCCAGGTGCTGAACACTGGAAAGCTGTAAAACGGGTTATGAGATATCTCAAGAAGACTCAGACATATGCACTGTACTACAGCGGAGATCTGCAGGTAGTGGAAGGCATCAGTGATGCCAGTTGGTGCTCAGAGGTGGAGAGCGAGAGGTCCACAGGTGGATTCATTTTCACAATGGGTAAAGCTGCTATATCGTAGAAATCGAAAAAACAGACTATGCTCTCGCAGTCATCCATGGAATCTGAGTTCTTTGCACTTGATACCGCAGCCGAGGAAGCAGAATGGCTTCGGGAGCTCATGCATGATCTTCCAGTGGTTGGGGCGCAAATACCGACGATACCGATATACTGCGACAACCAGGCGACTGCGGCGGTGGCATCAAATGACCTCTTCAACGGGAAGAAAAGGACTGTGCGGTTGAAGCACAGGGCAGTACACGATCTTATCAAGAGAGGTGTTATTGCAGTGATTGATGTTCGGAGTCAGGAGAACCTGGCGGATCCGTTCACCAAGGGCCTCAAGCGCCAGCTGGTCGATGACACAGCTTGTAAAATGGGCTTGAAGGCATTCTGATATTGTATTATTGTATTCCTACCATAAAGTTTTATGCTATTAGTTCAAAGATTTATCTACTAGGCATCTAGCTTTTGGTTCAAGGGAGGACCACTAATCGGAAGAATATCAGGAATGGTGGATACATGTTCTATTGGGCATGGAGAGGTTACGGACCTATAACCACTGTTGTCTACTGTTATTTTTTGCGGAAAACGGTTCCTATGGAAAGGTTGGCTTAATTGCCTTAATGAGTTATCAGGCAGAGTGAATGCCTGGTGTGCTTTACAGGAAGCACGGTAGAGCAGCACTACAAGAAGTGAAACTCCATGCTATAGTAGGGTGACTCCACAATGAGGTTCCTATATGTGGGGTGCTGCCCAGGAATAGGATAAAGCCTCGGCTTTGCAGGCCAAGTCACAGCGGCGTAGCACCGCAAATAGACAGTTAGCCTAATGTTGTATGTTAATATAAAGAGGGGTGTAGTCAGCACTACAAAGAGGAGGAGTTTCTCATGTTATAGTGGTACGACACCACGATGAGGTACCCGGTTAGGGATAAAGCCTCGGCCTTGCAAGCCATGTCGTTGCGGCGTAACACCGCAAGGGAGCCTAAGGCTTCATGCTGGATAGTTTGGCACTACAAAGAGGCAGTTGCCTCATTCTATAGTAGTATGACACTACAAAGGTTCCCAGATATGGGGTGATTCCCAGAGAAGGGTAATGCCTTGGCTTTAAGCCATGTCATAGCGGTGTAGCACCGCAAGGAAAGCGCTTCATGCCATGTCTCTTTATAATGAACTCACCTATAGTGTATGGACAAAGAGATATCAGGCCGTCTCTTTAGGATAAACTTGTAGACGCCCAAAATTATACACTGAAATCAGGCTAGCACAGGACCTTTAATGTGTAGCCAGAAGCACACGTAACTACATTATGCGAGTGGAAAGAATTTCAGCTATGATGCAGAATTCAAGGCTTAGTCCATTCTTGTATTATAGTCTGTTGTTTGACCCACACGGGAAGATTCAAGTCGTAAGCGACATCTCTCCTAATGCATGATGGACAGTTACTGTGGGGAACACTTGTACCCATATATATAGAGATATGTGGGGGATTGTTGGAGTTTGGTCTTTTTCTAAGTGAATTTTAGTCCCACATCGGCTAGACCAAAGAAGTTGTATCTCTATATAATAGCTTTCCTATTTTAGAGATGCACATGTGGTGTGGAGGTGCACATGGGTGTGCTATGTGGGGTTATTTTCTAATGGAAAAAGGGCTAAATCAACAATAAAAGCATTCATGCTTTTTGCTCTTGGAAAATTAATTTTCATGGGAGCTAAGCCCCGTAGGGGCTTAGCGACTCGGACTCAGACTCGGACTCGGACTCATGGGCTCGTGAGGCGTAATGTGGCGTTTTGTTGGCGCACTTTGCACTTAGCACGCTTGCATGTTCTAGACGGTTGCTACATGTTCGGGGTGGTTATTACCACGTCCCTAACTTTGTGGCAACCGACCAGTTGCTGCAGGGCCTATATATAAGGCATCCTCTCTCTCAAGGCGGTATGACAGAATAGAAAGAGAAGCCACCAGAAAGTTTACGAAGTATTTTTTAGCACAAGTAAACAGAGAATTCAGAAGTGTTCTTTAACACAGTTCTGATCTTCCAGTAGCCTTCGAGAGAGAGGAAAGGCGCCGCACCAGCGTTGCTTTTGCACGGGAGTTCGTGTCCATCCGAGAAGTCAGAAGAGCAGGAGTGTTCCAAATTCTCCGACGAACTTGCTGGTTCCTGGAAGCTGTTCGTGTAGGACGAATAAAGCTTTGAGCAACGGTGATCATTCACCCCAGCAGGCCATCTTCCATCTTTCGTCTGTCATCTTCTTCGCTGCTGTGATTACGAAATCTTTTTAGATTCTCGTAATATCATAACGATATCTTTTTAGGTCTTCGTTATACTTGCACAACCTTCCTAGAAGTGTTGTGTTGGAACATTATTTTTACAATTGTTTCTTATTCTCAGTTTTCTATTGAAAAATTGTGCCCCGGCAATAACACGTTTAAATTGCCGCGGAAGCAAGGTCGTAGAAAACAACTGGTGAACTGCCGTGAAAGCTATCTAAGCCAGATAAGCTCGTGGAATGATATTTTTGACACACTTAACCAGGAAAGAACATATGAAGTCCAAGAAAAAAAAAAAAAAAAAAAAAAAAAACCTTCTCAAAGAGGTAACCAAGAGGAAAGCCCAAGGTTGGAACTGCGTCCGCAACGTACTCCATTCCCTCAAATGGAAATTTCAGTACAGTAGGAACAAGGCATATAAATAAATGTGCTATCAAAAAACACTCCAAAAGTAAGTCCATCAACAGCTTGCCAAATAATTTCCTGAACATAAGCAACTAATAATCACCACACATAAATTAGTTTGATATGTCAAATTGAAGAGATTCACCATTAAATTGTGCTAGACCGACAATCCATTAGAAAGTTAAATCATATGCATCTCACGTTACAAGCATATATATATATATATATATATGGGAGCGGATCAAAAGCCCTCCTTAGAAAGTCCCCCAAAAATCCTCCTCACTCTAATTCGTAATATTAATGTTAATATTAATGTTAATGTTAATATTAATGTTAATATTAATGTTAATGTTAATATTAAGTTTTTTTTAATTTTTTTTATATTAATGTTAATTTTAATGTTAATATTAATGTTAATGTTAATATTAATTTTAATATTAAGTTTAATGTTAATTTTAGTATTTAATATTAATATTAACATTAATATTAATATTAACATTAAATTACGGATTAGAGTGAGGAAAGTTTTTGGGAGACTTTCTAAGGGAGGTTTTTGATCCGCTTCATATATATATATATATATATATATATATATATATATAATATATATAGAGATAGAGAGAGAGAGAGAGAGAGAGAGAGAGAGAGAGAGAGAGAGAGAGGAGTGCTCTAGAACCAACCGGATGATTTTATATTATAGAACCAACATATGTTATACACGTTGAATTGAAATTGTATGGTTGAAATTAAATGACTTTAAAATGTGGAGTCTACATCTTTTAATCTCAACCACTAAATTTCAATCCAACCCATAAAATATAGGTTGGTTCGATAATACAAAACCAACTAGCTGATTTTTTTCTGTATATATATATATTAGAAAGTTAAATCATATATATTAGAAAGTTAAATCATATGAATCTCACGTTACAAGCTAATTTAAATACGCACTTAGAGAGCTAAATAGGAACATGCACATGAAAGCTAGAAACACGACAAACAAGCAATATCCAACTGGCAAACAGACAGAACATCATTAAAACAGCAAAAACCCACTTTTCATGACTCAACTCATATGATAAAGATCTTTGCCAGAAAAGTATGACCTGCAGACTGCACTCAACAACATAAATAACTATATCACTTGACAGAAATCAATATTTCCACACTAAACCATAAGCTTCCTGCAACATAAAAGTGAGAATCAAGGAAAAACCCCTTACCTCCATATTACTGAAATTAACAGAAACTAAGATAGTAAGGTTCCATAATCATGAAAACAACATAAGTAGCTTAATAAAAAGTAATAGTCGCACTAATCACATGAAACTACTGATTGTCTCTCCCCGGTAGGTCTCTACCGCGATAATTCTCAGTGGCTCCGGCTTGATAATTTGGGCTGTCCCCTCTATAACCAGGGTCACTTGTCTGATAATTTGGGCCACCGCCTGCTTGATAACTGGAAGCAACACCTGTTTGATAATTTGGGCCACCACCATAAGGAGCTACACCTTGGTTTCCAGGAGGAGGTCCTTGAAATCCAGGTTCATTCCCTTGATAGCCACTCTGATAACCAGAAGCACCAGGTGTGTTTCTCCCAAGATTACCGCCTTCATATCCGTGACTTCCACCCTGATAGGACTGGGGACCTCCCTGGTAACCCTGATAACCAGGTGATCTTCCCTGGTAATTAGAATTGGGCATCTGACTTTGGTAAGATACATTTGGTGGTGTTGGCGGAGGCGGTGGATTTACATTCTGTGGCGGCATTGTATTATGAAAACCTTGATTTTGCACTGGAGGTGGCATCTGGTTCTGGTAACTTACATTGGGTGGAGGGGGTGGTGGTCTTGCATTCTGTGGCGGCATAGGATTTTGGTAGCCTTGGTTTGGCCCCGGAGGCAGCACCTGGTTCTGGTAGCCTGCATTTGGTGGGGGTGGAGACTGCGTTGTTGCATTCTGCGGCGGCATAGGATTTTGGTAGCCTTGGTTTGGCCCCGGAGGCAGCACCTGGTTTTGGTAGCCTGCATTTGGTGGAGGTGGAGACTGCGTTGCTGCATTCTGCGGCGGCATCGTATTTTGGAATCCTTGGTTGGGCACTGGGGGCCCCTCCCTGTTCTGGAAATCTCTGTTTTGCATATTTTCTCTCCGCCTCTCGAAGTTCCTCGAACGATCAAAATTGCGTGGCCTATCATTACGCCTTGACCTCTCATTAGCCCGTGCATTATTCCGGACCCACTCCTCGTGATATTTAGGGTCATAAGGAACAGCTTTTCCATCAATAAATGGTTCACCTAAAGATGAAACATTTGAGAGAATATGAACGGGCCATAGAGAAGAAAAACAGCACTTTAGTGCAGTAATATAAGCTACAAGTCTCAGTTACGACAAATAATGATGAACGGATCATAGAGAAGAGCAACAATTGTACAATCAGCGCCACTAAATAGGGGACAGTTTCACAGGCAAATTTGGTATGTTGTAGGCTATCATTCTACCAAGTTCACATGAACATCATCAACCAAATCTCATAGGTTGGGGCCACATCAGAAGCAGCAGAATAAGTCTTAGAAAAGGGGGAAAAATTAAAATTATCAATTTGACGAAGTAAACCAATAGTACTAACATAGCAGTGGAAGCAAACAACAAAAATCCTAGCATCTAACAACTCACTTGTCAAAAAAGTATAATATTTAAAAATGAACTACTTTATCACCAACCTCCATAATCTTTGTTCTTAACATCCAAGTATGAATCAGGAAGAACCCATCGGACTTTCGGCAAAGCTGCATTCGATAGTGTCAAAAAAACAAATAGCAATATTCAACAACCAAAATAGAAAGCAAAACTGGAAACAGGAAATAGCAATTGCAAGAAGGGATAAAAACGACATAGAGATGAAGGCCTACTTTTGATTTTGTACGACAGCTCCTCAGACACGATGCATCCAAAAGCAAAGTAATGTTTTGTTGAGACTGAATATATTGATTTCTTTGCTTCTTCCTCACTGCATAAAATAGAAGAAAGCATGGTAGAAAATTGACTTTTACAATTATTGTGCTCTCAATAATTCATGAACGCAACAGATTCTATTGGACCCAGTGATAAGTAGTCCAATATATATAAGAAAATATAATCATAGTGAACAGAAACCATTACATATTTCAATACAACTTATACAACATATGGCCTTTCCATATAAATTCTTCAACACAAGGAACTTCTGGAGCAGTACACATGTAGAAATGTATACAAGTCGTAAAATAAAGATATAGAAGTATAATCTATTGGCCCAATGATTATATCATGTTTTTAATATGGTTAATCTGTTAAGTTTAGCATTTCATTATCACTAATCTTCATACTATCACTATAACATTTCTACTTATACTTGTACCTTTGGTGATATGTTCTTATTGTGTTACATATTAGTGATATGAGTTTTTATTATATATATCTTAAATTTAATTGAGCTACCAAAATCAGAACTATGTTTTGATTATGGTTATTCAATTAAGTTTAACATTATGATATCACTAATATTTATGCTATCACTATAGCATTGATACTTAAACTTTGCATAGTCCTAATATGCTTTATCTTATCATACTTGCTACATGTATATTGCTTTGTTCATCTAACATGTATTTGCAGAAAAGCAATTAGCAATATCAAATGTAGACATATGCAATGAAGAAATCATGGTGGGCCAAAGACGATGGTATTCCACAAAGATTTCTCTGAACCGCCCGACGACATCTTCGGAGCCACGCACCGGGCCAGCACCTATCAAAGGAAGAAGCCAAGCCATGCCATCATCATTTCAAGACTCTGAAGAAGCCTGCACCTGCTACAGTATATCTGGAGTCTGTAATGAGTCTTAGGAATAATTGTAAACACAAAAAATGGATGGCAAAATCGAAAGTTAGGGTAGAAACTAGCCCAGGATCATTTTCGGCTGAAAACCGGCATACCGACGGTATACCGGTCTATACCGACGGTATACTGATTTTGTTAACAGAAAGTTTTCTGTCTACAAAATCGGCATACCGACGATTGAAGTTGAAAGTCTAACGGTCGGATTTCCAGCATTAAATGATCCCAACGGCTATATTTCGAGCCGTTGCAATCCCAGACCGGTATGCCGACGGTATGCCGACTCATATCGGCGGTATGCCGGTCGTTGACTGAAAAGTTGCCTTTGGCTCTTTTCAATGCTTTGGTTATAAATAGTCTTGAACCCCTTCATTCAAGGTTGATGCTTTGAGCCTAAAAATTTCTAAACCACGAAAGCCTATCCACAAACAACTCTACAAAGCTTTCATTTGTCATCCACAAATTGTGTTAGAGTTATTGAGTTGAAAAGTAAGATCTTCATCTTATTGTATAAGGAGATTAAAACCTATTGTGAAAGGTTGAAGTTGGAGAGTCTTCGAATCCAAACTCTCGATTGAAGTTGGAGAGTCTTCGTATCCAAACTCTCGGTTGAAGTTGGAGAGTCTTCGTATCCAAACTCTCGGTTGAAGTCGGAGAGGCCTTCGGATTAAAGCTCTTGTGTAAGAAGTTGGCGAGTTCTTCGGATCCAAACTCGTGTGTAACTATTTGCTCAAATAGTAGATTAAATCCGGAGAGAGTTCCGAGACTGGATTGCCTCTAGGAAGGATACCAGGATACATCGGGTGTCGGTATTGTTATTGCTTCTTCTCTTGCACTTATATTTTTAAATTGCTAATTAGCTTGTGCTAAGTGCTTGATTAGTTAGCTTGACCCTATTCACCCCCCCTCTAGGGTTCCTACATAATCAACATCCACAGAAACATTAAAGTTCAGAAGTGTAACAAATTACAAAAAGTTAACTGTTTATTGCATATTGGATTGGTTCTATTCTACCAAACATCAAAACCATACAACTTACAATCTAAGTTATGAAGCACAAATACTAATAGTCAATGTCCATACAAATCCTCAGTGAAACATTAGAAAAATCATGTAACTATTGAAATCACATATATTAAGAAGACATATTAATATATTACAAACATTATTAAACACTATAAATGATTTGTTAATAAATCCCAATTTTCCTAATTCCTGATCCTAGCCTCTACACAATACAGATAAAGATAATTTATAATTTATCAATCTTATGTGTCCAAATCCAAATATGATTCTAAATTCTAATATCATCTCAAACTAGTAGATTGACAGCACTTGGAGTGCTCGTACAGTCGTACTTCAACTACTTCAAGTCTATAGCAGATTCAATAACTACAGTGGGGCTCCTTACATCCTGATAGTCATGTGTATTCTTTTGCTTTATACATGTCCCACTTATAATTAACTTAGTAGTAAGTGAAGTTTTACTAAAGGTTAAAAATATATTAAAAAAACCATCAACTCTTTAGACTTTAGATACACACACATATATAGCCTATGTTATAGAGCATTGTTTACGGAATAGTTAACGGACTTCTAAAAAATACGTGCTCTCCCTTAAAAGAAATCTAAATCTCAGTTTAAAGATAAAGATGGATTGTTTTTTAGATTTGTTTCAAAAGATAGATTATTTTTTAAAAGATAAAAGATAGATTATTTTAAAGGATACACTATTTTTAAAAGATACATTATTTTTTTACATTAAAATTAATAATAATATTAACATTAATGTTAATAATTAATTTCAATGTTAATGTTAATTTTAATATTAATGTTAATATTAATTTTAATGTTAATTTTAATTTTAATGTTCATGTTAATTTAATATTAATTTTAATGTTAATTTAATGTTAAGTTCAATATTAATTCTAATATTAATTTTAATGTTAAAAAATTATGTATCTGTTAAAATAATCTGTCTTTTAAAAAATAATGTATCTTTTAAGAATAATCTACCTTTTAAAAATAATCTATTTTTAAAAATAATATATTTTAAAAATAATATATTTTAAAAAATAATCTGATTTTAAAAATAATCTATTTTAAAAAATAATCTACCTGCCCAACAAATCTATCTTTAAAAGTAATATATCTTTAAAAAACAAATCTAAACAACAATCTAGCTTCAAGAGAGACTTAGATTTTATTTAAGAGAGAGACCACAAATATAAACAAATCTATCTTTAAAAATAATGTATCTTTAAAAAACAAATCTAAACAACAATCTATCTCTAATAGAGATTTAAAATTTATTTAAGAGAGACCACATATATATGTTTTAAGTCCACATAATTATAATGTAAACAATGCTCCATAACATAGGCTATGACACACACACACACACACACACACACACACACACACACACACACATATATATATATATATATATATTTTTATATATATACACACAAAAAGACATACTCATATATACACAAAAAGAAGCACAATAATTAAGAGAACATATATATCATTTCCTAGTGATCTCATACCAAACCTTAGAAGCTAGAAACTCCTAGAAGGTCAACAAATCTCAGTAAGAACCTCGATTATGTGGTTCTTACTTGGAAGCTCGCTTTCCCGATGACGGGAGCTCGTTTTTTTCCGACGACGGGACCTCGTTTCTCCGGCGATGGGAGCTCGTTTCTCCGACGACGGGAGCTCTTCCCATAATATGACCATAATTTTAAAAGATGGCATAGATTTTGGAAAGAAAGTTAGAAAAAATTTAATACATTTACCAAAGTACCAAGAAACTAAAGATTATTTATCTTGACATCATAAAAATCAACATGCAAATGATCTCTCTGTAAATTTGAACTAAACTTTATAAATTCTAATAAATATTAAGATATTTATAAGTTTTGATAACAATAACTAATAAACATAAAAAAATTTATTAGCACACGCTCCCAACTTCAGACACTTCTAAGTAGTCGCGTTTCTCCGACCCCGCTTTCGGCTTATCACAATAATATAGGACAAAAAAATGCTAGTAAAAAATGTAATGAGGAAATGCAAAAAATAAGAAACGGTGCGAAGGAGCCTTGAGGGAGGTCAAGAAGTAGGCGGTCATCAACTGAGGACGTTTTTCTCCACAACCCGATCCATAGCATCTATGATGCAAGTGACACGTCTTACAAGCACACCGGACCAAACCATTAAAGTGTAAATTTGATGAATGTTTACTAGTGCCACAATTTCATTTGAATTTTGAAGAATAATAGAACTTCTATTTCATGCCGATTATCTAGGAAGTCTGGAGCAGCCAAGTACATGGTATCAGACGGTAAAACTATTTCCGAGAAACTGGGAGATCGTATAGCCGACTGAGGTGAATATAGTCGGTAGTAAAGTAGGCTTTAAGAAGAAACCGAGAAATAACAAGTAAATAAGTAAGAAGGTGACATTTTCATTGTTACCAAAAAATGCAATCTAACCAACCACCACAAATATACTGAAAATTTACGCAACATTGAAAAAT
Organism: Iris pallida; assembly: GCA_029216955.1. Classification (NCBI taxonomy): domain Eukaryota; kingdom Viridiplantae; phylum Streptophyta; class Magnoliopsida; order Asparagales; family Iridaceae; genus Iris; species Iris pallida. The sequence continues at coordinate 4,835,671 of JANAVB010030818.1, forward strand.
AATGCTCTCTATTAGAGGAAATAGAAACCAACCTAGGGCTGAAACAGAACCTACATGGGTAGGGCTCGGCTCCAAAGACTTGCACTCGTAGAAGTCAAGGACCTGGGTCCGGCAGTAGCACTACCTAGACCCCACCTCGGCCTAATAGTAGCCCTAATCTATCGCCTCTCCCTTCTATCTGACAACTTATTTGCAGCTAAAAATTTCTCCATAACTACATAAGATTGGTCAACCAGGTGGTTGAGACATTTGATATAATGGAGGGGAAGTCAGACAAGGACGGTAAAAGACTGGCCTAATTGAAAGAAAGAAAAAAAGTATTTTTGCTGGAATTCCTAGAAAAGGAAACATATCAATCTCGAACTCTCGTATCAAAGACATCTTTTTTTAAGAGAAATTTTGACTTACGCCCACTTGAATTACCCATATCAAAGGTGCACCCCACAGTTTTGCATTAATGAATAAATGCCCCCACTTTGGACGAAAACTGTCTAGGGCTAACGGTCAAAGGCTTTGACCCAAAAAATTTGACAAAAATACCCTTCCTTGTATGTGTGCTATCCCTCTCCTCCACCCTACCGCCACTGCCCCCCCTCCTCCCCACCTCCCCCCCACCCACCCACCCCGGCCGCTGCGCCCCCACCCCACTTCGCCCCCCTACCCCCGTCGGCCCCCTCCATCTCGGACGTGGCGGCACCAGCAGCGGCGGGGATGGGTAGAGGCAGTGGCCAAGGGGGACGGGAAAGGGGTGGCGGCCGGCGGGGAGGGAGGGGGGGCAGTGGCGGCGGACATGGCGGCAGCAGCAGTGGCGGCAGCGGCAGCGGCGGGAATGGGAGGGGGCAGCGGCCGGGGGGAGGGGGCAGCGGCCGGAGGGGACAGGGAAGGGGGCAGCGCCCGACGGGGATGGAGGGGGGGCAGTGGCAGCGGGGAGGAGGAGGGGGGAGAGGGGAGGGGGAGAGGAAGAATACAATGTGGGAAGGGTATATTCGTCAAAAACTTTGGGTCAAAGCCTTTGACCGTTAGCCCTACATGGTTTCCGTCCAAAGTGGGGGTATTTCTTCATTAATGCAAAAGTGCGGGGTGCACCCTTAGGCCTCGTTTGGTTCACGGAATCTCCGGGTTGGGAAAGGAAAGTGATTACTTTCCTATGTTTGGGTGTCCAAGGAATTGAGGAGGAAAGGAAAGTGATTCCCAATGGAAGAAAAATTAGGGGGGAAAGTGATTCCATCCATCCAAGCAAGGAATCACTTTCCCACATTGAAGTATTCACTTTCCTTTCCAAATTCCTTGGCATTGCCAAACATCGGAAAGGAAAATCAATGGGAATTAAAGTTTCCCAAAGGAAAGAAAATGACGAGGAATTGATTTCCTTTCCCTTCCATTCCGCGAACCAAACGAGGCCTTAATATGGGTAATTCAAGTGGGGGTAAGTCAAAATTTCTCTTTTTATAATCATTTTTTTTAGTTTCGACAACGGAAACCCTACGCTACCTCAAAGTTTGAAGTCAGCGAATAGTCTTGCTTATGTACTAGAAAAATGCATAACCTTTACAGTGCCGAAACCATACAAAATTTAATTCAAACTACCCGTCAAACCAAAACATGAATCAACAAAGAAAGATACCTAGAACGTAAGCTTATAAATCACAGTTTTGCTCAAATATTACATGTAACTAACCAAAGAAGTATTCCTAAAAGGAGCTTTCTTCTCAATCAGACAAGACGACATTCAAATATATGTCCAAGATTTATAAACCCTAACATCAATCGAATGGAAGGAAACAGGGAGGGAGTAAACCTAACCTGCCGAGAACCTGGGCTAGGATTTTGATGTAGGAATCGATGATCTCGTCGCGGGTGAGGTTCGGCTCAGGCGGTTCGACGACGCACAGCCAGTGCTCGAAGTCGCAGCCGTCGAGGAGGATCGTCTCCTTCGGGGGACGGTTGCTCCAGTTCGGCGACGGATCGTTCAGCGATGAGGTCGCCGGCCGCGTCGAGAAGGTTCTGGAACCACCGGCGGCGGGGAAGAGGAAAGGGCGGCAGAGGGGAGCTGCGACTGCGGGGAAGAGGGGACGTAGGCGGAGGAGGGAGGGGGTCTTGGAGAGCTTGGAGATTAGGGTTAGGGTTCGGGACGCCATGGAAATGATGGTTCTGGTCTGGAGAGGGAAGGTGTTAAAACCCTAGCGTAGGAGTGGAGAGGAATAATAAGGGTTTTAGAGTGGGCTGGTGGGCTGGGCCTTTAGAAGTTTTTCGGTCTAGTTTCTGTTTTTGCAGTTTCTTTTTCGGCCGATAATTTTGTGCTCATCCTTTCAACTTTTGAATGGGAGTAGGAATGATTTGTTTTGCAAATTTTTTCCATTAGAAAAATATAAATATTAACTTTCATTATTTACAAGTACTTTTACAATTTTAATACAAATGGCATGGACTTTAATATGGTATAGCCCTAGTCGTCATCTTCTTCCCTTTTCACTCTACACTAAACCTAGATCTTAGTCCTCAAAATCTACTATAAAAATACCAATAAGCTCAACTACATGCCAGCTACCTCCTTTCCCAACCACATTACTCCATGGTCATCGCGTCAATTGTTCCGCCTTCCTCGAGAGACTCCAGCAAGTCAACTTTCGAACTCTGTTAGCCACTTTTGAATAGTCTTCCCTCAACTCTTCTCCTCTACCATCTTCATGCCTTGACTCATGCATAATTGATACACTTGGTTTCTATCTCCAAATTTCCAATGCACGTGAAATATAATTTCTTTCCAGGAACAACTCATGATAAGAACCATAGAACAATAAAAACATCACTTATACAGTGATTTTACCCACAGTCGACTGTTTATCCCTACAACAAATAAGGATTAGAAAATTTTGCATATATATAGTTTCATGTCCGTATCTGCATCAAATTATTAAGCTTGCAACAATGTTATCCCTAGCATGCAACCTAACTATATGATGGTTCATGGGTGACTTCCCATAATAAGAAGTTGGGATATACAAGTCTATCTCTCTAATAGACATAATATCCCCTGATCGCAAGGATGTACAAGCCTTAGGGTGTTCTCTTGTTTGTCGATACGATTCCGAAGTCCCAGAAATCGATCGAGACTATAACTTGTCCACAAGTTTCCTAAGACTGATGCATGATATGCAAATTTTATCAAATAAAATAATGTCATGTAGGAGCTAAGTGCCAAATGGATTTACTTTTATATCTTTCTTTCAAACCATAGAGTCGTAGCTTTATTCATCCTTTCTTTCATTCTTACGGCCAAGTTGTTCTTTATTTCCTTCTTTCCTAACATTTCTTTATAAACAGTACAATATTTCTATATACTTCTATCTTTACATCATATGATAAAGGAACATTCTTTCTATGCAATAGAATATCAGTCCTTTCAATTCTATCATTAGTTTATAACTCAAGCATGCAAGTCTTCTTCTTGTTTAACAACTTACGATAAAGGAACATGCAATCATACTTTTGTTAACATGCATAGCAATGGTTCTTTCAATTGTATTCTCAGTCTAACTTATACATGAAATCATACTATCTTTTCTTAACAAGCATAGAGATTTCATGTACTTATCTTTTTAGTGATTACGAACTCTATTCTTAGAAGCAAAGCATACATTTAATTCTCTATAGGTTCATTATTAATCATGGGAAAAAAAATCATAAAATGAAGTCTTGTCCACTCACCTAAGATGAAACATCTTAATGTCCCAACAAGGGTAATTTTACTGAAGGCTTTCCTTACTTGAGCCAGGAAACCCACATCGATATAAATATAATGCTACCGCTAGGAGCAGAAAATTACATAATACCCCACTAAGAAAAAGTTCCATCCTTGAAACTTAGAGAATAAACTTACCAATATCCCAAGCATTGATGGTCCTCTTTCCAGTGCCATCATCTATCAATAAAACTCATAATCAATCAAATACATGTTATCATCATAGAAAATATTTACGGACTTAAGTGTATGGAACTTTCATCTTGTCAACATTATCAAGGAGGCTAGGGATTTTCGATCAAGAAGACATTTTTAGGTTGAAACGAATCAAGGGAGGGCCAAAGGAAATGAACCTTGTGCTCTGATACGATTATGTCATGCCCTAATCTAGAAGAATCAATAAGTTATCATTGGACATGATGTCATGCAAGCCTACGTTGCACTTATACAAGGCATAATCTTGTATATTTACAAAATAGACTGAATATATAAGGAACCAGTGAAACTTTAATACAGAAAATCTAATAAACACAATAAGATGAGAATAAATATTTTCTTTATTGATACATTATAGCAGAATACAGAGAGGGACACTTTCTAGCCAACTCAAAATGCCAAACTTGGATTACAGTTTTCAAAGTAAAAAAAAAAAGAATTACAATAACTTTATTCCATACATTACATCCTTTTATACGATAAAACTAATGCACCTTCTGATCTCTAGCTTTCAAATGATGAGGGTCTTCTATCGCCTCAACAAGTCCATCAGAATATCCAACACCTATGGGAGTCGGGTCAGTACACTGGAGAATGCACTGGTGATTGACCAAAACTATGCTCAATTGAAAGTAGTTACTAAGTAATCATATGAGAAAACGTTCTTTTAACGGTGGTATTTTTATCTTTTATCTACTATAATTTCATGCCAATACAAATCAAGAGTTTTTTTTTTCGAAACTTAATCAAAAGTCGTATTCTTTTTTTTTCATCCATTGAAGCAGTAGAGACAATTCATGCACAAATTATGTTACTTTTCTACTTTTACCAAATGTAACATTTTTCTTTAAGCAAATCTTAGGTATATTGTAGCAGTATTCATTTAAGCCATATTCTTTCTTATTAACAGATAGCAGCATATACTTAATTCAATTTCTTTCTGAGGAACAATTCATGATAAGAAACATAGAATAATAAAATATCGCTTATATAATGATTCTTACTCACGGTCGATTATACATCCTTGCAACAAACAAGGATTAGAATAATACATATATTTTTTTTCTGAGTCAATGGCACTGATCTTTTATGAATAAAAAATACATGTTAGGTTTGATCTGTTTGTTGCACAAGGCAAAGTTCTTCACAACTATGTTTCCATAATTGAGCTACTTCCCCGATTAAGGCAGTGCTAAAATATATATATATATATATATATATATATATATATATATATATATATATGGTATACTTGTTGTCACGACCTGCACCCTAGAGTAAGGGCACGAGGAGTGGTTACGTCCAGCCTACGCCGCAGTGTCGGCGGTAGAACGCTGTCATAGGTCAATCATCTAACAATATAAAATGTACCTATACAGTATATACACTCCGAATGGAGGTGACATAGCAGAATACAGTCTCAATCACATCTAAGACAGAATGATAAGATAGATAGATATGAAACGAAATCCACAGAGATATACAACAGATAGAAGTCTAAGTGTCTATGATAACACAAATCTAGAAATATCCCAAATATCAAATACAGTAATCCAGAATGTAAATATAAAGAAAAGACATCCTAGTCTAAAGGAGTGTCATCCACTGCTAAGGGGTCCTGCTGCTGGTCCAGGGCATAACAGTCCTCTAGGGTAGTCCCGTAATAGGTGGGACAGCACACCTTGTCCTCATCCTCTGTAATATTTCCAACAAGTTCATTCAGGACAGGAGCGAGCACAATACATCTCAACAAATCATAACAGGATAGGAAATATAATCATGCTAGGGAGTAAGATACATAAAACTGAAGAACAACATAATGTAAAAGAGAGACTGTAAGTAAATATCTACAATATATAAGTGAACTAAACAATGCTAGTGATTCAGAATACAAGATGAACATGTGAACAGCTAGAGGGTGATTCATGACTATAGTAAAGAGGTGATTCATGACTATTCTACTGTGGAATTATTCACATGCTCAGTTTCTACTTCCCCATCCCCAATCAATACACAAGGATCCAGTCAAGTTATGTTAAGATTCATGACTATACTACTTTGTCCATAAAGGGTGATTCAAGAGAGATTCATGAATAGATTCGGGAAGGCCTGTGATTTATGAGAGTACAGGAATCACAAGCTGATACATGAAGATTCATGATAATAGAAGCATGAGATACATGATGTAAGTGAAACACACGAGACAAGAGTATCTGATGCTCCCGAGGGGATAACATCTCATGAAAGAATCCATATAGTACTAATCCGTATTACCAACGTGTCAGCATCAAGTAAAGTAATCTAAAGCAGGAAATATAATCCTAAATAAGATATGAAATGATCAAAGAATGTACTCGTCTGGTATCCTGAATATTTGAAAAGAATATACTGTCCGAGGAGTGGTCTCCTATAGAACAGTACAAGTCACTGCATGTCTAAAATAATAAAATAGACTGCTACAATGCATCTACATGATGTTTGGGATCAATCTAGGCTAAAATCAATCCTTGGTCAACTCTAGTCAACTCTAACAGTCAAACTAGGTCAAACTAGTCTAGGTTGGTCTAACCTAGGATTAACAAGTCAATCTAAGTCTCTAACCAATTACCATACAAGCCACACTAGTCTAGTACCATAGCCTACACTATACTTCACATATAACAAAACCATATATGTATATATCATAAAATCAATATATATCACATTCACATTATATATATGTAAATATACATATAGGGTAGCTATATAGGTATAGGCACTAGATTAACACATACATATATACATGTAGAGAGATAGACATGTGTGTGTGTATATGTAGTGTAACAGGAATTTAGATAGGGTGTGGGTAACATAATGTGTGAAAGAGTGTGTGTACATTTAATAGGAGATCTGTGTGTAGGTTCTCAGGGAATGTGATTTGGGTGTGTGTGTGTTTACATTAACAGTGTAATGTGTCAATGTGACAGTTAGTGTCATAGGAAAAACTGGAAACAGTGTTGTGTGTAACCTGTGTGTCTCAGTGTGACAGTGTAGATGTGTGTGTGTCATTAGAGCATAGGCATGTGTGTGAGTGTAGATAGTGTGTGTCAGTGTGTCTTAGTGAAACAGTAAAAATAGTATGTGTGAAAGGGTGTGTAATGTGACTACATTATAGGGATAGTGTCTCAGTTATTAAGTGTGTATCAATCCCAAATTTTCAGTCCCAGGTCTTAACAGTGAAGTGTGGGCATGAACATTATGTTCTCAGAAATTCCAAACAAGATGACAGTGCAAGTAAATCAGTCTTAGTAGTTAGCATACCCAAAACCAATTCGATAACCCATTTCTCAACACAAATCACAAACCAACATGATCCTCATCTATTACATATGTAAGTGAACCTAACTTAATCATTTAACATCATTAAATCAGTTAAATATGTAATCAAAACTCAGAAAATCCATTCAGTGAAGTGTATCAGTCACTTGTTCAAAACAGCCCAAATGAGGATTCAAAACCATAACTCCATGCAAATCAAAAACCCAACATGGTTGGCTAATCCATGATATGAATTGGTGAACCAAACAGTATAATGTAATCATTCAAACAAGTGAATCAGTGAATCATTCGAATTTAAATCAGTAAATCAGTTGAGTATCAGGATTTTAGGGAAATCCATAATTTCGAATTTAAATTAACAACAAAATACAAATCAGTGGGTTGGTAATTAATGATACATGTGAGAGAGTGTTAGAAGTGTGTCCTAGTGTCCACAAATAGGACACATTTGTGTCCAATTCAAAATACAACACAGTAGTGCACACAGTACACTAAACGGCGTGCACAGGTTCACTGAGGTCGTGGATACGACACACAATACGTGTGGCTACGTGGTCATGTCCACGTGCAGCCCACGTGTCAGGCTATACATTCGATACCCTGTGAGGTGTCCACGATGTGTCCACAGCGAATATGAGCGCGTGTTTGTGCGCGTGTCTGTACGTGTCTACTGACAGTGCACGACAGTACGTGTCCAATACGGGCGGGATTGCTCCGCGTGTCATGCATCGTTTGCTCCCAAAATTTAGGAGCATGATGACAAACAGTGCCCCATCCTCCCTACCAATTTTTGTGTCATCATGTGTCCTGTACAGTGAGTTCTAGGGCCCGATAGGCAGGACACTTAGCCGAGCCCCGTGCAGCGTGTCCAGCACCAATTTCGACACGAAAACTGATACAAACACAAATCAGTCCTCACAAATATTAATATACATATATAGATCTAGGGATCCATGTAATTAGTTCTACAAAAATTAGAAATAAAATCCTAAGAGGCAATTAATCAAACACCTATCTATATACTATGATACGTGTCCGATACAGACACCAATGGACACGAAATTAACCCAAATTTCAGGAACAGCTAGGGGACTCCTAAATCTAGCCCTAAATATAAAAAAAACATAATATTAAATTAATTTGTGGAGTTTTACCTATATGTGCAAATAGCAAGAAAAAGCTTCAAATGGGGGGTTCCTCCTTGCTAGCCAAATGCTCCCAAATTGCACAAAAATTGAGATTGCTCCCCAAAATCAGCAAGTAGAGATTGATTAGAATTATATACAAAAGATTTGGATGAAAAAAGAATAAAAATAGATTTAATAGGAATTTTAGAAAGTGGGGATTTACCTTTCCTTCTGAAAACTAGATTGAGCACAAAAGAGGCAAGAACAAGTGGATGAGGCATTAAATAGGTGGGAAACCCTAGGGGTGGCCAGCCATGGTGGGCTTAGCTAGGGTTTGGGCTTAAGTCATGGGACTATGGCTTAATTACATAAGTCATGAAATTAATTCTAAGTCATAAGTCATGCACCAAATCACTAGTCCTCCTATTCAAACCTTGATTTCTAAATGACTAACCTAGATTGTCTTAAGTTAGACTAGGGTCTCACCATGCTAACCTACTCACCATAGTTAGGGTCAATAGCTAGGTTAGTCTACAAAGTCTCAACTAGTCAAAGTCAAAATCACAATCATCAATTAAATAAATTAAATAAATTTTAAAAAAATCACAAATGATCAAAATACCCTCAATCTAAAATGTGATAGTGACAAATCTACCCTCCTTAAAAGAATTTCATCCTCGAAATTAAAAGATTAAACTAAACTGATGAGAATGATAGATAATCATACCTCAAGGTCCAAAAAGATAAGGGTATTGTTCGCGCATCTCAACCTCCCGCTCCCATGTAGACTCTCCTAGAGAATGATGTCTCTATGCGACGCGAACCAAGGGTATCACCTGGTTTCTCAGTACCTTCTCTTAGCGATCCAGAAGCTCCACTGGCTGCTCTGGATAACTGAGGATAGGCCCCACCTTAATCTCCGAATGGTCAAGTACATGGCTAGGGTCAGCCACATACCGTCTCAAATGTGATACGTGGAATACGTTGTAGACACCCATTAGTGCAGATGACAAGTCTAGCCTGTATGCCACATCATCGACTCTCCCGCTGATCATGAAAGGTCCGATGAAGTGCGGACTAGGCTTCCCACCTCCACCAAAACGTATGTTACCACGAGTCGGAGATATCTGCAGAAAAACTATGTCTCTGACCTAAACACAAACAAGGTCTCATGTTACTAGATAATCAAACATGATTCAACAAACAAAACAAACAAACAACCTACTTTTAATCCTATCTCTAATCTGTACCTTAAACTCCAACGGCCTCCGGTGGCTATCGGTCCAATGCCGATGTCTGTCCTGTACCACGCGAAGTCTGTCCCTGATGAGCTTCACCTTCTCGGCTGCGTCAACAACCATCTCAGGTCCCAATAAAGCTTGCTCACCAACATCATCCCAAGATAAGGGTGTACGACACCTACGCCCGTACATAGCCTCGAAAGGTGACATCTCAATGCTGGCATGATAACTGTTGTTGTAAGCAAACTCTACCAAATGTAGGTGATCCTCCCAGGAACCTCCAAAATCCAAGACGCACGTCCGCAGCATGTCTTCGAGCGTCTGAATAGTCCCTTCTGACTGTCCGTCCGTTTGGAGGTGGTATGCAGTACTAAACTTGAGCTGAGTGCCCAAACTAGTCTACAGACTCCTCCAGAAATGGGAAGTAAAACGACTATCCCGATCCGAGACGATGCTGACCAGAACTCCATGAATCCTAACAATCTGCCGTATGTACATCTCTGCAAGCCTCTCTGTAGACGTACCCACCTTGAATGGCAAAAAGTGGGCCGATTTGGTCAACCTGTCAACGATGACCCAAATTGCGTCTTTCCTCCTGGTGTATGCGGTAACCCAGATATAAAATCTATCGTGATATGCTCCCACTTCCACTCTGGAATGGGCAATGGCTGTAATAATCCTTCTGGCCTCTGCCTCTCTGCCTTGACCTGCTGACAGACCAGGCACCTGGCTACGAAGCGAGCTACCTTCCGCTTCATCACATACCACCAGACATGCTCTCTCAGATCCCTGTACATTTTGTTGGCACCAGGATGTATAGAGTACTAAGATCTGTGAGCCTCCTGCATGACCTGCTCCTGAGCTCTCCACTAGACACACATAACCTGGAACCGTGCCTCAAGGCACCATCCTCTGCAAGAGAAAACTCGCCATCCACTAGCCCTGCTCGAACCTGCTCTTGGATACACCGCAGAGCAACATCCTTGAACTGCATCTACTTGATCCTCTCTATCATGTTCGACTGTATCTGAAGGCCCCATATCTGCATCTGCACTCCGGGCACAATCCCCTCAATACCCAGGCTCTCCAAGTCCGCAAGCAAATTACGGTCCATAGTCAAACACATGGTTGTCAGATACCTACTCAAGACATCAGCAACCACGTTGGCCTTCCCTGGATGATACTGTAGTGAGATATTGAAGTCCTTCATCAGCTCTAGCCACCTGCGCTGCCTCATGTTGAGCTCTTTCTGTGTAAACACATACTTCAAGCTCTTATGATCTGTGAAGATCTCCACCCTCTCTCCATACAAGTAGTGCTTCTACAACTTCAAAGCAAAAATTACTACTGCCAGCTCTAAGTCGTGGGTAGGGTAGTTCTTCTCATGAGAACGTAACTGCTTGGAAGCATAGGCAATCACCTTCCCATGTTACTGTAAGACACAACCCAACCCCTTCCCTGAAGCGTCACTATAGATAGTGATCCCTCCTGAACTTGATGGCATTGTCAGAATCGGAGCTGTCGTAAGCCGCTTCTTCAACTCATCGAAAGCATCCTGATACTCCTCTGACCAAACAAACTCAGCATCCTTCCGGGTCAGCCTAGTCATCGGTTCTGTAATCCGGAAGAAATCCTGCATGAACCTCCTGTAATATCCTGTCAGCCCCAAGAAGCTCCTGATCTCTGCTATTGAAGTCGGCGTCGACCAAGCCTCAACTGATGTGATCTTCTTCGGGTCCACTGAGATCCCATCCCCAGTCACCACATGATCCAAGAAGTCAACTCTGTCCAGAAAGAACTCGCACTTCGAGAGCTTACCATACAGCCTCTCCCTCCTGAGTGTCTCTAGAACCACTCTCAAATGCTCCTCGTGCTCCTCCTCAGTCTTCGAATACACCAGGATATCATCAATGAATACCACCACAAACTTGTCCAAGTACTGGTGGAACACCTTGTTCATCAAGTTCATAAATACTGTCGGTGCATGGGTTAGCCCAAACGGCATAACTAAGAACTCAAACTGTCCATACCGCATCCTGAAAGCGGTCTTCGGGATATCCTCCCTCTTCATCTTCACCTGGTGATAACATGACCTCAAATTAATCTTGGAGAAAACTCGAGCACCGCTCAACTGATCAAAGAGATCATCGATCTGCGGCAGTGGGTATCTGTTCTTGATTGTCAGGTTGTTGAGTACCCTGTAGTCGATACCCTGTAGTCGATACACATCCGTACCGACCCATCCTTCTTGGGTACAAAGAGTACCGGTGTACCCCAAGGTGAAGAACTCGATCGGATGAAGCCATTATCCTGTAGCTCATCTACCTGCTTCTTCAGTTCCACCAACTCACTGTTGTTCACTCGATAGACATGCTGAAAAATCGGTTCCGTACTGGAAACCAAGTCTATCGAGAACTCAACATCCCTGTCCGGTGGAAGCCCTGGTAACTCCTCCGGGAAGACATCCATGAACACTATAATCAATGGATGTGGAGCTGCCTGCTCCTCAACTGAAACTCTGCAGAAAAGTCTGCCGTCCTGCTCTGCCTGCCGTCGGGTGTACTCGAACTCTTGCTCTCCTGGCGCTCCAAAAGAACCCTACCCCCTCGGCAATCTATGCTGGCGTGATACATGCTCAACCAATCCATACCTAATACGATATCGTAGTTCGTTAGTGGCATGACGTGCAGGCTCACCTCCAACTCTCGGTCTCCCAAAATAACGCTCCGCCCTCTGCAAACATCACTCACGAGGATAACACCACCCCCGGTCGTGATCTTGCAGGTCCTAGACAATGATTCAGATACTAGGCAGTGTCTAATAGCAAATAATACCGACACAAAACTGTGGAAAGCCATAGAATCAAATAGAGCGAAAGCTGGAATAGAGTCGAGAAGAACCGAACCTGTAATCAACTCTCCAACGGCCTCTGCATCCTCGGCCGCCATGGCGAAAGCTCGCCCCTGCTGACCTCCACGAGCCTGCTGTTGATGCTGGACGAACCTCTGCTGCTGAGTCTGCAGTGGAACCCTCTACTGCTGCCCTGCCGGAGCCTTGGCTTCTGCTCCCTGCGCTACTCTGCCTATGAACTGAGCGCACTCCTTCAGCTGATGATCAACTGCTCCACAAAGAAGGCACCTACCCAATCTCTTCATGCACTCATTCCACCCGTGCCCTGGCTTCTTGCAATAAGCACAGCTGGTGGTCTGCTGTCTCGATGCCTGCTGCGGTACCCTCGGCTGCTGATAATGCACCTGCTGGAAAGGTGCCCGGCCCTGCTGCTGAAACTGCTGCTGATGTACTGGCCTCTGTGGCTGCTGGTGCTAAAAATGAGGCCTCTTGGCCTGGCCCCCGTAGCTACTAGCTCCCTGGAAGTCTCGTCCCCTCTTGAGCCTCAGCTCAAGATCATCCTCTGCAGCTAAAGCATCCACCAAGATCTCCTCGAAAGTAGTGCTACGGGCACTCTTGGTATAGGACTTAACCTCCTTTTCCAATCCCTTTTTGAACCTCTGAGCCTTCGTCGCCTCGGACAACCCCTCGACAAATCTGCCCAGACGGCAGAACTCCCCTGCATACTCCTCCACGAACTGACTGCCCTAGACTAAGGCCTCAAACTGAGTCTCGAGGGCTCCTAGCACTGCATCTGGGAAAAATTTCTCCTTGAACAGCTTCTTGAATGCTGCCCAAGTCTGCCCAGGCGTACCAACCCTCGGGTCAGTCTGGTACCAAGTGCGAGACAAATCCTGTATCATGCTGGCCATCGCCTTGATCTGAAGCCTCGCCGAAATCTCTGCCAGTCTGAATATCTCCTCCATATGCTCTATCCACTCATCAGCATACAGAATGCCCTTTGTACCCCGGAAATCCTTCGGGTGCATCTTCTGAAAGTCTTGGATGCCCTTCTTCCTCGGCGGCTGTGGCTGCTGAACTACCGCTGGCTGAGCTGCTGCTGCTCTCTCAACTGTAGTTAGGACCAGATCAATGCCCCGACTAAACTCTGCAGTCTGCCACTGCTGCTGGGCCTCCATGAACTACTGAAAGAAGAAGAATAGCTGAATTGCGTCGTCCCCAAAGGTGGCTGCTGCTGCTGGAGCACCTCTGGAATCACCGGACTCGGCCTATGCCCTGCTGGTGGAGGGGCTCCTCTGAACGTAGCTGAAATGCCTACCCCAGCTGGCATAACTGGGACTGCAGTACCGGGAGTTGGCTGCTGCTACTGAGGACGAGAGGTGGCAGACCCATCTGCAGCGTCCCCCAGTCCGGAGCGATGCAATCTCGTCTCAACCATCCTGGAAACACATATCAAACAATAAATGATTGCTGAGAATGAGTCGAAATAGCAAAGGAGGACAGTTTATATTCAAAAGAAAATAATAGCAGCAAAATATAGATATACGGAATCTGATAAGGAGTTTTTCTTAATGTGATTGAGTACCTTCAAAAATATCCTAATCCTACTGCAGGCTGCAGTGATACTCTAGTTGAATACCACTGTATTTCTAAACTAGACCTGCATAGGCTACCACTAAAAATGTGTCACGATCCGTACCCTAGAGTATGGGCATGAGGAGTGGTTACATCCAGCCTACGCCGCAGTGTCGGCGGTAGAACGCTGTCCTAGGTCAATCATCTAACAATATAAAAGGTACCTGTACAGTATATACACTCCGAATGGAGGTGACATAGCAGAATACAGTCTCAATCACATCTAAGGCAGAATGATAAGATAGGTAGATATGAAACAAAATCCACAGAGAGATACAACAGATAGAAGTCTAAGTGTCTATGATAACACGAATCCAAAAATATCCCAAATATCAAATACAGTAATCCAGAATGTAAATATAAAGAAAAGACATCCTAGTTTAAAGGAGTGTCATCCACTGCTAAGGGGTCCTACTGCTGGTCCAGGGCACAACAGTCCTCTAGGGTAGTCCCGTAATAGGTGGGATAGCACGTCTCGTCCCCATCCTCTGTAATATTTCTAACAGGTCCAGTCAGGATAGGAGCGAGCAGGAGCGAGCACAATATATCTCAACAAATCATAACAGAATAGGAAATATAATCATACTGGAGAGTAAGATACATGAAACTGAAGAACAACATAATATAAAAGAGTGACTGTAAGTAAATATCTACAATATATAAGAGAACTAAACAGTGCTAGTAATTCAGAGTACAAGATGAACATGTGAACAGCTGGAGAGTGATTCATGACTATACTAAAGCGGTGATTCATGACTATTCTACTTTGAAATTATTCACATGCTTAGTTTCTACTCCCCCATCCCCAATCAATACACAAGGATCCAGTCAAGTTATGTTAAGATTCATGACTATACTACTTTGCCCATAAAGGGTGATTCAAGAGTGATTCATGAATAGATTTGTGAAGGCTCTGTGATTCATGAGAGTACAGGAATCACAAGCTGATACATGAAGATTCATGATAATAGAAGTATGAGATACATGATGTAAGTGAAACACACGAGACAATAGTATCTGATGCTCTCGAGGGGGATAACATCTCATGAAGGGATCCATATAGTACTAATCCGTGTTACCAACGTGTCAGCATCAAGTAAAGTAATCTAAAGCAGGAAATATAATCCTAAATAAGATATGAAATGATCAGAGAATGTACTCGTCTGGTATCCTAAATATCTGAAAAGAATATACTGTCCGAGGAGTGGTCTCCTATAGAACAGTACAAGTCACTGCATGTCTAAAATAATAAAATAGACTGCTACAACGCATCTACATGATGTTTGGGATCAATCTAGGCTAAAGTCAACCCTTGGTCAACTCTAGTCAACTCTAACAGTCAAACTAGGTCAAACTAGTCTAGGTTGGTCTAACCTAGGCATAACAAGTCAATCTAGGTCTCTAACCAATTACCATACAAGCCACACTAGTCTAGAACCATAGCCTACACTATACTTCACATATAACAAAACCATATATGTATATATCATACAAATCAATGTATATCACATTCACATTATATATATATATGTAAATATACATATAGGGTAGCTATATAGGTATAGGCACTAGATTAACACATACATATATACATGTAGAGAGATAGACATGTGTGTGTATATATCTAGTGTGACAAGAATTTAGATAGGGTGTGGGTAACATAATGTGTGAAAGAGTGTGTGTGTACATTTAATAGGAGACATGTGTGTAGGTTCTCAGGGAATGTCATTTGGGTGTGTGTGTGTTTACATTAACAGTGTAATGTGTCAATGTGACAGTTAGTGTCATAGGGAAAACTGGAAACAGTGTTGTGTGTAACCTGTGTGTCTCAGTGTGACAGTGTAGATGTGTGTGTGTCATTAGAGCATAGGCATGTGTGTGTGAGTGTAGATAGTGTGAGTCAATGTGTCTTAGTGAAACAGTAAAAACAGTGTGTGTGAAAGGGTGTGTAATGTGACTACATTATAGGGATTGTGTCTCAGTTATTAAGTGTGTATCAATCCCAGATTTTCAGTGCCAGGTCTTATCAGTGAAGTGTGGGCATGAACATTATGTTCTCAGAAATTCCAAACAATATGACAGTGCAAGTAAATCAGTCCTAGCAGTTAGCATACCCAAAACCAATTCGATAACCCATTTCTCAACACAAATCACAAACCAACATGATCATCATCTATTACATATGTATATGAACCTAACTTAATCATTTAACATCATTAAATCATTTAAATATGTAATCAAAACTCAGAAAATCCATTCAGTGAAGTGTATCAGTCACTTGTTCAAAACAACAGCCCAAATAAGTATTCAAAACCATGACTCCATGCAAATCAAAAGCCCAACATGGTTGGCTAATCCCTGATATGAATTGGTGAACCAAACAGTATAATGTAATCATTCAAATAAGTGAATCAGTGAATCATTCGAATTTAAATCAGTGAATCAGTTGAGTATCAGGATTTTGGGGAAATCCATAATTTTGAATTTAAATTAACAACAAAATATAAATCAGGAGGTTAGTAATTAATGATACATATGAGAGAGTGTTATGAGTGTGTCCCAGTGTCCATGAATAGGACACATTCGTGTCCAATTCAAAATATAACACAGTAGTGCACACAGTACACTGAACGTCGTGCACAGGTTCACTGAGGTCGTAGACACGACACACGACATGTGTGGCCATATGGTCATATCCACGTGTAGCTCACGTGTCAGGCTACACATTCGACACCCTGTGAGGTGTCCACGATGTGTCTACAGTGGACACGAGCGCGTGTTTGTGTACGTGTCTGTGCGTGTCTTCTGACAGTGCACGATAATACGTGTCAAGTGCGGG
Source organism: Iris pallida (assembly GCA_029216955.1). NCBI lineage: Eukaryota > Viridiplantae > Streptophyta > Magnoliopsida > Asparagales > Iridaceae > Iris > Iris pallida. The sequence continues at coordinate 4,852,639 of JANAVB010030818.1, forward strand.
CGGGATTGCACCGCGTGTCGTGAATCATTTGCTCCTAAATTTTGGGAGTATGAGGACAGACAGTTCCCCATCCTCTCCACCAATTTTTGTGTCATCACGTGTCCTGTACAGTGAGTTCTAGGGCCCGATAGGCAGGACACTTAGCCGAGCCCCGTACAGCATGTCCAGCACCAAATCTGACACGAAAACCGACACAAACACAAATCAGTCGTCACAAATATTAATATACACATATAGATCTTAGGATCCATGTAATTAGTTCCACAAAAATCAGAAATAAAATCCTAAGAGGCATTTAATCAAACACCTATTTATACACTATGATACGTGTCCGATACGGACACCAAATGGACACGAAATTAACCCAAATTTCAGGAACAGCTAGGGGACTCCTAGATCTAGCCCTAAATACAAAGAAAACAGAATATTAGATCAATTTGTGGAGTTTTACATATAGGTGTAAATAGCACAAAAAAGCTTCAAATAGGGGTTCCTCCTTGCTAGCCAAATGCTCCCAAATTGCAAAAAAATTGTGATTGCTCCCCAAAATCAGCAAGTAGAGATTGATTAGAATCATATGCAAAAAATTTGGATGAAAAAGGAATAAAAATGGATTTTATAGAAATTTTGGAAAGTGGAGATTTACCTTTCCTTCTAAAAACTAGGTTGAGCACAAAAGAGGCAAGAACAAGTGAAGGCGGCATTAAATATGTAGGAAACCCTAGGGGTGGCCGGTCGTGGTGGGCTTAGCTAGGGTTTGGGCTTAAGTCATGGGCCTATGGCTTAATTACATAAGTTATGAAATTAATTCTAAGTCATAAGTTATGCACCAAATCACTAGTCCTCCTATTCAAACCTTGATTTCTAAATGACTAACCTAGATTGTCTTAAGTTAGACTAGGGTCTCACCATGCTAACCTAGTCACCATAGTTAGGGTCAATACCTAGGTTAGTCTACAAAGTCTCAACTAGTCAAAGTTAAAATCACAATCACCAATTAAATAAATTTCAAAAAAATTCACAAATGACCAAAATACCCTCAATCTAAAATATGGTAGTGACACTTGTATAGGCGTCGACATTTTGTGCCTTGGGGTATACTTGTACAGGCTTCGGCATTTTGAGCCTTGCTGGAATAAAATGGAGTGTTCTATATATATATATATATATATATATATATATATATATATATATATATATAAATATATATATAAATATAACATATATATATATATATATATATATATATATATATATATATATATATATATATATATATATATATATATATATATATATATATATATATATATATAGTGCCCTTCCTGTACGAGATTTTTTTTACGGGAACATACGGGAGAAAGAAAAAGATAACGCTTTCAAGAGGAAAATGCGCTGTCCCATCTCAACACACTTCTCAACCAATCCGATTTTTTTTGTCTTCCAGCAGAAGGAATAGTTGATGCCACCAAAAACAAAAAGGATGGAGAAAATGGCTTGACGCGATGGGATGCTCGGTGCGTCGGAAACTGCAGGCGCACAACGGCCACCTTCTCGTTCTCTGGAGTCCTGGCTGCTTCGAGAATCACTTCAGTATCCTAAATCCAAGCATCTGCGGCGATAGCATCTTCACTACCGTCAAAGAATGGAGGGTTCAAGCGCTTGAAGCTGTTGGCCACGCTGTTACCCTGATGACCTCCTCTGGTCAGAGCATCCGTCACTGCCTGGTGCAAGGCGTCTCCACGACGATCTTGAGAAGCTATCAAGGTCCTGACGAGTCCTACCAAAGTGCCATCATCAGGCTCGACAGGCTGAACTGGCTGGACTGGTGGCTCTCCGTCAGAAGACACGACTCTGGAGGCTACTCCGGAATGCTGGGCTTGATCTCCAGGTTGCTGCTGGTCAGCGGGAGGTGCTCCGCCTTGCTGGTCGGTAGGACCACGAACAATGCCGCTGAAAAAGACAACATAGGGAATAATAAGGAAGGACCAGGACAAATCGACGATACAAGCATATGATCAGGACAAGAATCCAGGGATTCAGAAGATACGAGCAGAGATCAAGGACGAATACTGATTGAGACATCTATTCGGTAAACCCTCACATATCTTGATTTACAAGACCTGCATGGGCCACCACTTAAACCATGTCACGCCCTAGAACCAGAATACTGGAGAGCGGGGGCAGACATAGCCAGCTACGTATATTGAAATGGAATCCATCTCGCTATACGGTCACGGCTGTCTAGATACATGAGGGTTTATCTACAAGCCAACAGTCTCTTAGGGTCATGAACAAGCCTAGTGTCTCAATCACAAGCAAGTAAGTAAAAGGTTACAAGAAGTATGATCATTAAATATACAATAGTAAGGCGTCCCAAACATTACATATTCAGCTGATCATAAAGCTAGTCGTTACAAAATATTAGGACTAGCAAGAGTTTAGTCATACATGATCAACCCTAGGATCTGTCAATCATGTTACAGCCCGTAGGCAGACAGTAAGTAAAGTACTATCGAGCTAAACAGGTGCTCGTCGGCTAAACGCCTCAAAAGAATATTTTTACAATAGAGTGGGAGAGCCAAAAATAACCCACTCGTTGCCAGGGTTCCGTCTAGTGGCCACCATCTGGCTGGAAGGTCGGTAGATCCTCTGGAGCTGCTCCGAAATCTGGCCATACAAAACCAGCTGGGTCAGATCCCAGAAAGAGCAAGTGCCACAAAGGAAGCTTCACTTAGGAACTAAAACCAGCAATCAGCACAAGAGTATAAATAAGGTAAGAACTGGAAATAAAGATAATACATCAGGATGATATACGACGAGATAACCATGGAACTATTCAGATAACCAGGTTACAACCCGTAAACCAAACAAGGACCGGGGTTGTAACCCTTCGTCTGAACAGAACTTGGAAGTCTCACCATTTATCGATAAAATAAATACAGGCATTCAGGTCATGTAGTAATCTGGAACAGAATCAGGACAAGACTAGACAGGTTAGACTCCATCCAATCATTTCATGGCCAAGCAAGAGTTACGGCTTGATACTTTAACTAACTAGGGTTATTACAGGCCTGGTTACTAACAAGATGCAGTGAGAATCATCCACAGCCACAAGCCCTGCAGACCATCCAGGTTACCCGGGTTAAAAGAATTAGAGTTGAATTCAGGTGGGTACATCGTCCAGGAAATGAATGTACCCTTAGGTAGCTTGAAGGGTGCAACACATGACAGTGTGCTGGAAATGTGCCCTACTCGACGGCAGGCTACAGATCCCAAGGCGTGCCCAGGTAACGGGATTGCCTGTAGCTGTGACATCTCTTCATGACTAATGTATTAATCTAGTTATTAGCCTTAGTCCCTTTCAATAGGTACTCCTGACCGTGGTACTCAGGAGTCCCCTCCTAGACATGATGCAAGACAGGATTGGATTATTTGTACAAGTACAATCGTCCACGGTGTCCAGGATTAATTATGCAGGTCATGTCATGTCAGGTAGCCGTCGCAACAGCTATTCGAGATAATCATGTCAGGTGTACTTGTCAGGAGTGCGCCACGACGGGCCACTATCAGGTCATGTCAGGTTAGTCATGTCAGGAGTGCACCACTAAGGGTCACTGTCAGGTCGTGGTCAATTATCAGTTCTAAACATATTAAATAAATTCATGATTTTCGAGTTCATAAAAAAGACGTAAGGATATAAAATGGACGTAAAATATCTAATAAAATATCAATATTCAGGGCTATAGAAGAGCCATACGGCTAAAGCATATGCGGTCAGGAAAGGGTAAGGCACATGCGGTCCAATTAGGAGAGCACATGCGGCCAGGGTCACTAGATCCCATGCGGCCGAGACAAGGGGGCGCATGCGGCTGAAAGTGCAAGGGCGTATGCGGCCAGGGGGACAAGGGCCTCATGCGGCCAGCGGAAGTGTGGAGTTCATGCGGCTCAAGAAGAAGCGACCCATGCGGCTGCGGAGAAAGGGAACCATATGCGGCTGGCGAGGAACAGGTGCGCATGCGGCTGAAGGGGCAGGAACCTATGCGGCCGAGAAGACACGGGTCCATGCGGCTGAAAAGGAGCAGGGGGGTTATGCGGCTCAATTCAGTTAGGAAAGAAGTCCATGCGGCTAGATCTGGGTTCTCATGCGGCTCGGGGATCAGGGCCTATGCGGTCCGCAAGTGCTAGAGTTCATGCGGCTCAAGGAGATGGGCGCATATGCGACCGATGGGGAATGAGCCCAGGCGGCTCAGGAAGTGAGATCCAGCCTATGCGGCTGAGAGTCCCATGCGGCCGAATCACTTGCCGCATGAATTGTCATGCAGTCAAGTCAAGTCTAATCACAGTTCATCTCCTCCAAATTTCTGAGAAGAAGAACACCATGAGAGCCAGGTTCTCAAGCTCCACAACTCCATCATCCGGAGCCCAAATCCGTACTTTCGTAGGTCAGAATGGGGTAGAACCAAATTCTCTACAACATAGAACCCTCAAAACTCAGAGATAACAGGATTAAGTAGATCAAAACCCAAGAAATCCGAAAATAAGATAAACTTAGATCTAGAAGAATCTAGCCATGGAAGGTGAAAATGCCAAGTTCTAAAGTATGTTAAAATGCTATAAGGAAGAGAATGGAGCAATAAAATCAGAGTTCCTCCATGAAGCAAGTTGCACTTGCCTAGACCTCTCTCTCCTCTCTCTGGTAGATGAAGAAGTAAATGAGGAAGAAGAAGATGATTATGAAGAGAGAGAAAGAAGAATGGTAATAAATACAAAATAGTGGTGGTAGGTAGGGGGTTCACCTTGGGTTCATCATGAACCCAATCAAAACCAAGCCAAGCCGAACCAACCAACCCGAACCAGGAATAGACCAAGCCAAGAAGGAAATGCCAAGCCAGGAAATCATGCAATACAAGAATAAAATATGTACACGTATTCCAAGAATACGTGATACGGACACAGGCATTACAACTCTACCCACCTTAAAAGAATTTCGTCCTCGGAATTTAATTAAGAGGCTAGAGAGACAAGGACAAGCTATATTAATCATATGCAAGCTATAACTAGGCAGACAATCACTCATTCAAGCAAGGAATCGAAAGCATGAGGCATAAGAAAGACATTATACCTCACGAGTCAAACAAGTCGGGATATCGCGATCGGATATCATCCTCACGCTCCCACGTTGACTCCCCCAAAGAGTGATGACCCCAAGCAACTCGGACTAACTTGATAGTCTTGTTCTTGAAGGTCTTCTCCCTCCGGTCCAATATAGACACGGGCCTCTCCTCATACGAAAGGTTGGTACCAACAACCAATTCCGAATGATCCAGGATGTGGCTCGGGTTCGGGATATACCGTCGTAATTGGGATACATGGAACACGTCATGCACCTCGCTTAACGACGGTGGAAGAGCGAGACGATAGGATACATCTCCTACTCGCTCCAGAATGTCAAATGGCCCTGTATACCTAGGACTAAGCTTTCCTCGTACGCCGAAACGAATGACGCCACGGTTAGGCACAATCCTCAGGAATACATGATCGCCGACCGAAAACTCGAGAGGGCGCCGATGAGAATCGGCCCAATGGTGCTGGCGATCTTGGGCAACTCGGAGATGATCCCGGACTCTTCTGACCACTTCAACTGTCAGGGTAATCATTTCTGGACCGAGCATCTGTCTCTCTCCAACATCATCCCAGGCTAGCGGGGATCTGTACTTCCTACCATACAGTGCCTCGAACGGTGCCATCTGGATACTGGCCTGGAAATTGTTATTGTACGAGAATTCCACCAGGTGCAAGTAATCTTCCTATGAACCACCGAAGTCAAGTGTGCAAGACCGCAACATGTCTTCAAGAGTCTGGATCGTGCACTCCGACTGGCCATCTGTCTGCGGGTGATATGCTGAACTGAACTGGAGATGAGTTCCCAAACTCTCTTGCAAGCTACGCCAAAAGTACGACGTGAATCTGGAATCTCGGTCCGAGGTGATACTGACTGGCACTCCGTGCAACCTGACAATCTGTCTGAGGTACATCTCTGCTAACTGAGCTGTCGACTGACCAACTCTGAATGGGAGAAAGTAAGCTACCTTCGTGAGCCGGTCAACTATAATCCAGATAGCATCTCTACCAGCTGGAGATCTAGGTAATCCGGTCACAAAATCCATGGTCACATGCTTCCACTTCTATTCTGGAATCGGCAAGGGCTGAAGAAGTCCAGCCGGTCTCTGCTGTTCGGCTTTAACTTGTTGGCAAACCAAACACCGAGAGACAAACCGAGCTATCTTCCGCTTCATACCATTCCACCAGAAATGCTGCCGGATATCACGGTACATCTTCGTACTGCCGGAATGGATGAAATACTGCGAACTGTGCGCCTCTGCCATGATCTCCTGTCTGATATCTCTACTGGGTACACAAAGACGCTTACCATGTCGAAGTGTACCATCCTCATGAATGCATAACTGTGGTCTTCGTCCTGCTTCATACTCTGCTCTGAGTCGCTGAAGCTTAGGATCTGCCGACTGTGCCATCCGGTCCTCTCGACTATAGTAGACTGAACTTGCACACTGGCCATCAAGGCCACACTGGAAGGGAGAACAACTTCAATACCCATCTTCTGAAGATCTGATAACAGCTCTGGTTGCACTGTTAGAAAATAAACTCCCGCTCTCCTGCTCAATGCATCCGCAACAATATTGGCCTTCCCAGGATGATACTGCAGGTTGACATCATAATCCACAAGAAGCTCCAGCCACCTTCTCTGACGCATGTTAAGATCCTTCTGAGTGAAAACATACTTCAGGCTCTTGTGGTCGGTGAAAATCTTTACCCTGTCTCCATACAAGTAGTGCCTCCATAACTTAAGTGCAAACACCACTGCTGCCAGCTCCAAGTCATGGGTTGGGTCATTCCTCTCATGATCACGAAGTTGTCGTAACGCATAAGCTATTACCATGCTGCATCAGAACACATTCTAAACCTCTGCCTGAAGCATCATAGTACACTGAGAATCCTTCGGTCCCATCTGGAAGCGTGAGAATAGGAGCTGTCATCAAACCTCGCTTCAACTGCTCAAAAGAACTCTGACACTCTGCTGTCCAAGCAAACTGCGCATCCTTGCGGGTCAACTGCGTCAATGGCGCTGAAATTCGAGCAAAATCCGAAACAAACCGCCGATAGTAGCCGGCCAATCCAAGAAAACTATGAACCTCTGCAACTGTGCTGGGCACTGGCCATGACTCAATAGCCACAATCTTCTGGGGATCCACTTCTACTCCTCCTCCGGTGATGATGTGACCCAAGTACGAAATACGATCGAGCCAGAACTCGCATTTACTGAACTTGGCATATAACTGGTGCTCTCTGAGGATCTGAAGAACAACTCTGAGATGCTGCTCATGCTCCGCTTCACTCTTGCTATAGACCAGGATGTCATCCAAGAACATAATCACAAACTGGTCCAAGTAAGGCAAGAAGATGTGATTCATGAGGTCCATGAATACTGCCGGCGTATTGGTTGCTCCAAAAGGCATAACAAGGAACTCCCAATGCCCATATCTCGATCTAAAAGCTGTCTTCGGGATGTCCTGCTCTCTGACTCTGATCTGATGATATCCTGAGCACAAATCAATCTTCGAGAATACTGAAGCCCCCTTGAGTTGATCAAACAAGTCATCTATCCTCGAAAGAGGGTATCTGTTCTTGATTGTCACTGAGTTCAAGGTACGATAATCAACACATAACCTGGACGTACCATCCTTCTTTTTCACAAGAAGCATCGGGGCTCCCCAAGGTGATCCACTAGCACGAATGAATCCCTTGGCTCAAAGTTCTTCAATCATCTTGTACAATATCTCCAACTCTGACGGTGCCATCCTGTAGACTCTCTCTGACACTGGGGCTGTCCCGGGAATCAAGTCTATGGTAAACTCGATCTCCCGCTCCGGAGGCATACCTGGAAGTTCTTCTGGGAAAACATTTGGAAACTCCTCGACTATCCTGGGCAACTGAACTGCTGCTACTGCCATCCGCAATATCGGAGGAGATGACTCAACTTCGTCTCGGGAGAAAGAAAACTCCGGCTCGCCTGGAATGCTAAAAACAACCCTGCCAATGTGGCAGTCTATCCTAGCATACTGGTTCCTCAACCAATCCATCCCTAGGACCATATCATAATCGGCCATCGGGAATTCTATCAATCTAGCGGGGAATTCTCTACCGCTAACTACGATCCGACACGAGGAAACACTCTATCTACTCCCACAAGTCCGTTACTAGTAAGTATATTGAGCCTTACTGATAATGACTCGGGCTCCAATCCTACCCGTGTCGCGAATCGTGCAGACATAAATGAATGCGATGCACCAGAATCAAATAAAGCTGAAGCTGGAAAGGAGTTGACGAGAATAGTACCTGCCACTACCTCTCCTGGTGCCAATCCTTCCTCTGCGGTCATCACCATAGCATGACCATGCCCTCGGGGTACTGGGCCCCCTCTGCTGAAATCTTCGCTGCCTATTCTGACTCTGGGCCTGGGCTTGAACATGCTGCTGGGGGTTCTGCTGTTGGAACATTTGGGTCTGAGGCGGCAAAGGCCTCGACAATGGATACTGCTGCTGCTGCTGCTGGACTGGAACTGGGGCTGGTCCCCTCACCGAAGAGCTAGAAAGGTTGGATGATTATGAGCCACCCCTATTCGGGCAGTATCCAACCCTGTGGTCTGGTGCTCCACAAGCCAGACACAATCCCTGTGCCCTGCGACATTCTGCCACTACATGGCCTGGCTTCCCACAATGAGAATATCCTACTGCGGAAGACTGCTTCTGCTTCTGCTGTTGAGGGTGCATCGGAGTGGAATGCTGAATCGACGTTACTGAGGCCGCTCGCCTCGGAGCTCCGATAGTCAAAGCCCTGGCTGCCGGGGCTGGTGCTGAAGACTGATTCATCTGGCCGTGAGATCTCTTCCGACCTCCGGCCCTATCCACAATCCTCTGGGAGGTATACTCATGCCTCCGGGCTGCTCTCAAGACTGCATCAAAAGTCTGATGCTCAAACTGCTCAACTGCCAATAAGATCTCTAGGTGAAGTCCCTGCTGGAACCACTGGGCTCTATCATACTCGGTTGCCACCAAGGTGGGAGCAAACCGACTGAGTCTGGAAAACTCGGCCGCATATCCATCGACCGTCCTGCCTCCTTGCTTCAGATTGGTGAACCTCCTCTGTAGGTCGTACCGAGCTACAACATCAAAATACTTGGTCTGGAATCTCTCTCTGAATACCGCCCATGGAATGGGTGCTGCTAATCCAACGGCCTGAGCCGTCCACCAGCTGAGGACAAGATCTAACAACTGCAGGCGCACAACGGCCACCTTCTCGTTCTCTGGAGTCCTGGCTGCTTCGAGAATCACTTCAGTATCCTGAAGCCAAGCATCTGCGGCGATAGCATCTTCACTACCGTCAAAGAATGGAGGGTTCAAGCGCTTGAAGCTGTTGGCCGTGCTGTTACCCTGATGACCTCCTCTGGTCAGAGCATCCGTCACTGCCTGGTGCAAGACGTCTCCACGACGATCTTGAGAAGCTATCAAGGTCCTGACGAGTCCTACCAAAGTACCATCATCAGGTTCGGCAGGCTGAACTGGCTGGACTGGTGGCTCTCCGTCAGAAGGCACGACTTTGGAGGCTACTCCAGAATGCTGGGCTTGATCTCCAGGTTGCTGCTGGTCCACGGGAGGTCCTCCGCATTGCTGGTCGGTAGGACCACGAACAATGTCGCTGAAGAAGACGACATAGGGAATAATAAGGAAGGACCAGGACAGATCGACGATACAAGCATATGATCAGGACAAGAATCCAGGAATTCAGAAGATACGAGCAGAGATCAAGGACGAATACTGATTGAGACATCTATTCGGTAAACCCTCACATATCTTGATTTACAAGACTTGTATGGGCCACCACTTAAACCATGTCATGCCCCAGAACCAGAATACTGGAGAGCAGAGGCAGACATAGCCAGCTACGTATATTGAAATAGAATCCATCTCGCTATACGGTCACGGCTGTCTAGATACATGAGGGTTTTTCTACAAGCCAACAGTCTCTTAGGGTCATGAACAAGCCTAGTGTCTCAATCACAAGCAAGTAAGTAAAAGGTTACAAGAAGTATGATCATTAAATATACAATAGTAAGGCGTCCCAAACATTACATATTCAGCTGATCATGAAGCTAGTCGTTACAAAATATTAGGACTAGCAAGAGTTTAGTCATACATGATCAACCCTAGGATCTGTCAATCATGTTACAGCCCATAGGCAGACAGTAAGTAAAGTACTATCGAGCTAAACAGGTGCTCGTCGGCTAAACGCCTCAAAAGAATATTTTTACAATAGAGTGGGAGAGCCAAAAATAACCAACTCGTTGCCAGGGTTCCGTCTAGTGGCCACCATCTAGCTGGAAGGTCGGTAGATCCTCTGGAGCTGCTCCGAAATCTGGCCATACAAAACCAGCTGGGTCAGATCCCAGAAAGAGCAAGTGCCACAAAGGAAGCTTCACTTAAGAACTAAAACTAGCAATCAGCACAAGAGTATAAATAAGGTAAGAACTGGAAATAAAGAAAATACATCAGGATGATATACGACGAGATAACCATGGAACTATTCAGATAACCAGGTTACAACCCGTAAACCAAATAAGGACCAGGGTTGTAACCCTTCGTTTGAACAGAACTTGGAAGTCTCACCATTTATCGATAAAATAAATACAGGCATTCAGGTCATGTAGTAATCTGGAACAGAATCTGGACAAGACTAGACAGGTTAGACTCCATCCAATCATTTCACGGCCAAGCACGAGTTACGGCTTGATACTTTAACTAACTAGGGTTATTACAGGCCTGGTTACTAACAAGATGCAGTGAGAATCATCCACAGCCACAAGCCTTGCAGACCATCCAGGTTACCCGGGTTAAAAGAATTAGAGTTAAATTCTGGTGGGTACATCGTCCAGAAAACGAATGGACCCTTAGGTAGCTTGAAGGGTGCAACACGTGACAGTATGCTGGAAATGTGCCCTACTCGACGGCAGGCTACAGATCCCAAGGCGTGCCCAGGTAACGGGATTGCCTGTAGCTGTGAGATCTCTTCATGACTAATGTATTAATCTAGTTATTAGCCTTAGTCCCTTTCAATAGGTACTCCTGACCGTGGTACTCAGGAGTCTCCTCCTAGACATGATGTAAGACAGGATTGGATTATTTGTACAAGCACAATCGCCCACGGTGTCCAGGATTAATTATACAGGTCATGTCATGTCAGGTAGCCGTCGTAATAGCTATTCGAGATAATCATGTCAGGTGTACTTGTCAGGAGTGCGCGACGATGGGCCACTATCAGGTCATGTCAAGTTAGTCATGTCAGGAGTGCACCACTATGGGTCACTGTCAAGTCGTGCTCAATTATCAGTTCTAAATATATTAAATAAATTCATGATTTTCGAGTTCATAAAAAAGGCGTAAGGATATAAAATGGACGTAAAATATTTAATAAAATATCAATATTCAGGGCTATAGAAGAGCCATGCGGCTAAAGCATATGCGATCAGGAAAGGGTAAGGCACATGCGGTCCAATTAGGAGAGCGCATGCGGCCAGGGTCACTGGATCCCATGCGGCCGAGACAAGGGGGCGCATGCGGCTGGAAGTGCAAGGGCGCATGCGGCCAGGGGGACAAGGGCCTCATGCGGCCTGCAGAAGTGTGGAGTTCATGCGGCTCAAGAAGAAGCGACCCATGCGGCTGCGGAGAAAGGAAACCATATGCGGCTGGCGAGGAACAGGTGCGCATGCGGCTGAAGGGACAGGAACCTATGCGGCCGAGAAGACACGGGTCCATGCGGCTGAAAAGGAGCAGGAGGGTTATGCGGCTCAATTCAGTTAGGAAAGAAGTCCATACGGCTAGATCTGGGTTCTCATGCGGCTCGGGGATCAGGGCCTATGCGGTCCGCAAGTGCTAGAGTTCATGCGGCTCAAGGAGATGGGCGCATATGCGACCGATGGGGAATGAGCCCATGCGGCTCAGGAAGTGAGATCCAGCCTATACGGCTGAGAGTCCCATGCGGCCGAATCACTTGCCGCATGAATTATCATGCAGTCAAGTCAAGTCTAATCACAGTTCATCTCCTCCAAATTTCTGAGAAGAAGAACACCATGAGAGCCAAGTTCTCAAGCTCCACAACTCCATCATCCGGAGCCCAAATTCGTACTTCTGTAGGTCAGAATGGGGTAGAACCAATTCTCTACAACATAGAACCCTCAAAACTCAGAGATAACAGGATTAAGTAGAACAAAACCCAAGAAATCCGAAAATAAGGTAAACTTAGATCTAGAAGAATCTAGCCATGGAAGATGAAAATGCCAAGTTCTAAAGTATGTTAAAATGCTATAAGGAAGAGAATGGAGCAATAAAATCAGAGTTCCTCCATGAAGCAAGTTGCACTTGCCTAGACCTCTCTCTCCTCTCTCTGGTAGGTGAAGAAGTAAATGAGGAAGAAGAAGATGATTATGAAGAGAGAGAAAGAAGAATGGTAATAAATACAAAATGGTGGTGGTAGGTAGGGGGTTCACCTTGGGTTCATCATGAACCCAATCAAAACCAAGCCAAGCCGAACCAACCAACCCGAACCAGGAATAGACCAAGCCAAGAAGGAAATGCCAAGCCAGGAAATCATGCAATATAAGAATAAAATACGTATACGTATTCCAAGAATACGTGATACGGACACAGGCATTACACCTTCCGACTGGAAGCTTTCACGCTACAAGATACCATGACATACCAACTCTCCCATCTCGCCCACACCCTCTGCCGTGTCGAAGCTGACCTTCTATTTGTACCGAGCTTCTTGCTCTCCTCTATTGTTTGTTGCTGCTGCTCTTTATAAAAATGAAATAAAAAGATGATAGAAAAAGAAAAGAAGAAAAACTGAGGGAAATAAAGTCAGCAGCATGGAAAATGGAAGTTGCTAAAGACTATAGGTAGTGTGCCCCATTGATTAACTTCGATTAAGAAAGTAAGCATAAGCATGAAGCGGTGACTTAATATATAAAGAGAGTGATGACTGCTCCTCCCGTATGTTCCCGTAGAATACATCCCGCATAAGAAAGGCTCTGTATGTATATATATATATATATATATATATAATGTCATCTTCGCATCAAACTCTTAGGCTTACAATAATGTTATCCCCATCATACGACCTATCTACATGATGGTCCATGGGTGACTTCTGTTAGCACATTGATTTTGATAACATTAATTATATCTTCATATTTTATTTTCTATCCTTTTTAGGAAACAAATACACCACTAAGTCTTCCGAAGGCTACTACAAAAGATCGATGAAATCGAAGCCATTTAATAAGCCGCACGGAAGACTTACTGTCACGACCCGCACCCACTGTGAGGGTACGAGAACGTAACAATGTCCAGCCTACGTCGCAGTGTCGGCGGTAGAATGCTGTCCTAGGTCAATCATCTAACAATATAAAGGTACCTGTACAGTATATACACTCCGAATGGAGGTGACATAGCAATATACAGTCTCAATCACATCTAAGGCAAATTGATAAGATAGAAGATAGATAGATAGATAAATACTGAAACGAAAGAATCCACATAAATACAATCAGAGAGTCTAAGTGTCTAAGATAACATCTCAGCAACATCCAGAATACAAGTCTCAACTACAGAATATGAAATAATATATACAATCCAGATCTCAGATGACAGAAATAGTAAAACCTAGACTAGGGAGCCTCAGTCTCTATAGCTACTGGATCCGACTGGAAATCTGGGTCACAAGAGTCATCTACAGCTGTCCCATAGTAGGTGTCTACGCAGGCCTCATCCTCATCCTCTGTAATATTTTCAACAGGTCCAGTTAGGACAGGAGCGAGCATAAAATATCTCACGCAGTTCATATCAAGTTAGGAAATATAAAACATGCAATAGAGTAAGGTACAAGAAATGCTGAAAGAAGAATGTATATAAAAACAGCAGAGATTTGATAACGAAAAATATCTATATATGATAAGTAAGAACTGTAAGCAATATGTGATTTAGAGTATAATATGGTTATGTAAACGGGTTAGGTTATACAATAAAATGGGACTCCTTTGTACGTGGGAGTACAATGGACATATACAATTTCTTATACAATAGGATTGATCACATAACCATTTCTACTCTCCCTCCCCAATCAATACACAAGGATCCAATTCAGTTACGTTACCTTATACAATGGCTTGTACAATGGCTTGTACAATAGAGCTCAATGTGATAATGAGAGTACAATATGCACAATGAGTGTACAATGATAAGGGTATTCAATAAATACAATATGTTAGTGAAACGCACATCACAATATGTATTTAGTGAACACAAAGGAGATAACATCTCAAAAGAAGATCCATATAGTACCAATCCGTGATAATAATCGTGTCAGCATCAAGTACAATAATCTAGAGCAAGAATATAAATCCAGACGAGTATGAAACGGTCAGAGAATGTACTTGCCTGATATCCTGAGTGTCTGAAGAGAATATACTGTCCGAGGAGTGGTGTCTGTCTCCTAAAGAACAATACAAGTCACTATGAGTCTAAAATGATAATAAGATGCAATTCAATGCATTCTAAATGAGTCTAGGTCAATCTAGGTCAAACTGAGTCATACTAGGTCATACTGGTTCATACTAGGTCGTACCAAGTCACTGGGAGTCAATCCAAGTCAAACTAGGTCAAACGGGGTCAAATATTGACTTATAGTTGACTTTTGGTCACAAAGTCAACTCTGGTCAACTTTGGTCAACATTGAGTCAACCCTGGGTCAACTACAGGTCAAACAAGTCAAATATTGACTAACAGTTGACTTTCAGTCAACTGGTCAACTCTGGTTTGGTTTCGGTCAAATCTAGTCGCTTAAAGGCTAAGTTTGACTCTCAGTTGACTTTTGTTGACTTTTGGTCAAAATGGTCAACCGACGTCAAAACTAGTCTATGAGCACTATATTTGATCATTACCAACCAAGGGAATCAAGTTGTAACTCTATCTTAGACTCCAAACTCAAATACCTATATTACCCTTACCAAGGTAATCCCGATACCTTGTCCAATACAAAGAAAATCCCGCTAATACCCAAGATACTAGCGTAGGCTTCCTAGGGTAGTTAGATACTATCCTATCTAAGGGTTACCTACCAAGATACAGAGGTTTCCTAGGTATCTAATCTATTTTAGAACATGTATTGGTCATCTACCCCTTGCCTTACCTATATACCCTCTTACCATTTAACTAACACTCACACACTCTAACTAAGCTCACTCACCCTCAACACTTCATATGTAAACTCCCATATAGGTTTTCCTATTGGCTATTTGCTATACTCATTTAGTCTCACACTCACACACTCAAGCTCTAAACTCACACACACATAGGCTTATAGGTTCCCACATATATATACACAAACTCACACAGTACAAGCTCACACATATACATATATAGGCTCACTCACACAAATACATATATGGGCACTTACACACACACACAGCTAAAATAGGACTGATTTGTATGGCTTATTGGGGCTGAATAGTGGTGAAATGGGGACTGATTCATAGGCTATTCTAGGACTGATTTTGTGGACTGAATATAGGCAGAATCTAAGGGCTGTTCATGTGGAAATAGGGGCCTAAAATGGACAGGTTTGAGTGACTGTTTTGGGTGTCATGTAGGCTGAATTGTAGGTGTACATGTGGCTGAATTTGGGCTGAATGGACAGGTTTAGGACTGCTTGGGAGGGGCTGGTTTATAGGGATGTATAATGGACTATTTAAGGACAGGTTTAGAGCTATTGGGGGCTGTCAATTGGGGTATTTAGTAGGCTACTAAATGCTGAACTTTAAGGGCTGGATTGGGGACTGTTTGTACCAGGTTTAGGGGACAGGTATAGGTTAATTTGTAGGCTGTGTTTGGGACAGTTTAAGACTGATACGTGGGGACCTGAATAGGACCAAATGTGGGCTGATTAGCTGTCTATTTATGGACTATTTGGGACAGTTAAGGACAAGTTTTGTGGACTATTTGCGACAGTTAAATGCTGATATGGGGACAGGTTTAAGGGGTTGAAACATGCTGGTATGGGGGCTGATTAGTGGTACAAATCGACAGTAAACTGGATGGCAAAAGGGACTAGATGGACTGGTATGGATGGGGTTTAAGGACTGAAAATGGATGGTGTTAAGGCTAACAAAGGGCTGATTTCAGACAACAACCAAGGGGGTTTAAGGGTATGATATGGGCAGCAATGTGACAGCCATGGGATGGTGTTTTTAGGGACTGAAATGAAGTAAAAGGGGGACAACCACTTGGGCTAAACTGGACAGCCAAATGGTTTGTTTAGGGACAGGTGGACTGAGTTTTAGACATGTTATGGACTGTTGTTTAGGGGTGCTGGACCGGGGTGAATTGGACTGAAATGAAGGGCATGCTTAGGCTGGTATGGGACTGAAATATAGGGACTGGATTGGGGCTAGTATAGGGCCAATATGTGGGGGTTCAATGGGGTATTAAGTGGACTGATCTTGGGGTTGCCTAGGGGCTGTCCTCGGCTGATTTGAGCTGTCCATTGGGGCTGTCCCCTCCTCCTACACTGCACAGTAGTGTACACAACTGCTACTACAATCTAAGGGTGCCCCCTTCCTTTCCTCATTCCATCACCTATATCACTCACTCTATCATACACATACACACAATACTCTCAGACAACACTCATCCTCTTCTCAACCAATCTCTCAAACACCTGTTATACTAACACCAAACTCAACTCTTTAACAACACCCATACACTCTCCTCCTGGCCGAACACTATACTCCACAACCAAACACAAGCCACAAACCATAATATATACATATATAAGCCACCATATATATACACACACACACAACACACACACACACACACAATATATATATATATATATATATAAATAAATATATATATACTATATATATATATATATATATATATATATATATATATATATATATTTTTTTATTTTATTATATATATATATATATATATATCTATATATATATATATATATATATATATATATATATATATATATATGTATATATATATAAGCCACTTATATATATATATATATATAAAAATATATAGCTTATTATATATATACATATATATATATATATATATATATATATCTATATATATATATATATATATATATATTTTTTTTTTTTATTTTTTTTATATATATATATAAGCTATATATATATGGTGGCTATATATATATATATATATATAGATATATATATATATATATAGATATATATATATATATATATATATATATAATATATATGGGTTTTATATATATAATATATTATATAATTATATAGATTATATATTATATTATATTATATATAAACCCATATATATATATATATATATATATAATATCTAATATATATATTATTATATAATATATATATATTAAATATATATATATATTTTTTTTCTTTTTTTTTCTTTATTATTATAATATATATATTATATCTATATATATATATATATATATATAATATATATATATATATATATATCATATATATATATAGATATTTATATATATATATTATATATATATATATATATATCATAATCTATATATATATCTATATATAATATATATATATATATATAATAACCAATATGATACATAAATACACCAATATGTAGATATATATATAAATATTATATATATATATATATATATATAATATATATATATATATATATATATATATATATATATATATAAAAACCAATATGATACAATATGATACATAGAAAATACACCTCTAAACTATATAAAATCTGAGATTAAATATCTAGATAAATCATTCTACAATATATATAATATACAAGTGTCCAAAATTGGGGGTTTCCCACATGGACACGAAGCACAACACAAATGACACTCCTATGACCTCCAAATGGACACGAAACAGACACAAATGGAGACACAACCATGGGGGTCATTCCTATGGGTTCAAAATAGACCTATATGCATGAGGAAATGAAAAGGAGAAGGGATTTATACCTCCGGTAGATCGAATCGAAGAAAATCTTTCCCGAAGAGACACCGACACGTAGAGATTACAAAAGAACACGAACGAGCTCCGAATCCTCCCAAACTTGGGTAGCTTCCACCTTGGCTTGAATGGAGAAGGAAAGAAGAAGGTGGAATGGAAAAATGGAAGGATTTGGTGGAGAAATTTCTAGGGATTGCTCTCTAACTAATTTGGGGAAGAACAAGAGAGAGAATGGAAGAGTGGAAATGATGGATGGCTAAGCCCTATCCACACATGTGTGGCCGGCCCTAATGGGCTGATTTGCCCTATTTTGCAATGTCAAAAATACCCCTACACTAATCTATTATCAATACATCAGAAAGGGGTTGAAGTCGGGGGCTAGTTTGGTCATTCCTAAAACACTAATCACACTAATCATATCCAAATAAATTAGTCTAGTCACTAACTAAAATAATTAAGATGTGGGCCATGGCTAACTAGTGTGTAGGCCTGCTAGAGTCAAAAACTACCCCGGGTCCCCGTTTCAAGTCGGATTGAGCTGAAATTCGAACCCGACTCAAACAATCCCAAAATAATATTATAAATAAATAAATAATTTCAAAAATTTTCTCAAAATAAAAAATAACAAAAATACTCCTGTTTCTAAAAACTGGGGGTGACAAATCTATCCACCTTAAAAAAATTTCGTCTTCGAAATTAAAACCAAACAATAGTAAAATATCAAAATCACAAGTCATGGCTTAAAATTTAAAATAATTAAAATCTCAAAAATTAAGCATGAATTAAATGACTAAAATTATAAAATTTAAAATTACTCTCAAATAAATGCTATAAGTCTATCCATCTTAAAAGAATCATCCTCAAAAATTAAAACAAATAACCACAAAAAATTATACAAATTGATAATCGTATGCGTCTGTCCAATCATCATGATACTCAGAATCTCTGTCATGCCAGTGAGCAAGGTTACGAGAATCACAAAGTCCTCAACTATGGTACATACCTCTAAAATTATGGTATTTAAAATTTTTGCATTGCCGCATGCTTGGCAGCAAAAACCTTAAATTCCCACACCCGAAAAATACGTCCATAATCCGACTATATGTCCTCACTATGCCTGCTAGCATGACCCTAGAGGATTCTAAAATCTCATAATCGAGGCGACCTAGCCCATACAATTTATCTCAGAAGAAAATTAATCATAATGAAATACCAGATCAAAACTCATCAACAATGAGAAAACACATAGGAATAGATGGAATTGAATTTCAAGATAGGTGTAATGAGACAAGGTGGAAATGGAATCGAGAAGATCAGAACCTGCAAGCACCTCTCCTACTGCCTGAGCATCCTCGGCTATCATGGCGTAAGCTTGCCCCTGCGGGCCTCCTCCAGCCTGATGCTGATACTGCACAAATCTTTGCTGCTGAGTCTGCAATGGTGGTCCCCTCTGCTGCCCTGCCGGAACCCTAGCTCCTCCTTCTGGTGCTACCTAGGCCAATGGTGTCGGGTTCTTGGGATACTCTCTACACTGATGCTCCGCTAAACCGTAAAGTAAACACATACCCAGCCTCTTCCTGTAATCGTTCTACCAATGGCCTGGCTTCTTACAGAAGTTGCACACGGTGTCCTGCTGATATAGTACCTATCTCTGTCCCTGATGCTGAACAGGCCTCTGTTGTAGCTGATGTATCTGAGCCCTCGGCTGCTGGTACTGCTGCTGAAACTGATACTGAACGTACGGCCTCTTGGCCGATCCTCCGCTGCTGCTGCCCCCAACTGGGTCTCGCCCCCTTTTGAGCCTAAGCTCAAGATCATCCTCAGCCAATAAGGCTCCCGTCAAAATCTCCTCAAAAGTGGCATCCCTATTGCCCTTGGTCAAGGACTTGACTTCCTTGACCAGACCCTTCCGGAACCTCTGGGCCTTCGCCGCCTCGCTCAAGCCCTCTACGAATCTGCTGAGGCGACCGAACTTTCTAGCGTACTCCTCCACTGACAGGCTCTCCTGAACTAAGCTCTCGAACTGCGACTCCAAGGCTTTGAGCGCTAAATCTGGAAAGAACTTCTTCTTGAAGAATCCCTTGAACTCCTCCCAGGTCTGTCCAGCTACCCCCACCTTGGGGTCTAACTGATACCAGGTACGAGCAAGATATCGCATCCGGCTAGCTGCTGCCTCAATCTGGAGATCTGCGGTATCCGGGCCAGACGGAAGATCTCCTCTATGTACTCGATCCACTCGTCAGCATATAAAATCCCCTTTGTCCCCAGGAAGTCTCTGGGGCTCATCTTCTGGAACTGCTCTATCTCAGGTATCTTCGGCTGCTGGACTGCTGGCCGAGCTGCGACTGTCGTAAGGGCCAACTCCATGCTCCTGGCCTGCCGGGTCTGCTGCATCTCCATGAACTGCTGAAAGTAGATGAACATCTGTGCCACGTCCATGTATCCTGTAGGCGACGGCTGCTGGAAAGGCACCTCTAGGATGACCGGGTACTGCCTCTGAAGTGGTGGAGGCATACCCCCTGCTGCTGGTGGAGGGGCTCCTTCGAACGCAGCTGAAACGCCTACCCCAGCTGGCATGACTGGGGCTGCGGTACCAGGGGCTGGCTGCTGAGTATGAGAGGTGGCAGACCTTTCATCGGCGTCCCCCTGGCCCTGGCGATGTGATCTCGTCTCAACCATCCTGGAGACAGATCGAAGAAACAATTGCTGAGAATGAGTCGAAATAGCAAGGGAGGACAGTTATATTCAAGGGAGACAATAAGCAGCAAAATATAGATATACGAAATCTGATTAAGAGTTTTTCCTAGTGTGATTGAGTACCTTCAAAAATATCCTAATCCTACTGCAGGCTATAGTGATACTCTAGTTCGAATATCACTACATAAACTAGACCTGCATGGGCCACCACTAAAAACGTGTCACGACCCATACCCACTGTGAGGGTACGAGAACGTAACAATACCCAGCCTACGCCGTAATGTCGACGGTAGAACGCTGTCCTAGGTCAATCATCTAACAATATAAAGGTACCTGTACAGTATATACACTCCGAATGGAGGTGACATAGCAATATACAGTCTCAATCACATCTAAGGCAAAATGATAAGATATAAGATAGATAAATAAATACTGAAACGAAAGAATCAACATAAATACAATCAGAGAGTCTAAGTGTCTAAGATAACATCTCAGCAACATCCATAATACAAGTCTCAATTACTGAATATGAAAGAATATATACAATCCAGATCTCAGATGACAGAAATAGTAAAACCTAGACTAGGGAGCCTCAGTCTCTATAGCTACTAGATCCGACTGGAAATCTGGGTCACAAGAGTCATCTACAGCTGTCCCATAGTAGGTGTCTACGCAGGCCCCATCCTCATCCTCTGTAATATTTTCAACAGGTCCAGTCAGGACAGGAGCGAGCACAAAACATCTCACGCAGTTCATATCAAGTTAGAAAATATAAAGCATGCAATAGAGTAAGGTACAAGAAATGCTGAAAGAAGAATGTATATGAAAATAGCAGAGATTTGATAACGGAAAATATCTATATATGATAAGTAAGAACTGTAAGCAATATGTGATTTAGAGTACAATATGGTTATGTAAACGGGTTAGGTTATACAATAAAATGAGACTCCTTTGTACGTGGGTGTACAATAGATATATACAATTTCTCATACAATAGGATTGATCACATAACCATTTCAACTCTCCCTCCCCAATCAATACACAAGGATCCAATTCAGTTATGTTACCTTATACAATGGCTTGTACAATGGCTTGTACAATAGAGCTCAATGTGATAATGAGAGTACAATATGCACAATGAGCGTACAATGATAAGGGTATTCAATAAATACAATATGTTAGTGAAACGCACATCACAATATGTATTTAGTGAACACAAAGGAGATAACATCTTAAAAGAAGATCCATATAGTACCAATCTGTGATAACAATCGTGTCAGCATCAAGTACAGTAATCTAGAGCAAGAATATAAATTCAGACAAGTATGAAACGGTCAGAGAATGTACTCGCCTGATATTCTGAGTGACTGAAGAGAATATACTGTCCGAGGAGTGGTGTCTGTCTCCTATAGAACGGTACAAGTCACTATGAGTCTAAATTGATAATAAGATGCAATTCAATGCATTCTAAATGAGTCTAGGTCAATCTAGGTCAAACTGAGTCATACTAGGTCATACTGGTTCATACTAGGTCGTACCAAGTCACTGGGAGTCAATCCAAGTCAAACTAGGTCAAACGGGGTCAAAGGTTGACTTACAGTTGACTTTCGGTCAAAAAGTCAACTCTGGTCAACTCTGGTCAATACTGAGTCAACCCTGGGTCAACCCTAGGTCAAAGAAGTCAAATGTTGACTAACAGTTGACTTTCAGTCAACTGGTCAACTCTGGTTTGGTTTCGGTCAAATCTAGTCGCTTAAAGGCTAAGTTTGACTCTTAGTTGACTTTTGTTGACTTTTGGTCAAAATGGTCAACCGACGTCAAAACTAGTCTATGAGCACTATATTTGATCATTACCAACTAAGGAAATCAAGTTCTAACTCAATCTTAGACTCCAAACTCAAATACCTATATTACCCTTACCAAGGTAATCCCGATACCTTGTCCAATACAAAGGAAACCCCGCTAATACCCAAGATACTAGCCTAGGATTCCTAGGGTAGTTAGACACTATCCTATCTAAGGGTTACCTACCAAGATACAGAGGTTTTCTAGGTATCTAATCAATTTTAGAACATGTATTGGTCATCTACCCTTACCTTACCTATATACCCTCTTACCATTTAACTAACACTCACACACTCTAACTAAGCTCACTCACCCTCTACACTTCATATGTAAACTCCTATATAGGTTTTCCTATTGGCTATTTGCTATACTCATTTAGTCTCACACTTACACACTCAAGCTCTAAACTCACACACACATAGGCTTATAGGTTCCCACATATATATATACACAAACTCATACACTACAAGCTTACACATATACATATATAGGCTCACTCACACAAATACATATATGGGCACTTACACAGACACACACACAACTAAATAAGACTGATTTGTATGGCTTATAGGGGCTGAATAGTGGTGAAATGGGGACTGATTTATAGGCTATTCTAGGACTGATTTTGTGGACTGAATATAGGCTGAATCTAAGGGCTGTTCATATAGAAATAGGGGCCTAAAATGGACTGGTATGAGTGACTGTTTTGGGTGTCATGTAGGATAAATTGTAGGTGTATATGTGGCTGAATTTGGGCTGAATGGACAGGTTTAGGACTGCTTGGGAGGGGCTGGTTTATAGGGCTGTACAATGGACTATTTAAGGACAGGTTTAGGGCTATTGGGGGCTATCAATTGGGGTATTTAGTAGGCTACTAAATGCTGAACTTTAAGGGCTAGATTGGGGACTGTTTGTACCAGGTTTAGGGGACAGGTATAGGTTGATTTCTAGGCTGTGTTTGGGACAGTTTAAGATTGATACGTGGGGGCCTGAATAGGCTGGTTATAGGACCAAATGTGGGCTGATTAGCTGTCCATTTATGGACTGTTTGGGACAGTTAAGGACAAGTTTTGTGGAATGTTTTGGGACAGTTAAATGCTGATATGGGGACAGGTTTAAGGGGCTGAAACATGCTGGTATGGGGGCTGATTAGTAGTGCAAATGGACAGTAAACTGGATGGCAAAATAGACTAGATGGACTGCTATGGATGGGGTTTAAGGACTGAAAATGGATGGTGTTAAGGCTAACTAGGGGTGAGCGTCGGTATAATCGGTCGGTATTTGTTCGATTTTTTTAGTATTTTTTAAAATCGGTATTTGAAAAATCAATACCAATATCGTACCATTTAGAATCGGTTTTTTTCGGTTTCGGTTAAATCCGTATTCGGTCGATTTTTGTTCGGTATCGGTATTTTACTAATTAATATTTGATCAATTAACACACTTAATATTGTAGAACCTCTTAACCTATAATATTTTTTTTTTACTTTTTTGGAAGCTACCAACCAAACAATTAATCAAAATTATTAGAACAATATGTAACAAGTTGCAAACACCTAAAAATGAGCTTAAAATATCAAACGCGGTCACTAAGTTTAATCTTTAGTATAAGTTTAAGTAACCAAAATTCACTTCAAAATTCTATGAGAAAACAAAAACATAAGCTCAAAGATCAAAAACTCAATTCTTAGCATTCTTAACATAAATTCAAGTCCACTAAAATCCATTCCAAGTTCTAGGAAACCAACCAAAACAAAGATAAAAATAAAAATGAGTAGTGTAAAATTAATCATGAACAACATTAAAAAATGTGTGCGTGTGTGTATATGTGTGTGTGTGTGAATCGGTTCGGTTCGGTATTTTCGTTATGGTATTACACTCAAACCGTTACCATTACCACTATACCGTAATTTAGTCGGTTCGGCAATTCGATATCGGTACATAATTTCGGTTCGGTTTTTTCGGAATAATTTTAATCGGTATTCGGTCGGTTTTTGGGTATCGGTCGGTATTTGCTCACCCCTAAGGCTAACAAAGGGCCGATTTCAGACAGCAACCAAGGGGGTTTAAGAGTATGATATGGGCAGCAATGTGACAGCCATGGGATGGTGCTTTTAGGGACTGAAATGAAGTAAAAGGGGGACAACCACTTGGGCTAAACTGGACAGCCAAATGGTTTGTTTAGGGACAGGTGGACCGAGTTTTAGACATGTTATGGACTGTTGTTTAGGGGTGCTGGACTGGGGTGAATTGGACTGAAATGAAGGGCGTGCTTAGGCTGGTATGGGACTGAAATATAGGGACTGGATTGGGGCTAGTATAGGGCCAATATGTGGGGGTTCAATGGGGTATTAAGTGGACTGATCTATGGGGTTGCCTAGGGGCTGTCCTAGGCTGATTTGAGCTGTTCATTGGGGCTGTCCCCTCCTCCTACACTGGATAGCAGTGTACACAACTGCTACTACAATCTAAGGGTGCCCCCTTCCTTTCCTCATTCCATCACCCATATCACTCACTCTATCAAACACATACACACAATACTCTCAGACAACACTCATCCTCTTCTCAACCAATCTCTCAAACGCCTGTTATACTAACACATACAAACTCAACTCTTTACACAACACCCATACACTCTCCTCATTGGCCGAACACTATACTCCACAACCAAACACAAGCCACACACCATAATATATATACATATATATATATAAACTACCATATATATATATATCATTATCTCTCTCTCTCTCTCTCTCTCTCTATATATATATATATATATATATATATATATATATATATATATATATATATATATATATATATATCATTCTCTCTCTCTCTCTCTCTCTCTCTATATATATATATATATATATATATATATAGAGAGAGAGAGAGAGAGAGAGAGAGAGAGAATGATATATATATATATATATATATATATATATATATATATATATATATATATATATATATATATATATAGATTAAAAAAAATACAATATATAGATAAACCAATATGATACAATATGATACATAGAAAATACACCTCTAAACTATATAAAATCTGAGATTAAATATCTAGATAAATCATTCTACAATATATATAATATACAAGTATCCAAAATTGGGGGTTTCCTACATGGACACGAAGCACAACACAAAGGACACTCCTATGACCTCCAAATGGACACGAAATGGACACAAATGGAGACACAACCATGGGGGTCATTCCTATGGGTTCAAAATAGACCTATATGCATGAGGAAATGAAAAGGAGAAGGGATTTATACCTCCCGGTAGATCGAATCGAAGAAAATCCTTCCCGAAGCGACATCGACACGTAGAGATTCCAAAAGGACATGAACGAGCTCCGAATCCTCCCAAACTTGGGTAGCTTCCTCCTTGGCTTGAATGGAGAAGGAAAGAAGAAGGTGGGATGGAAAAATGGAAGGATTTGGTGGAAAAATTTCTAGGGATTGCTCTCTAACTAATTTGGGGAAGAACAAGAGAGAGAGAATGGAAGAGTGGAAATAATGGATGGCTAAGCCCTATCCACACATGTGTGGCCGACCCTAATGGGCTGATTTCCCCTATTTTGCAATGTCAAAAATACCCCTACACTAATCTATTATCAATACATTGGAAAGGGGTTTAAGTCGGAGGCTAGTTTGGTCATTCCTAAAACACTAATCACACTAATCATATCCAAATAAATTAGCCTAGTCACTAACTAAAATAATTAACATGTGGGCCATGGGTAACTAGTTTGTGGGCCTGCTAGAGGCAAAACTATCCCGGGTCCCCGTTTTAAGTCGGATTGAGCTGAATTTCGAACCCGACTCAAATAACCCCAAAACAATATTATAAATAAATAAATAATTTCAAAATATTCTAAAAATAAAAAATGACAAAAATACTCCTGTTTCTGAAAACTAGGGGTGACACTTACGGACTGACTTAAACAAAGACTGAAGAGAAGCTATCAGTATACTCAAAGCCACACTCAAAGATTCAAGCTCCTAGAGTCTGTACAAGGTCTAGGACAAACTGTGAAACACTTAAGGTGGATGACAAACCAAAAGTCCTTACAAAATATTTTTTAAAAATCACTTTTCTTACATCAACGGAATATCAATGGTATACCGATTTTATGCACAGAAAAGGTTCTGTCAAAAAATTAGAATACCGACGGTACACCGGTTTATACTGACGGTACGTCAAAATTGATGTACAAAAAAGTTTCTTTGAAGTTAATCAGAATATTGATGGAACACTGATACGTACCGACGGTACACTGGTATTGAAGCACATAACAAGTTTTGTGAAGATAATCGGTATACCGACGGTACACCGATATTGAAGCACAGAAAAGGTTCTGTAAAGATAATCGGTATACCGACAGTACACCTAGGTACCGATGGTATTCCGGTTTGCAAACTTTTAATTTTTGGAATGGACAAATCCTTTATCATTAAATGCTCCAACGGCTAGATTTATTACCGTTATTGTTCAGAACGGAATTCTGTCTGTACCGACGGAATTCCGTTCGCTGTATGTTTGGAGCATTAAATGACTAGCTCTATTGGTGTTCTATTTAAAGTGGTTGAGCCATCTCTTTGAAGGCATCTACTTGAGCTTTAAATTTCCTCAACTACCAGGAGCTTCACCATTGCTACTCTACCAAAAGCTTTAATTTGTCATCCAACTAAAAGTGTTAGAGTATTCAAGAGTTGTAAACATTCGATCTTCAACGTGTTCTAGAAGATCAAAAGCTTTCTTTCTTTCTAGTTGAAGTTGATGAGCCTTCAGAAGAAAACTCGTGTGTAAGAAGTTGGCGAGCCTTCGGAGGAAAACTCGTGTGTAAGAAGTTGACGAGCTCTTCGGATCCAAACTCTTGTTGAAGTTGACGAGTTCTTCGGATCCAAACTCGTGTGTAACTATTTACTCAAATAGTGGATTAAAGTCGGAGAGAGTTCCGGGACTGGAGTGCCCCTTGGAAGGATACCAGGATACAACGAGTCTTTGAATCTCTCTCTCTCTCATTTATTATCCTTTAAATTGCTTTTAATTGTTGGTAATTATTGTATTACCCTATTCACCCCCCTTCAGGGTTCTACAACTTCCTATAATTAGCAGTTGGGACATACATGCTAATCTCTCTAATAGATATGACATCCTCCGATCGCGAGAATATAAAAGCCTCATGGTGTCCCATTCTCTCATAGGCTGATATGATCATGATGTTCCAAAAATCGATCGAGAGACTATACCTAGTGCATAAGTTGTCCAAGACCAATGCATGAAATGCAATTTCTATCAAATAAAATAATGTGATGCAGGAGCTAAATGCCATGAATATTTTTTTATAACTTTCTTACAAACCATAGAGTTGTATGTCTATTCTTTATTTCTTTCATTCTTATGGCTAAGTCGTGTCCTTCCTTTCTTTCGTAACATTCCTAAAAAATAATAAAATATTTTCATACCCTTCTATCTTTACAACATATGATAAAGAAACTAGCAATCATTCTTCTTATGCAATAAAATATCAATACTTTCAATTTTATCAGCAGTTTATAACTCAAGCATACAAGTCTTCTCTTTTTAACAACTTATGATAAAGGAACATGAAATCATACATTCATTAAAATGCATAGCAACTATTGTCACGTCCCGGTTCCGCAGAAACGATTGTCCTTGCTAGGACGTGATGCCACGCGAGCCTAGAGTTGCATTCGCGTAAGGGAATGGCTAAAACGACCGATTAAAAGCTCAACGACCAAGTCACACAGATGACATCAGCGAAAAAATAGAACAACAAAAGAATCACAAGTGTTAAAAACAAAATCAGAACTTCATTGATAAGTGTCATGACCCGCACCCAACAGTTGGGCATGAGCCGTGGGTACGTCCAGCCTACACCGCAGTATTGACAGTAGAACGCTGTCTAGTCATCTCCATATTTTATCAAATACCACCATGTAGTTTAGATATATCCACAGTACAACCAAAAATCACAGATCAATCTACAGCAATAAGATATGTATTCAATAACCACGGTAAGAGAAAAATAATAATTGATCTGAATAATCTCCAAGATAGAGACCAAAATACGATAGATAATAATCTCAAGAGAATAAAATGTGCCAAGATAGATGTCCACTACTCAACTCTCATAATCTCCAAAATAAAATGAAGTACAATAAATGAAAGAGTTTCCGGAGGCAACTCCTGCTCTATAGAATAATATCTAGCTAAATGTCTCTTACGGAGGGTAGTCCTGCATCCAAGTCCTCATGTATGCTCAGATCAGGGTCCTCAGTCTGCTCATAATAAGTGGTACAGAACTCCTCTAACTCATCACCTAAAATATTGGTTTTTCAGTCAGGAATGGAACAAGTACACACATAACAGCTATCCGAGACATAATAGAGTCATTGAATATGCATATAACGTATGAGAATGAAACTAAAAAGTAACTAGCATTATGGTGTAAAGGGTAAGAACATGTAACTCGGGGAATAGCCACCAGAAAGCAATATGTAAGCTATGGTAACATGGCACGCATGAAGAACAAGATGAAATAACTTGGAAGATTAACTATCTATGTGCATTGAAATATCAGTTTCGATGTGTGAACGGCTAAGGGGTAAATCCGACACCCTGCACGTATCGTGTGCAGTTGCTATTATTCAAGAATAGACATATAGGATGGAATGGGTTGTTTACACGTCTACTAAGATATTTTCCCGTCCAGCTAGTACTCATGGAATCAATCACAAGTGGGCTAAACATAAAAGATAATCAAGCTGTACAATAAAATCCATAATATAAATCCTCGTGTGACGATCGTGTTAACAAGCAACAAGATATATGTATAACAGGTAGAGAAAACTATCATAAAAATGGTAACAATCAGTATATGCACTTGCCTGTGGTCCTGAGCTGCGAGTATGAGTCAAGCACCGAGTCAGAGTCCAAGTAACCTGTTTTATGCCATACACCTGCTGTCAACATAAATCAAAAGTAATACTAGTCTATATATTCATTTATTATTTTTCTAGTTTGGCTCTTATGGAGAGTTTGTGTATTTGTCTAGTCATGGTCTTATTAGGGTTCTGT
Source organism: Iris pallida (assembly GCA_029216955.1). Lineage (NCBI taxonomy): Eukaryota > Viridiplantae > Streptophyta > Magnoliopsida > Asparagales > Iridaceae > Iris > Iris pallida. The sequence goes on from JANAVB010030818.1 coordinate 4,882,475, forward strand.
GTTAAGGCTGTCTTTGTGTTCACTTAAGCTCCTTAACTAAATCAGTGGCTATAACATCCTTCTCTTGGTTATACTCATGAGTTGACAACTACCGTCAACAGAACCCAGGTGGTTGCTACTAACCCTTTTCTATTTGGGTACCTCATTCATGTGAGTCACTACCCTTGTTCTGGATATACTTGTCTATATTCCATGTGGTTCTCATTTAGGTTATAGGCAAATACCCTTCTTCTAATTATATGTATACATACCTACTGATACATTGGGATGGAGTTTCTAAACATGACTGACACTATAAGTCAGATATAGATAAAAGGGGTTGATAATAAAATGAGGAAGGTCAGAAACCAGGTAAGGTTCGACCTCACAGTGGACTGATACATCATTCCACTTGAGAAAACCCAATCTAACTCCCATTACTGATACAACATTCCAAAGGGTCTGAAACATTATTTTAGGCAAATGGGATGCTATTAATTAGACTAAACCAAAAGGAAAAGAACAGAGCAGATCAGATCATATGTCAGAATATATTTATATTGAAGGAGATTGATACTTAAAAGAGTATCAGTCATCTGATCATAAGAAAAACTGGACTGGGTAACAAATAGACATTTTTGGACTTTCCTTCGAGTTCTCTTATATTCTTGGGATAAGCCTACCTACATCTATCCCTTTGGTTACCCATATGCTATTCAAGTTTGCTTATGCCTTAACTAGTCATCCCTGCACACCAAGTCTAGTCTAATCCCCTTTCTTATTTACTAGTACAACTGTTATAGAGGCCTCTAACTTGACTCTGTACTGCCCCTCCCCTGTACGTATGTCAGTAGGAACATACAACCATCTGGGCTGATAGGTTATCAAATATGGGCAAGACCCCACATCCAGGCATTGTTTCAAGTTCGTATAACATGCATAATTTGCACATCCGAGGAGATTGTCATTTAACTACCTAACAGTGCATCTGGGTTGTCAACAGTTTTTCTTGGGCTATTACCTACCTGGTCATGCTTCACATTTACTGCTACCATTCGTCGACAGGTATGTCAGCACAAATTGGTCTACTAATGGGGATCAGCATTATTGTCTCTAATACAAATTAGCCTACTAATTTGGGATCCCCGAGGACATCTGTAGTTGCTACATAATACCTATGTTAACTGACACATAATCATGTGGTGTGAGCCCTCATATGTATGAGTATTGGTTGGTTAGTTCCTGAATGCCCTGCCTCACCAATCTTCCTAGGACCCTAACTTTCCAATTGTGCTATTACACATAATTCACATATGAGTTCCTCTGATACGCATATATCTATATATCTGTAGACACACACAAGACATATCTCTGCTTATCCCTATAACTCTGGTACCAACCCGTATTAGTCAAAGTCTGATACTTGTCTACCCAACTCGGATATATTGGTATCTAGTGCGACTGATACCTACTATTTGGTCAAGTACTTTCCTGACCCCTTACCCACTCTTTTTTCATGAATACAGTATACTTCTCAACTACCTACTGCCACTCTCTACACTAGTATACTCGAATCTGATTTCTGATATTCTAAGTATCAATGGAGCCTAGTGACAAAGTCCTGCCCAGTCATGAAACTTAGATTAGGACACCTATCCATGTGATCCTAGCTATCTTGATGCTAAGTGCATAGGCCCCTAGTTTTCAGGAAGCTAAACAACATAATAGTGATCAATGCAATCGTATATGTCACTCATCCAAACACATGGCAATCTGTCCCATGGATATGATGTGTAAGGTATCCCTATAGGCTACGTGTTAGCTCTTTCTTTACCTGGGTCTACGAATCTGGTATGGGTGACTTTCCCTTTAACTTGGGTACTAACAACCTGCAACCTAGGTTATTCACAGGTCAGAGCCTATGCCTGGGAACCCTATTAGCCTATGACCTTCCCATCTACTCTCTACAACCCATATATGTCAAGATAATATGTATTGGTCATAACTCAATTCTTATATTATATAGATGCAAGCTTCTGGTCTAGCCTACTTGTAACCACCACTTTTCTGAAATGAAGGTAATTTTGAATTTTTATAATTTTTATTATTTAATAATAATATTTAAATCATATTATAATTTTTGGTGATTTTCTTATTTATTTTATATTATTTAGATAGGTGAATTGAGATTTTGGTTGTTGCTAGCTTAACCCTAGAGACTGCTTGACTTAGAGACTAACCATGACCAAGGAGGCTCGACCATGTGACTAGATTGGCTAATTACTTATTTTTAGGCTAAGGATATTTTAGTCATTGTGCATTACTTTGAATTTTATTAATTTATTAATTAAATCGCTTGTTGGGTGGTTTAGATTAGTGTTTTGGTAGGACCAAGATGGCATAACCTTAGTCAGCCTTGACTAGAAGCCGAATAATGTAATTAGAAGTATTATTGGCCTTTTAAAATTTAAATTAGAATTATTGTTTATTTTTAGAATCATTTATTTCATTTTTAAGCTATTTTCTCATAAAGCCTTTTTAGCCTTTTTGACATGGGCCTTTTTAGCAATCAATGAGTGCTTGGCCCATGTGCAAACCCTAACCCTAACAACCTCTAGCATGGCCAGCCACAAACAGCCCCTTCCTTTCATTTGTGAAGAATCATTAGCCTCCACTAGATCACAAGCAAAACCTAATTTCTCCTTTCTCCAAAACCCTGCTTTTCTCATCTGGATTCCGTTTCACCTCAAACGAATTCTGTTGCGCTCGTTGGGAATAGGAGAACTTGTTGGCGTACCGCTAGCAAGGAGTTGGAGGCATTTGCTCAGAAGAAATCGACCGACAAAGCACTCGAGGAATTCCTTTTATTGAGATTCTGACTCTCAATATGTCACGTCCCAGAACCAGAATACTGGAGAACGGGGGCGTACATAGCCAGCTACGTATATTGAAATAGAATACATCTCAACTATACGGTCACGGCTGTCTAGATATGAGGGTTTACTACAAGCTAATAGTCTCTTAAGGTCAAGCCTACTGTCTCAATCTCAAGCAAATAATATAATCACAAGATGTTTGACCACCAAATATACAATAAAAGGCGTCCCAAATATTACATATCAGCTGATCATGAAGCTAGTCGTACAAAATGCTAGGACTAGCAAGAGTTAAGTCATACATGATTAACCCTAGGATTTGTTAATCATGTTTACAGCCCGTAGGCAGACAGTAAGTAAAAGTGCATCGAGCTAACAGGTGCTCGTCGGCTAAACGCCTCAAAAGAATAACTTTACAATAGAGTGAGCGAAACAAATAGAAAACCCACTCGTAGCCCGGGTTCCTTCTAGTCGCCACCATCGGGCTGGAGGTTCGGTAGATCCTCGGGTGCTGCTTCAAAATCTGGCCACACAAAACCAGCTGGGTCAAACCCCAAAAAGAGCAAGTGCCACAAAGGAGGCCACGAAATAAGAACAAAAGCCAGCATATCAGAACATAAGAAAAGAAATGGAAGAAGGTACAAGTAATTAAAGAGTGTAATAGGACAATAAACGACTAGTGACGTGGGACCATTCTGGAAGCTAGGTTACAACCCTTAAACCAAACAAGGACCGGAGTTGTAACCCTTCGCCTGAATAGCACTCTGTCTCCACCCATTTATTGTTAGAGATAAGTAAAACAAGCATGTACAAGAGTTCCAGGTACAGGGGCTAGACAAGACTTAGACAAGGCTGGACTCCATCCATTCACAAGCGGCCAAGCAATTACTACGGCTTACTACTTAACTAACTAGGGTTATCATAAGCCTTAGTTACTAGCAAGATGCAAGTAAGAATTTTCCAGTTCCAAGCCCTGCAAACTATCCAGTTATCCTTTCGCGGGTTGAGAGTATAGGTGGGTACATCGCCCGGGAGACAAATGTACCCTTAGGTGACTTAGAGGGTGCAACACGCGACGGTGTGCTGGAAATGTGCTCTACTCGTCGGCAAGCTACAAGTCCAATTAAGAGCGCCCAGATAACAAGATTGCCTGTGACTGGAAATTCTCCCTGAACTATAGTTTGATCTAGTCATTAGCCTAATCCATATTCAGTATGAATTCCTGAACGTGGGAACCAGGGAGTCACGTCCTAGACATGATGCAAGACAAGATAAGTGGATTGCACAAGCAAGCAAGCAGGAACACCCACGGTGTCAAGTTGATTATACGAGTCAAGTTATCCGTCGCAACAGCATCAAGATAAATCATATCAGGGTACTTGTCAGGAGTGCGCCACGACGGGACACTATCATGTCAGGTTGGTCATGTCAGGAGTGCACCACTACGGGTCACTGTCGTGTTATGCTAGTTCTTTGTCATACCATGCCATGTACAATAGTCATTCCAAACATATTAAGTAATATCAAGTTCATGATAAAAGGCGTAAGGATATAAAATGGGCGTAAAATATCTAATAAAATATTAATATACAGGACTATAGAAGAGCCAAGCTTAGAGAAATAAAACCAAAACTCCAAGAGCCAATGGTTTGCGTAAGGGGTCAGGGGTTGGATTGCGCAGGGTGTCAGCTGCACAGGGTGCCAAGTGCGCAAGGGCGCAGGACGCAGGGGCAGATGGCGCATGGGCCAAGTACGCAGGAGTCAAGTACGTGGGGAGCCAACTGCGCAGGGGTGGATTGTGCAGGAGCAGACTGCACAGTAATGAACTGCGCAGGGGTAGATTACGCAGTAGCAGACTGCGCAGTAATGAACTGTGCAAGGGTAGATTGCGCAGGAATGGTTGGCGCATGGGGCTGAGCACAGTTCACCAAGGGGCAAGCAGCGCGGTCGGCGCTGTGCTAAAGAGCGCAGGCCGAGAGGGGGTGCGCAGTCCAGCACTGCGCTCAAGAGCACAGGCTGCAGCCTGCTACTCCAGGCCAAGAAGAACACCAAGAACACCAAGAAATCAAATTTTCATATCTTTGTCAAATCAAAGCCAAATCTAGATTTTTAAAGCTCTAACTTGAGTAAAATTGAATTCTCTTTCATATGGAAGCATCAAAACCCACAAAAATCTGACCAAAATAGATCAAACCATGTAAATCCAAAATAGTTAAAACCTAGATCTAGAACAATGGAGACTCCAAATCACAAATGTCAAGTACTAATGTTGATCACCATGGCCTAATCTAGCTAACGAACAAATAAAAAGTGGTTCTCATATGGTGGCAAGGTGCACTTGCCTATGGTGTTGGTGAGTTGTGTAGAGAAGGAAGAAGAAGAAGATGGAGAAGTTAATGGAAATAAAGAGGAGAGAGAAAGTTAGGTAGGATTTAATGGTGGAGGATAAGTTGAGTGTAGGATGGAGGTTAGCTAAGGTGTTCCAATGCATGTTAAACCAAACCAAATCAAATCAAACCAATCCTTCTCCACAAAATAAACCAAGCCAGGTAAAACCCAATTATGAGAACCAAAATCTGCAAGTCAAGCCATTACAAGTACAGGCCAAATCCGAGAAATAAATACATGTCTGAAATACATGCAAGCTTGATAAAATACGTATTCAGAATATGGGTGTTACACAATAGGTAAACCCCGATCTACTTTTGTTTCTCTTAAATTTTTCTTCATTATTGCATCCATATAGGCACCCTTGATCTGTCTATAAAGTTTGGTAGAATTTTGGTTTCGTTTGATAGCGGTATCGGACACGTATCGGTCTCACGTTGCACGTGTTCGACAAAATACCACTTAGAACTGAAAAGTGTTAATTTTTGATTTGTTTTCACGAATTCCTTCCCTATATGATTTGTAACAACTTTCATGAAGAAGGATCGGAAATCGACACAATTTTGACATCTGAACGGACACTGACACGCGTGCACGAGATCCCATACATGGTCCCGTGCATGCCCTGCTGTCTGTGCATCATAACTCAACGCACAGAGTCCCGTATTGCATGAAATTTTATAATCATGTGGTGACAACCTCTGCCCACATGCTCGTAAATTTTATGATGTTTCATCGAGCGCGCGGAGTAATCGTGCGCGCACTGTCGGCTGAACTGTCACTTAGGCTGAAATTCACCGCTGACACGGCCTTCGTACGTGGACACGGCACATCGAGGACCCGTTCCAGGAACACTAAAATGTAGCCTTATCCTAGACTACCCAGGGATCCGATCCCGAGTCACAGTGTGGCTCGGATCGCGAGCCACGAGGCTCGACAGGCGCCCACGGGCACGCACGCACCGCGCGCAGCGACGCGACTGTCGCGGGTCGTCGTGTCGTGTAGGCACGACATGGTGTCATGTCAGCAGTCCTAGCCCTACCCCGGGACCCTAACTAGCCGTGTGCACGAGCACGAGGCTTCTCATTTGTGTGCGGAGCTTAATGGAGCGATATACGCGTTCTTGACACGCGAAATCGGTTTTTCCGATACGCATTCTCTGACACGACTCGAACACGGTTTCGACTCCGTGAGTACTCGAGCACGTCACGTATGTCGAGACTAACATGCTTGTCGAGTTTTGTAATTTTAGAGTATTTTGTAATTTGGGTCGTTTTGTCGAATTGGATTTTTCGGGTTCAATATTTTGAATAGAAATATGATATTTGATTCTTCGACTTTTAATCAATATTTTCTACTTGTTAACTTATATATGATATTTTGGACTTGCGGGAAGTGATCCGCGGGATTATTATTTATTGTTTGTTTTTTTCAAGTATATTTGAGTTTTTCCTATATGTATACATTATATGCATAATAGTATATATATATATTTTAAATATATATATATATTATATATATATATATATATATATATATATATATAATATATATATATATTATATTTAAAAATGCTGTTTTGAGAGTGAGTTCTGATTTTTTCAGGTTTAAGTCTTTCTCGGATTTGTGTAATCGATTCATTGCATACACAAGTGCATATATATATATATATGTTGTGTGTGTGTGTGTGTGTGTGTGTGTGTGTGTGTGTGTGTGTAATATAGTTTTGAGTGTGAAATGAGTTGGGGACTTATTAATTCCAGATTTTTGGAGTTTAACAGCAGTCCGTACTCCTCACACTACCATCTTTCATATAAGTTTATATATATGTATGTGTGTATGTGGAAGTCTATGTATATAGTGCATGTTGTATTATATATATATTTTCTTTTTTTTTAAAGAAACCTCCATTTTATTCAACAAGCTCAAAATGTCGAAGCATGTACAAGTTATACCCCTAGGCACAAAATGCCGACGCCTGTACAAGTATACCAACCAAAACAGACACCAAAGTTAACGAAAGAGAAAACAAAACTCAGACTACCCATGCGAGCTGATGCCCCGTATCTTGCTGCACTGCCTGTGATCTCTCTAAGGATCTGCTCGGCATTGTATGGTAGCCCTCTACCTCGCTTTGTTACGTTCTTCCAAATGGTCCATATTGCTATAGCCGCTACGATTTGGTGACCATGAGAGGAAACTGCCCAACAGCCAGGAGGTCGGAGAGACTTCTCTCCCCCTAATCCTGCCACACTCTGGCTATCATTCTCCATACCTTGACCGATAATTCTCTCTGACAGAAGATGTGGTCGATGATTTTCGTCTTGACGCTCTGAGCACTGTTGCAAGCAGATGCCAAGCTAATCCTATTGTGAAGATTATCGTCGGTGGGTAACTTGTTACGGTTTTCTCCCTGACAGAAGATGTGTATGTATATATATATTATATATATATATTATATATAT
>JANAVB010030818.1:4896062-4898562 GCA_029216955.1 Iris pallida
GACAAGTTGACCAAGTTGACAAAAGTCAACCTTTGGGTCAAACTTGTTCAAATCGACTCAACGAACTTAGAATGACCTATAAACTTGTGTGTAACCTAAAAATTAGTAAACGACTAGTTGACTTAGAGTTGACCAGGTTTGACCCGAGTTGACCGAAGTTGACCAAGTTTGACTTTGACCTAGAAGGCCTAAAAGCATGTAGATTGTATTGTAGCCCTTTCTTATAATATGTTAGACCTTGTTGGACTTGTGGTTACTTTAAATAGGTTTACATTACTCTAGTTCAGTTACACAGCAGCTCGGATTGTCAGGCGAGTACATTCTCTAACCGTTTCATTCTTTCTTGGACATATTTACTTGTTATAGACTAGTTTACTTGTTGCTATCACGATATTATCATGGATTAGTACTATATGGATCTCTTCACGTGATGTTATCCCCTCGGATACATCATGTATATTGTGCTCATGTACTTTATCATGTGTATATCTACTCATTGTATTCGTACTTATTCATGTATACTCATGTGACATTCATGTACACTCATGATCATGTGAGCCTTCATGTATAATCCAGTGTGCATGTGGACTAGCTATCCATGTGATACACTACTTTGGATACACTACTTTCGTGTGCAATAACATAACCTGGACAGATCCTTGTGTACTGATTGGGGCAGGGGGAGTATTTATTTGGTTATGTGATCTATACCCTTTTCATGTATAACTCCAAACTAGATTTAAATATATAACCTAAGCCTGTTACATAACCAAACATATGCTCTGAATCACGTAGTTAGCTTAGTTTTTTTTATCTATATCATGTATATCTATTTTCACTATACCATGTTCTTCTTTTTACAGTCTCTCTATTATTTCTTTACAACAGTTCATGTATATTATTCTATAGCTTGTTTTATATTTTTTTTCATATTATGAACTGTATGAGAGATATGTATTCGTTCCTGTCCTGACTGGACCCATTGAATATATTACAGATGATGAGGATTGCTGCGACACTTACTATGGAGCAGGCCTAGTTGACACAGATGACCTGGACCCTCCGTAGGATCCAGCAGTCACTGAGGACTTGCTATGAGTTAGATTAGACTTATATTATTATCTAGTTATGAGACTTTGTGATTGTATTGAGATTTTATTATGGTGTGGTTTGCACCGGGATTGTTATTCATATTGTGACTCTATTGAGATTATCTTTCTTCTGTTCCATCTTAGATATTGTGATTGAGTTGTACCATATATATATATCATTCTCCAATTGGAGCATATTCTAGATTATGTTAGATGTTGGACCTAGGACAGCGTTCTACCATCGAAACTGCGACGTAGGCTGGACATACCCACGTCTCGTGCCCTTACACCGGGTGTGGGTCGTGACACATTTTTAGTAGTAGCCTATGCAGGTCCTTCTCAGTCGCAACTAGTGCGATTTTGTTGTGGTACTCGAATAGAGTATCACTACAAGCCTGTAGTAGGATATAGGATATAATTTAAGGTACTCAATCACATTAGAAAAACTCTTATCTAATTATTGTTGTTAATTGTCTTCTTTTAAAAACATACTGTCCTTCTTTGATTTTTTGCTTCATTCTCAGTAATTGGTTCTTGTTTTGATTTGTCTTCAGGATGGTTATGGAGACACGATCTTATCGCTCCGGTCCATGCAGGTCCAGATTCACATTAGTGCGATGTCGTGGTAGTACAGCGAATTAGTTGTACTACTACGAGCCTGCTATAGAGTATAGGAAGTAAAGTGTTAGAATGAAAGGATACTCAATCACTTTTAGGATTCCTTGAAAGATTCCTGGGACGACCCATAAGAATCTTATTTTAACTTCGATTTAAAATCTTTTCCCTTAATTTGATTCACCCATTACTCATTTTGATTCACCCATTACTCATTGTTATTGAATTTGATTTTGATGGATTCATTGTTGAATTTTGAATCTTGATGATTAGTTGTTAACTTTGAGTTGTATTTAAATATCTATATACTTATATATATATTTATCTTTATTTTATTTTTGGAATTTAGGGTATAACCTGATAACATACTTGATAAGGACAGTGAGAAAGGTAAATGTCTACTTTAATTGTGGAGTTAGGATTTATTGCAGTCATACTGGCTAGCATGACAAGGACGTAGGGCCTGATTTAGATATACTTAACCTAGTTATGGAATCTTAATTATCTTGCAGCCATACCGGTTGGTGAGGTAAGAATTCTAAATGACATGATTATAGGGTGTATACCTTAGTTACGGACTCTATTGTTTATTACAGCGATGCTTACTGGCATGGCAAAATTCTAACAACATGATTTCAGGAAGATGTGTATGGTTATCAGATTATCTCTCAAAATCCATTCATTCCTTTGAACATATGAGCAAGAACAAGTTTTATCATTATTTCTTTCTTGCCATTATTTTTTGTGTTCCTATTTTTTCTTATCTTAGTTAACTCTGTCCCAATTACATTAAT
>JANAVB010030818.1:4903562-5103562 GCA_029216955.1 Iris pallida
GGGTTGACCTAGAGTTGACCAAAGTTGACCAGTTGACTAAAAGTCAACTGTAAGTCAACTCTTGACCCCGTTTGACTTGCTTTGACTTGTTTTGGCTTGCTATGACTAGGATGACCTAGAGTAGACTTATTTTGACTTAGATTGACTTGACACGACTTAGTTTGACCTAGATTGACTTGACAGGACTTAGTGTGACTCAGTGAGACCTAGTTTGACCTAGATTTCATATCATGCATTAGAAATCATTCATAACTTTGTTAAACCTAAATTAACATGCAATATCTTATCTTTAGGTCTCTGATTACCACTCTGAGCATTGATATACCCTACAGCTCAGGATAGCAGGTGAGTACATTCATTGATAGTTTTTATTATCTTGATATCTGCTATATCCGATTCAGTTGTAGTGACTTACTCGATTTCCAGTCACGATAGTTCACAGAATAGTATATGTTGGATCACGACATGAGATATTGTTTCTAGATTTCTGGGTATATTGGTATATTTCCTTGTTCTCTGTACTTGTATTGATACCGATTTCTAAGGGGACTTGCTACCCTCTTATGGAATCACGTGCCATGACGTGTCATGTCCAGATCCATTGTACTATTCGGAGATGGGGAATTATTAGGGGCTATGTGATCTAAGCCACCCTGTCACAATATTCTTGTGCTCGCGCCACTCTCCTCTCACGTAGGGTGTAGTGAGATCCTATTTTCCTTGTACATGCTATCCTGGTTGGTCGGCATGACCCTTTCCAGATTTTCTTGTGATTGTCGGGCCAAGTGGATAGTCTGCCCTGTAACATATCCTAAGCCGATCACATAACGCTCTAATAATTTAAGGCACATTTTATATTTACTTTATCTTATCTTATATCCTGCTCTGTTCTACATTCAGTACTTTATCACCATGCTATGATATACAGTTACTCACATGTTCTATATGCCCTTACATTGTACCTTGATGGAAGACTAAGTTCTGCTCGAGAGAAGGATTATAATCCCGGTTCTTACTTGGTTTAAGGGTTGTAACTCAGCTTCCGAATGGTTCCCAAGTCTTTCTATATCTTTCTCTTGTATTTCATTATACTGCCTCTTATAGAATTTGTTAACTCACATGGAACTGCTGTTAGTGCTTGTACTTGCTCATTTTTTTGACATGATACCGTTGATATATTACAGATGATTCTGAGACAGACTGTTCGACCTATTATAGGCTCGAGTTAGATGGAGTAGTCCAGGACCGTGGCCTGATAGTAGAGCCACTAGACTTTGTACTCCCAGAGTAGTGTATATTAGTTGAGTTTGCCTGGACTGCGATCCAGCCAGTACTATCATATTGTAGCTTTCTATATTATATTTTGTGACCCTGTGATGTTGTATATATATATCTGGGCTTGTGTTGGACACTGAACTTATTTCCTATTTCATCTATCATATGTTTTTTTCTGTGCTATCTACCTTAGTTTTATTCTGTGATTGAGACTATATTGCTATGTCACCTCCACTCAGAGTGTATATACTGTACAGGTACCTTTATACTGTTAGTCGTAGTATTTACAGACGTTATATACAACGTTCTACCGCCGATACTGCAACGTAGGCTGGACGTACCCACGTGTTCGTGCCCCTCATAAGGGTGCGGGTCGTGACAACTACACCTGCCCCTAGTCGAGGCCTACCTCCAGGAGAGAGTTCTGGTTACCAGACCTAGTATAGGTGAGTTCTTGACCTATACCTTATCCTGTCTTGATGATTACTATACCCTACCATATTATTTGTATGTTTTGATACCTTATGACTACTTTGATCTAGTATGACTATAATGGCTAGATGATGAGACCCCAGACTGATATTACCTGCCATAACCCTGTATGATATCTTTCCAACTGCATGATTTAGATAAGTTTTCTTAAGACCATGATTGTTGGGGATTTGACCTAGAAGGAGTAGGATCATCTTAATTTCGAGGACAAAATTATTTTTAAGGAGGGTAGACTTGTAACCACCACTTTTCTAAAATGAGGGTAATTCTGAAGTTTTGTAATTTTATCATTTAATAATAATATTTAAATCATATTATAATTTTTAGTGATTTTCTTATTTATTTTAAATTATTTAGATAGGTGAATTGTGATTTTGGTTGTTGCTAGCTTAACCCTAGAGACTGCTTGACTTAGAGACTAACCATGACCAAGGAGACTCGACCATGTGAGTAGATTGGCTAATTATCTATTTTTAGGCTAAGGGTATTTTAGTCATTGTGCATTACTTTAAATTTTATTAATTTATTAACTAAATTGCTTGTTGTGTGGTTTGGATTGGTGTTTTGGTAGAACCAAGATGGTATAACCTTAGTCAGCCTTGACTAGAAGTCTAATAATGTAATTATAAGTATTATTGGCCTTTTAAAATTTAAATTAGAATTATTGTTTATTTTTAGAATCATTTATTTTATTTTTAAGCTATTTTCTCTTAAAGCCTTTTTAGCCTTTTTGACATAAGCCTTTTTAGCAACTCATGGAGTGCATGGCCCATGTGCAAACCCTAACCCTAATACCCCCTATCATGGCCGGCCACAAACAGCCCCCCTCCTTTCATTTGTGAAGAATCATTAGCCTCCACTAGATCACAAGCAAAACCTAATTTCTCCTTTCTCAAAAACCCTAGTTTTCTCATCCGGAGTCCGTTTCACCTCAAACTAGTTACGTTGCGCTCATTGGGAAGATGTGAACTTGCTGGAGTACTGCTAGCAAGGAGTTGGAGGCATTTGCTTGAGAGAAATTGGCAGACAAAGCACTCGGAGAATTCCTTTTATTGAGATTTCGACTCTCAATAGGTAGATCCTGATATACCTTTGTTTCTCCTGAATTTTCTTCATTATTGCATCCATATAGGCACCCTTGATCTGTGTATAAAGTTTGGTAGGATTTTGGTTTCGTTTGATAGCGGTATCGGACACGTATTGGTCTCACGTTGCACATGTTCGGCAAAATGCCACTTAGAACTGAGAAGTGTTAATTTTTGATTCCGTTTTCACGAATTCCTTCCTTATATGATTTGTAACAACTTTCGTGAAGACAGATCGAAAATTGACACAATTTTGGCATTGGAACGGACATGGACAAGCGTGTACGAGATCCAGTACACGGTTTCGTGCATGTCCTGCTGTCTGTGCGTCATAACTTGACGCACAGAGCCCTGTCTCATGTGATTTTTTTTGAGCACGTGGGGGCAACTGCTGTCCATATGCGCGTAAAATTTCACGACGTTTCGTCGAGCGAGCGCGGAGTAATCGCTCGCGCACTGGTCGGCTAAACTTTGCACTCAGGCTGAAATTTGCCGGTAACACGGCCTGGCGCATCCAGGACCCGTTCCTGGAATACGAACACATAGCCCTATACCTAGACTACCCATGGACCTAATCCCGATGGCGTGGATCGGATCGTAAGTCACGAGGCTTAACACGCGCCCACGGGCACGTATGCATGCGTGCGCGCGCAGGCCGCGCGGCTGTCGCGGGTTGCTGTGTCGCATAGGCATGACATGGTGTTGTGTCAGCATGTCCTAGCCCTACCCCGAGACCCTACCTAGCCGTGTGCACGAGCACGAGGCTTCTCGTTGTCATGCCCCAGAACCAGAATACTGGAGAGCGGGGGCAGACATAGCCAGCTACGTATATGAAATAGAATCCATCTCGCTATACGGTCACGGCTGTCTAGATACATGAGGGTTTACTACAAGCCAATAGTCTCTTAAGGTCATGAACAAGCCTATTGTCTCAATCACAAGCAAGTAAGTAAAAGTTACAAGTTGTATGATCATTAAATATATAATAGTAAGGCGTCCCAAATATTACATATTCAGCTGATCATGAAGCTAGTCGTTACAAAATGTCCGGACTAGCAAAAGTTTAGTCATACATGATCAACCCTAGGATCTGTCAATCATGTTACAGCCCGTAGACAGACGATAAGTAAAAGTGCAATCGAGCTAAACAGGTGCTCGTCGGCTAAACGCCTAAAAAGAATATTTTTACAATAGAGTGGGAGAGCCAAAAAGATCCCACTCGTTGTCCCGATTATGCCTGGTGGTCACCATCGGGCTGAAAGGTTGGTAGATCCTCTGGAGCTGCTCCGAAATCTGGCCATACAAAACTAGCTGGGTCAGACCCCAGAGAGAGCAAGTGCCACAAAGGAGGCTTCTCTTAGGAACTAAAACCAACAATTAACACAAAATTAACAATAAGGTAATAAATAAGACAGGAGAATAACAGGGAGATATACGATGGGATAACCATGGGACTATTCAGATAGCCAGGTTACAACCCGTAAACCAAACAAGGACCGGGGTTGTAACCCTTCGTCTGAATAGAACTTAGAATTCTCACCATTTATCGGTAAAATAAATATAGGCATTCTGGTCATGCAGTAATCTGGAACAGAATCAGGACAAGACTAGACTGGTTAGACTCCATCCAATCATTCACGGCCAAGCAAGAATTATGACTTGATACTTTAACTAACTAGGGTTGTCACAAGCCTAATTACTAACAAGATACAGTGAGATTATTCCACAGCCACAAGCCCAATCGTCCAGGACTGGTTTATTTGTACAAGCACAATCGCCCATGGTATTCAGGTTATTTATACAGGTCATGTCATGTCAGGTAGCCGTCGCAACAGCTGTTCGAGATAAATCATGTCAGGTGTACTTGTCAGGAGTGCGCCACGACGGACCACTATCATGTCATGCTCAATTATCACTTCCAAACATATTAAGTAAATTCGTGATTATCAAGTTTACGACAGAAGGCGTAAGGATATAAAATGAACGTAAAAATATACAATAGGGGGTTACAAGACATGGGCAAATTATAATAAAATAATAGTACACAGGGCTATTGGAGAGCCATGTGGCTCAGGCATATGCGGCCAGGAATGATCTCATGCGGCTGGGAAGAGAACAGTCCATACGGCTGAATAGGGTCAGGTGCATGCGACTGAGCTAGGAGGAGGGTCATAGGCGGTTAGCGGGAAGGGGTGGACCCTATACGGTTGAGGATGGACTCGACCTCATGCGGCTGAGGATGCGGGTGCATATGCGGTTAGATATATAAGGTCTTCATGCGGTCTGCAAGGAGCAAGGTCTTATGCGGCCAGGAGATGAAGGGGGGTGTCAGTTAGGAACACATGCGGCCAGGATAATTCAGAAGCTTATGCGGTTATGCGTTCAGAGGGAATACAAGTTATATGCGGCTACAATTGGACCAAATTCATGCGGCTCGGATTATGCCGAGACCTATGCGGCTGGAAGAGTGGCATATGTGGTTAGCGGGGTCATGCGTCTATGCGGCTGAACTCAAATGGGGCTCATGCGGCCAGGATAATTCATGCGGTTAGGGGAATCACTTGCCGCATGAAATATTCATGCGGTTAAGTCAAGTACTATTCTTCTTCTCCAAGTTTTGAGAAGAAGAACACCATGAAACCATGCATCCAAGCTCCGTAAAACCTTCATCCAGAGTCCAAATCCAAACTTCCATAGGTCAAAATGGGTCAGAATGAAATCCTCTACAACATGAAACTTTCAAAACTTGGAAGTACTGATGCTATGTAGATCAAAACCCAAGAAATCCGAAAATAAGATAAATATAGATCTACAAGAATCTGGCCATGGAAAGTAAAAATGCCAAGTATTAAAGTATGTTAGAATGCTGTAAAGAAGAGAATGGAACAATAAAATTAGAGTTCCTCCATGAAGCAAGTTGTACTTGCCTAGACCTCTCTCTCTCTGGTAGGTGAAGAAGTAATGGTGGAAAAGAAGATGATTAATAAAGAGAGAGAAAGGGGAAGGGGTTAATAAATGGTAGTAGTGGTGGTAGGTAAGGGTTCACTCTTTGGTTCATGATGAACCAAAAGCAACCCCAAACCGAACCAAGCCAACCCGAACCAAGATGAACCATGGCCAAGCAAATACAACACAAGATAAAATACATACACGTATTCCAAAATACGCAATACGAACCACAGGCATTACAACTCTACCTACCTTAAAAGAATTTTGTCCTCAAAATTTAATCAAGAGGCTAGAGGAGCAATGACAAGCTACACTAATCGCAAGCAAGCATTAACTAGGCAATCAATCAATCATGCAAAGAATCGAAGGCATGAGGCATAAGGAAGACATTATACCTCACGAGTCAAACAGGTCGGGATATCGCGATCGGATATCATCCTCACGCTCCTACGTTAACTCATCCAAAGAGTGATGACCCCAAGCGACTCGGACAAACTTGATAGTCTTGTTCTTGAACGTCTTCTCTCTCCGGTCCAATATAGACACGAGCCTCTTCTCATACGAAAGGTTGGTACCAACAACCAATTCTGAATAATCTAGGATGTGGCTCGGGTCCGGAATATATCGTCGTAATTGGGATACATGGAACACGTCATGCACCTCGCTTAGCGACGACGGAAGAGAGAGACGATAGGATACATCTCCTACTCGCTCCAGAATGTCGAACGGCCCTATATACCTAGGACTAAGCTTTTCCCGTACGCCGAAACGAATGACGCCACGGTTAGGCAAAATCCTCAGGAATATATGATCGCCGATCGAAAACTTGAGAGGGCGCCGATGAGAATCGGCCCAATAACGCTGGCGATCTTGGGAAACTCGAAGGTGATCTTTGACTCTCCTGACCACCTCAACTGTCTGGGCAATCATTTTCGGGCCAAGCATCTGCCTCTCTCCAACATTATCCCAGGCTAGCGGGGTTCTGCACTTCCTATCATACAGTGCCTCGAAAGGTGCCATCTGGATACTGGCCTGGAAGCTGTTATAGTACGAGAATTCTACCAGGTGCAGGTGATCTTCCCACGAACCACCGAAGTCAAGTGTACAGGACCGCATCATATCTTCAAGAGTCTGGATCGTGTGCTCCGTTTGGCCATCTGTCTGTGGATGATAAGCTGAGCTGAACTGGAGGTGAGTCCCCAAACTCTCTTGTAAGCTATGCTAAAAGTGCGACGTAAATCTTGAATCTCAGTCCAAAGTGATACTGACTGGAACACCGTACAATCTGACGATCTGCCTGAGGTACATCTCTGCTAGCTGAGCCGTCGACTGACCAACTCTGAACGGGAGGAAGTGAACTACCTTCGTGAGCCTGTGAATGATAACCCAAATAGCATCTCGACCAGCTGGGGATCTAGGTAATCCAGTCACAAAATCCATGGTCACATGCTCCTACTTCTATTCTGGAATGGGCAAAGGCTGAAGAAGTCCAGCCGACCTCTGATGTTCGGCCTTAACTTGTTGGCAAACCAAACACCGAGAGACAAATCGAGCTATCTCCCTCTTCATGCCTTTCCACCAAAAATGCTGACGGATATCATGGTACATCTTCGTACTACCAGGATGGATGGAATACTGAGAACTGTGCACCTCTGACATGATCTCCTGTCTGAAATCTCGACTGGGTACACAAAGACGATTACCATTTCGAAGTGTACCATCCTCATGAATGTATAACTCTAGTCTTTGTCCTACCTCACACTCTGCTCTGAGTCGCTGAAGCTTGAAATCTGTCGACTGTGCCATCCGAATCCTCTCGACTATAGTGGACTGAACTTGCATACTGGCCATCAATGCCATACTGGAAGGGAGAACAACTTCTATTCTCATCCTCTGAAGATCTGCTAACAGCTCTGGTTGTGCTGTTAGGAAATAAACTCCAGCTCTCCTGCTCAAAGCATCAGCAATGACGTTGGCCTTCCCTGGATGAAACTGCAGGTTGACATCATAATCCACAAGCAGCTCTAGCCATCTCCTCTAACGCATGTTAAGATCTTTCTAGGTGAAAACATACTTCAGGCTCTTGTGGTCGGTGAAAATCTCCACCCTATCTCCATACAAATAGTGCCTCCACAACTTAAGTGCAAACACTACTGTTGCCAGCTCCAAGTCATAGGTTGAGTAATTCCTCTCATGATCACGAAGTTGTCGTGACGCATAAGCTATTACCTTTCTATGCTGCATCAGAACACATCCTAAACCTCTGCCCGAAGCATCACAATACACTAAGAATCCTCCAGTTCCATCTGGAAGCGTGAGAATGGGTGCCGTTATCAGGCCTCGCTTCAACTGTTCAAAAGAACTCTGACACTCTGCTGTCCAAGCAAACTGCGCATCCTTGCGGGTCAATTGGGTCAATGGCGCTGAAATCCAAAAATCTGAAATAAATCGTCGGTAGTAGCCGACCAATCCAAGAAAACTGCGAACTTCTGCAACGGTGCTGGGCACTGGCCATGACTCAATAGCCACAATCTTCTGGGGATCTACTTCTACTCCTCCTCCTCCTCTGGTAATGATATGACCCAAGTACGAAATGCGATCGAGCCAGAACTCGTATTTACTGAACTTGGCATATAACTGGTGCTCCCTGAGAGTCTGAAGAACCACACGGAGATGCTGCTCATGCTCCGCCTCACTCTTGCTGTAGACTAGGATGTCATCCAAGAACACGATCACAAACTGATCCAAGTAAGGCATGAAGATGCGATTCATGAGATCCATGAATATCGTCGACGCATTGGTTACTCCAAATGACATCACAAGGAACTCCCAATGCCCATACCTCGATCTAAAAGCTGTCTTCGAGATGTCCTGCTCTCTGACCCTGATCTGGTGATATCCTGAGTGCAAGTCGATCTTCGAAAATACTGCTGCCCCCTTGAGTTGATCAAACAAGTCATCTATCCTCGGGAGAGGGTATCTGTTCTTGATTGTCACTGAGTTTAAGGTACAATAATCAACACATAACCTGGACGTACCATCCTTCTTTTTCATAAGAAGCATCGGGGCTCCCCAAGGCAATCTACTAGCACGAATGAATCCCTTGGTCCTAAGTTCTTCAATCATCTTGTACAAGATCTCCAACTCTAACAGCACCATCATGTAGACTCTCTCTGACACTGGGGCTGTCTCGGGGATCAAGTCAATGGTGAACTCGATCTTCCGCTCTGGCGGCATACCTGGAAGCTCTTCTGGGAAAACATCTGGGAACTCACCGACTACCCTGGGCAACTGAACTGCTGCTACTGCCATCCGCAATATCGGAGGAGAAGACTCAACCTCGCCTCGAGAGAAAAAAAACTCTGGCTCGCCTGGAATGCTAAAAATAACCCTGCCAATATGGCAGTCTATTCTAGCATACTGGTTCCTCAACCAATCCATCCCTAAGACCACATCATAATCGGCCATCGGGAACTCTATCAATCTAGCGGAGAACTCTCTACCGCTAACCACGATCCGACACGAGGAAAACACTCTATCTACTCCCACAAGTCCGTTACCAGTAAGTATATTAAGCCTTACTGATAATGACTCGGGCTCCAATCCTACCCGTATTGCGAATCGTACAGACATAAAAGAATGCGATGCACCATAATCAAATAAAGATGAAGCTGGAAAGGAGTTGACGAGAATAATACCTGCCACTACCTCTCCTGGTGCCAATCCTTCCTCTGCGGTCATCACCATAGCCTGACCATGCCCTCGGGGTGCTGGTCCCCTCTGCTGAAATCCTCGCTGCCTGCTCTGGCTCTGGGCTTGGGCATATTACTGGGGGTGTTGTTGCTGGAACGCCTGGGACTGAGGCGGCAAAGGCCTCGGCAATGGGTACTGCTGCTGCTGCTGGACTGGAGCTGGTCCTCTCACTGAAGAGCTAGAAAGGTTGGACGATGATGAACCACCCCTATTCGGACAGGATCCAACCCTATGGTCTGGTGCTCCACAAGCCAGACACAATCCCTGCGCCCTACGACATTCTGCCACCACATGGCCTGGCTTCCCACAATGAGAACATCCTACTGCGGAAGAGTGCTTCTACTTCTGCTGCTGAGGGTGCGTCGGAGTGGAATGCTAAACCGACGTCACTGAGGCCGCTCGCCTCGGAGCTCCAATAGTCAAGGCCCTGGCTGTCGGGGCTGGTGCTGAAGACTGATTCATCTGGCCGTGAGATCTCTTTCGACCTCCGGCCCTATCCACGATCCTCTGGGAGGTATACTCATGCCTCATAGCTGCTCTCAAGATTGCATCAAAGTCTGACGCGCAAACTGCTCAACTGCCAACAAAATCTCCAGGTGAAGCCCCTGCTGGAATCGCTAGGCTCTATCATACTCGGTTGCCACCAAGGTGGGAGCAAACCGACTAAGTCTGGAAAACTCGGCCGCATATCCGTCGACCGTCCTGTCCATCTGCTTCAGATTGGTGAACCTCGTCTGCAGATCATACCAAGCTACAGCATCAAAATACTTGGTCCGGAATCTCTCTCTGAATACTGTCCAAGCGATAGGTGCCATTAATCCATCGGCCTGCGCCGCCCACCAGCTGCGGGCAAGATCCAATAGCTGTAGGCGTACCACGGCCACCTTCTCGTTCTCTGGGATCCTGGCTGCTTCTAGAATCACCTCTGTGTCCTGAAGCCAAGCATCTGCTGCGATAGCATCTTCACTACAAGGGAGGGTTCAAGCGCTTGAAGCTGTTGGCCGTGCTGTTACCCTGATGACCGCCTCTGGTCAGAGCATCCGTCACTGCCTGGTACAAGGCATCTCCTCGATGATCTTGGAAAGCTATCAAGGTCCAGACGAGACATACCAAAGTACCATCATCAGGTTCTACAGGCTGAACTGGCTGGACTGGTGGCTCTCCGCCAGAAGGTACGACTCTGGAGGCCACTCCCGAATGCTGGGCTTGATCTCCGGGTTGCTGCTGGTCTACGGGAAGTGCTCTGCCTTGCTGATCGGCAGGTCCAGGAACGATGTCGCTGAAGAAGACGACATGGAGAACAATAACGAAGGACCAGGACAGATCAACGATACAATCATATGATCAGGACAAGAATCCAGGGATTCAGATGATACGATCAGAGATCAAGGGCGAACACTGATTGAGACATCTATTCGGTAAACCCTCACATATCTTGATTTATAAGGCCTGCATGGGCCACCACTTAAACCATGTCACGCCCCAGAACCAGAATACTGGAGAGCGGGGGCAGACATAACGAGCTACGTATATGAAATGGAATCCATCTCGCTATACGGTCATGGCTGTCTAGATACATGAGGGTTTACTACAAGCCAACAGTCTCTTAAGGTCATGAACAAGCCTATTGTCTCAATCACAAGCTAGTAAGTAAAAGTTACAAGATGTATGATCATTAAATATACAATAGTAAGGCGTCCCAAACATTACATCTTCAGCTAATCATGAAGCTAGTCGTTACAAAATGTTCGGACTAGCAAGAGTTTAATCATACATGATCAACCCTAGGATCTGTCAATCATGTTACAGCCCGTAGGCAGACAATAAGTAAAAGTGCAATCTAGATAAACAGGTGCTCGTCGGCTAAACGCCTCAAAAGAATATTTTTACAATAGAGTGGGAGAGCCAAAAAGATCCCACTCGTTGCCCCGGTTACGCCTGGTGGTCACCATCGGGCTGAAAGGTTGGTAGATCTTCTGGAGCTGCTCCGAAATCTAGCCATACAAAACCAGCTGAATCAGACCCCAGAGAGAGCAAATGCCACAAAGGAGGCTTCACTTAGGAACTAAAACCAGCAATTAGCACAAAATTAACAATAAGGTAATAAATAAGACAGGAGCATAACAGGAAGATATACGATGAGATAACCATAGGACTATTCAGATAGCCAGGTTATAACCCATAAACCAAACAATGACCAGGGTTGTAACCCTTCGTCTGAATAGAACATGGAATTCTCACCATTTATCGGTAAAATAAATACAGGTATTCTGGTCATGCAGTAATCTGGAACAGAATCAGGACAAGACTAGACATGTTAGACTCCATCCAATCATTCACGGCCAAGCAAGAATTACGGCTTGATACTTTAACTAACTAGGGTTATCACAAGCCTAATTACTAACAAGATACAGTGAGATTATTCCACAGCCACAAGCCCTGCAGACCATCCAGGTTACCCAGGTCGAAAGATTAGGGTTAAATTCAGGTGGGTACATCGTCCAGGAAACGCATGTACCCTTAAGTAGCTTGAAGGATGCAACACATGACAGTGTGCTGGAAATGTGCCATACTCGACGGCAGGCTACAGATCCCAGGAGCGCCCAGGTAACGGAAATGCCTGTAGCTGGAAAATTTCTTCATGACTACTGTGTAATTCTAGTTATTAACCTTAGTCCATTTTAGTAGGTACTCCTGACCGTGGTACTCAGGAGTCCCTGTCCTAGACATGATGCAAGGCAGGACTGGTTTATTTGTACAAGCACAATCGCCCACGGTGTTCAGGTTATTTATACAGGTCATGTCATGTCAGGTAGCCGTCGCAACAGCTGTTCGAGATAAATCATGTCAGGTGTACTTGTCAGGAGTGCGCCATGACGGGCCACTATCATGTCATGCTCAATTATCATTTCCAAACATATTAAGTAAATTCGTGATTATCAAGTTCATGACAAAAGGCGTAAGGGTATAAAATGAACGTAAAAATATACAATAGGAGGTTACAAGACATAGGCAAATAATAATAAAATAATAGTACACATGGCTAATGGAGAGCCATACGGCTCAGGCATATGCGGCCAGGAATGATCTCATGCGGCTGGGAAGAGAATAGTCCATGCGGCTGAATAGGGTCAGGCACATGCGGCTGAGCTAGGAGGAGGGTCATAGGCGGTTAGCGGGGAGGGGTGGACCCTATGCGGTTGAGGATGGACTCGGCCTCATGCGGCTGAGGATGCGAGTGCATATGCGGTTAGATATATAAGGTCTTCATACGGTCTGCAGGGAGCAAGGTCTTATGCGGCCAGGAGATGAAGGGGGGTGCATGCGGCTCAGTTAGGAACACATGCGGCCAGGATAATTCAGGAACTTATGCGGTTATGCGGTCAGAGGGAATACAAGTTATATGCGGCTACAAGTGGACCAAGTTCATGCGGCTCGGATTATGCCGAGACCTATGCGACTGGAAGAGTGGCATATGCGGTTAGCGGGGTCATGCGCCTATGCGGCTGAACTCAAATGGGGCTCATGCGGCCAGGATAATTCATGCGGCTAGGGGAATCACTTGTCGCATGAAATATTCATGCGGTCAAGTCAAGTACTGTTCTTCTTCTCCAAATTTTGAGAAGAAGAACACCATGAAACCATGCATCCAAGCTCCGTAAAACCTTCATCCAGAGTTCAAATCCAAACTCCCATAGGTCAAAATGGGTCAGAATGAAATCCTCTACAACATGGAACTTTCAAAACTTGGAAGTACTGATGCTATGTAGATCAAAACCCAAAAAATCTGAAAATAAGATAAATCTAGATCTACAAGAATCTGGCCATGGAAAGTAAAAATGCCAAGTATTAAAGTATGTTAGAATTTTATAAAGAAGAGAATGGAACAATAAAATTAGAGTTCCTCCATGAAGCAAGTTGTACTTGCCTAGACCTCTCTCTCTCTTGTAGGTGAAGAAGTAATGGTAGAGAAGAAGATGATTAATAAAAAGAGAGAACGGAGAAGGGGGTTAATAAATGGTAGTGGTGGTGGTAGGTAAGGGTTCACTCTTTGGTTCATGATGAACCAAAAGCAACCCCAAACCGAACCAAGCCAACCTGAACAAGATGAACCATGGCCAAGCAAATGCAACACAAGGTTAAATACGTACACGTATTCCAAAATACGCAATACGAACCACAGGCATTACACTCGTTGCGTGTGTGGAGCTCAATCGAGTGATATACGCGTTCTTGACACACGAAATCAGTTTTCCCGATACGCATTCTCTGGATACGACACAGACACGACATCGACTCCGTGAGTGCCCGAGTGTAGGACCGTTGAGCACCTCTAGAGGGGGAGGTGAATAGAGTGTTTGTGTGCAGCAGAAAATAATCACCAATTTAAAAATTAACTAAGGTAGAAAATAAGAGACAATAAATAAATGCAGCAAGAGATAGAAAGATCAAACTCAGTGACACAGCGATGTATACTGGTATCCCTCCGAGAGGACTAATCCAGTCTCGAGTACTCTTGCTCGATGTTAATCTACTATGGCACAAGCTAAATGAGAGCTTGCAGTCTCTTACAACACCGTGCTTGGTGACAAGCGCACGACCAGCTTCACAACACCGTGCTTGGTGACGAGAGCACGACCGGCTCCACAACAGAATAGTTTCTGAACTTGGAACGACCTCTTTACAACTCTTGGACACCAAAAACTCGAAATTAACATAGATATTACTGGCTTTTGGCTAAGAGAGGTATAGGTATAATTTGAAAGCTTTAGAACGTTTTGAAAACACTTGAAGAGTAGAGAAGAGAAGATGAAGAATGAATGAGTGATTTGAAATAAAAATTTATCTTCTATTTATAGGTGTTTTCTGGGACCAAACTCGGGGAGAGTTCGGGCAGAGTTCTGATGCAAATATTTCGCATAGAGACGTTGCTCGCATATTTGGAGGCAACTAACATTTGAATTCAAATTGACCGAATTCGGGCCGAACTCGGTTTTGAGTTCTGTCAAAGGATTTTTTGTAATATTTATCAAAACAGTTTGTAAGAAAGGATTTTGGAATATTTTATAAAAGATGTATAAATAAAAATGGGTAGGCTTTTTAGAAATGTGGACTAGAATAACCCTAAGCCAGTATTACCAAGTTAATTTGACAAAATAAATCCTAGACTTAATAAAATGTGAAAATACAGAATAAAATATAAAATGAGTCAACTTCGGATTTGATGATGTCTATGCTATTGTTGATGCAGTACAATGCCCGTTGATATTGATTTCATATCTCCTGAAATGATTAGCAGCAGTTTGTATATTTTGTGTATTGACTTAAGTGTATGTTGATTATCGAAATCGGGTGTGACCATGGAATAGGCCAACAATCTCCCCCATTTTGATAATTGACAAACTTGAGTCTATACCAAAATACATCTTAAAAAATAACAAATAAATACCTGAGCAAAGAATTTGTTTGAATGCTTGTTTTGGTATTTGGATATTGGTACTCATTCTCCCCCTTTATCAATATAAAAATGAACTTGGCTCCCCCGTAATGTGTGAAGCCAACAAAAACAACAGACAAAGTGAAATGATAAAATACCATAAATATAACATAGACAGATAACTAGTACTGAAATGAAAGTGCTGAAATATAAAAATGTCTCACTACAAATCCAAAGTACAATCAGAAATGCTAAAATGTCTAACTAAGAAGTTTAGACATAAAAAAAAACTACATCATGGCATAAAATCATCAACAAACTCCTATCCATAACCATCAGCTAAATCCTCGTCACAAAGTAGCGTCATCACCGCCAGGGGCCTCTGGAGGAAAGTAGGCTGTAGTGGGATCGAAGTACTGAAAAGATGCCTCGTCTCCAAATCGAGGACCAGGGATGTCTGGATGAGGCAGAATGGTGATGGGACGGACTGGATCATGAGATAGACTGTAGTGGAGATCCGCAAGTCCGTTCCGAAACACCTGGGCCTGATAAATATAACGGAACTTCGAGTCAACATAATATTGATGACACTGTGCTGAAAGAGCAACAAAGTCATCAAATCTCTGATAGAAGCCTGGATCAAATCTTGGAGCAGGGGCTGGAGCAGGAGCAGCATCAGGAGCGGGAGCCTCGACACCGATATCTGGAGCAGGCTGTGCACCAGGTGGCAGAGGTGGAGCAGGGTATCTGCGAGATCTGGTGAGCTCAATGGGAGTGTAGGAGTATACACAGGTTCGAAGGTCAATATCAAACCTGCGGAAGATGGCTGCCAAGTGTATAGGATACACTAGATTGCGTCCTATATTTCTGTAGTTCAGCATCCAGTCCATCATGGTCTTTGGAATAGAAAAAGAAATCCCAAAGTGAATGTGATACATGGCGGAGAGTTCTAAGAAAGTGATCTCGTCGGTAGATCCTTTCTTAGGAAGGAGAACGGAGAAAATAAATTGATGGAGTTCATAAAAGTTCTGGTTTAGATTCTTAGAAAATACTCTTCGAGGAACGGGGTTGGGATGACAAATAAGTTCCTTGAAAGAGGCAAGGGTGACATCCTCTAGAAATTGGACATGGTTAATGTCCACCAAAGCAGCACCAACATCAGGAACATGAAAGAATTCACTAATGTCAGTAGCGCTGAACTCTAATTCTTGCCCAGCAACGCAAGAATAAAAGTTGCCATTGGGTTTTACTTGCAAGTTACAGTAAAACATCCTGACAACATTATCAAAAATATTTTTGGCCACTTCAAAAAAATCTCGGTAGCCTAAATTGTCGAAAGTAGGAGCATATTCAGAAAATATTGTGAAATTAACAAAAGCTCCATAACAAATTCTACGTCCAAAAAAAGAGTCGAACCATAGGTCAGAGAATTCCTTGTCGGGGAATAGGGTTGAGTCATAATCCTCTGAGCCTAATGGTCGTACTGGACTGAACAGACTAGCCGGAGTATAATCAGAGGAGGAGGATCCGGCTTGGGAAGTAGATCCCCTCTGACGCTTAGGAGCCATTTGAAAAAGATAGAAGGAAAGGAAGTAGATTACCTTTAAAGAGGAGAAAGAACAAGAGGTTGGGTAGGCCACCAGATCACCTAGGATGCTTGCTAAGGAGGAGTAGGAAATAGTATTTAGGTGGAAGGAGAAGTTTTCTGGAGTTGGTGAGTGAAAAAGAGGAGAGGAAGAGGGGTATATAAAGGGGTTAGGGCCGGCTGTTCGTTTCTGGAAATATAACAGCGCCGACCGAACTCGGCCCGAATTCGGCCCGAACTCGGTTAGAGTTCGGCCCGAGTTCGGCTACTTGCATTTTCGAGACAATAAATGCAGTTCTGGTGGTTAAAATTTAGTTTTATGACTTTTGACTTTGTATTTAGTAACGTACATTATTAATGGGTTAACTGTAGGGGTTCTGTCCCAGCTAACGGAGGTTCACCGGAGAACTCTTAAGTACCACATCGCTTCGACCGTAGTCGTAGTGACAGACAGACCCTTTTTAGGCTTGTACCCAAAAATAATTTCCGTTAAGTAAATGTCAAAGTTTTAAGTTATAAAATTAAAATTAACTACCTTATTACATTATGAATCTGAAAATTCAAGTATACCAAGCTCACGCCTCAATGTGTTAAACCGATCTTCAGCCAATGGTTTTGTGAATATGTTTGCTAGTTGATGATCTGTGTCAACAAATTCTAAACAGATATCCCCGTGTTGTTGATGATCACGTAGAAAATAATGTTGTATCTCTATGTGCTTTGTGCGTGAGTGACAAATAGGGTTCTTAGTCAGATTTATAGTGCTAGTATTGTCACAATATATAGGAATTTTAGTGTGGTGCAGATTATAGTCTTCCAAGGTTTGTTTCATCCACAAAATTTGAGCACAGCAACGACCTGCAGTGATATACTCAGCCTCAGTAGTTGATAATGCTACAGAATTTTGCTTTTTACTAAACCAGGAGACTAAGGCCTTTCCTAGGAAATGACATGTGCCACTGGTACTTTTACGGTCCACTTTGCATCCTGTAAAATTCGCATCCGAATAACCTATCAGGTCAAAGAATTTGGTTTTAGGATACCATAAGCCAACTGTAGAAGTTCCTTTAAGGTATCGGAAGATACGCTTAACGGCACGTAGATTTGATTCCTTAGGATTTGCCTGATAACGTGCACAAATGCAAACACTGAACATTATATCAGGACGACTAGCAGTTAAATATAATAAACTACCAATAATACCTCGATACTTATGCTGATCGACAGGTTTGCCACTTTCATCAGAATCAAGCTTTGTAGATGTAGCCATAGGAGTCCCGATTGGCTTTATGTTTTCGAAGTCGTACTTTTTCAGTATGTCCTTCGTGTACTTAGCTTAGTTGATGAACGTTCCTTTTGAGTGCTGTTTGATCTGTAGTCCTAGGAAGAAGTTTAGCTCTTCCATCATACTCATCTTAAATTCACTCTGCATACACTTAGCAAAATCTTGACAAAGTTTTTCGTTAGTAGAACCAAATATTATGTCATCTACATAAATTTGCACAAGGAAAATATCATCATTCAAAGATTTGATAAACAAGGTAGTATCAACTTTACCTTTTGAAAAACTATTATCAAGTAAGAAGGCACTTAGGCGTTCATACCAAGCACGAGGTGCTTGTTTGAGTCCATATAGTACTTTCTTAAGCTTGAAGACGTGATCAGGTTTTTGAAAATCTTCAAAACCAGGGGGTTGTTTCATAAAAACTTCCTCTTTTAAAAAACCGTTTAAAAATGCACTTTTTACGTCCATTTGAAATAATTTAAAATTATTAAAGCATGCAAATGCACAAAACATGCGTGTAGGGTGTGAAAAATTCTGACACGCTGACATAAGACCAAGTCAGCCAAAGGCCATACGCTCAGCCAAAAGCCACACGCTCAGTGCAAAAGTCATACGCTCAGTGAATATTTTATTATTTCTCGACTGACAGCACAGCATACGCTCGATGGGGAATGAATCTGACACTTCGTCTTTCGTGCAAAGAACAGTTGTTTTAGGAGAATTAACCGTCGTATGGATTTTCGAGAGTTGATTTTGTCTGTTACGAGGACAGCTCATTAGCCATCATAAATGCACAGCCATCATTACTGTCATTTCTGACAGTCTGTCAGCCGTCATATCCGCAACACGACGCTCGAGAGATATTTGTCAGTTATTGGGAGATATAGCGTATTCAAGAAGATTGAAGACAGCCACGTGTCTATTTCTCCAGTCATATGACTCCTCATCAAGGCAGCGTATGGACTTCATACGACTCCTCATCAAGGCAGCGTATGGACTTCATACGACTCATCATCAAGGCAGCGTATGGACTTCATACGACTCCTTATCAAGTGAGCGTATATACTCCATACGACTTCTTGTCACCCAAGATAGCGTATGGACTCCATACGACTCCTCTTCAAACAAGACAGTGTATGCTAGTCATGCTTCTCCAAAAGATAGCGTATCAAAGTAAATGCATTCAGAATGACTTCAAATGTACAGTCAACACACGTTCTCATGTGTCCTGTATTCGGTTACCCCCTCATTCAGAAGTTATGCAACATGGCATTCATGCCATCAATCTCTCCTGGATATACTCTACTACTCTCAACCGCACTCCAACGTGTCTCCACCAAAATTTGCCACGCGTCCCTGCAGTTATGCACACGTCAAGTAACTGACTGAGCGTATGCCCAAAGCAGTTATCCAGAACTCTATAAAAGAGAGTTTCTCCACCTTCAACAGACACCACATTCAATTCAGAGAGAACAGAGAGATTACCCAGTTGCTGTCTAAGTTCTTCGAGATCCGAGCCTTCTTCATCGCATCGTCCAAAGGATAAAGTGATCGTCTTCTAGATCAGATTCCTACAGTTGTAATTTTCTCAGAAACACAATAAATAAATAGAATTTATTTATGGAAAATAAATTGGCGACTCTGCTGGGGAAAGCTGTCTCCTGTAACGAGACGGCAACAACTCAATGCGATACTTCGTCGATCGGTTCGACGAAGAAGACGATGGTCGTATAATTCGACCAATCTGCTTACGAAGAAATGCTCAAGGCGAAGGAGGGCCGAACTGCTTCCTCTGCTTCTCTTTCTACCAAGAAGAAGGGACATTCTGTCTATGTCCCTAAGTCTTCTCCGGCGGCCCGAGACGCTTCTGTCACTTCCCATGCTGACAAGAACACGTCTCCAACATCAGCGAAGCACGCCTCGGCTTCTCTGAATACAGCAACAGTGGCTTCTCCTAGTCACGCTGACAAAATGGGCTCTTTAGTCAAGTCAGCGTGTCCAAGGAAACCCATCTCTAGACATATCAAAGTCTCTTCTTCTTCTACTCCTACGACAGCAGTCGGCTCTTTAGCCATTAATGACTCTGTACGTATGGCAATCATTGACCAACCATACGCTAGTCAAAAGACAGCGTATAATAAGAATTCTCTAAAGTCAGCATATACCAACCAATACAGTCCTTTGACTGTCTCTCAAGGCCAGGCTGGGGGTTC
This sequence comes from Iris pallida, assembly GCA_029216955.1. NCBI lineage: Eukaryota > Viridiplantae > Streptophyta > Magnoliopsida > Asparagales > Iridaceae > Iris > Iris pallida. The sequence goes on from JANAVB010030818.1 coordinate 4,923,637, forward strand.
TCTTCCACAGAATATAGAAATGATTCCCCCATAACTTGCACATCTTGTGCCAACCAAGGAGAACGACTCTTTAGTCAACTCCTCTGCTCCTAAGGTTTTTACCTCTGGGGTTAATTTGACTAGTACTCTTACTAGATCAAACAAAGGAAAACGTCTTTTGGCTACTTCCTCTAAAGATGGATTATTACCGACTCCCAGTCGGAATAATGTTCATCTTCCTTCTCTCAAAATTTCTCGATCCGAGAAAGGCAAATTGTAAGTATCCAGGACTGATACCAAAGTTGTACCTCCTATGGACCTTCGTAACAAGCTTAACCAGAATCGTCTCGGTTCTATTTCCGACATAAAGAAGCCTTATCAAACTGGGATAAGTATAGTAGACCCTGATGCACAATATGCTAAGAACTATATCGCTCAGATCAATCGGTCTTTATATATTCAAGAACCAAAAAGACAGGAGAATAAAAGACATGTTTCTACACAGAAACTATCTTCAAACACTTCCCAGTCTGTTTTCGCAGATCTCCGGGAACATCTGCAAAACAAGCAGAGAATCAACACTCCATCTGCCTCTGACATTGCTCATATTCGTCATGAAGATCATTGTTGTAACTTCCAACCTCGGGTTGTGATCCAGTGTTGTTGTTCACCAAAAAGACGATATGTCTTCGAACGGATTTAATATGAACCAATACCAGACGAAGACGAACCTCTTTATACTTCCGTCAACATGACTTCTAGAAATACTCGGGGTAGAATACGATCTGATTCTATGTTAGATTCCGAAGACGGTATTTACCTCGGCACCAGATCCAGGACCAGAGCTTCGACTAGTGTCTCTTCTTCTTCTTCTCATCTAGATGATAATCCTGAGACCACGGAGGACTTCTTAGGAGAGTCCAACTTCCCAGTATTAACTCCTGTGAATAGCCCTGGGAAAGATGCTGACTCTCATAGCGACGATTCGGAACAGACTGTTTCATCGTCGATACCTCGAATGATTACCACTTATATGGTAGAGGGCAATCACGAACCTTCGACTAGCACTGAGGCTCATGAACAAAGGATTTCTTCCTTGGAATAATAGTTACGAGCCATGGCGGATACATTGACTGCTATGCATACTCTTATGCAAGCTCAGCAACAAACTCAGCAAGTTCAACAAACAGTACCACCAGTGGTATTAAATACTCCTGTTGCCCCAAACCTGGAACCTTCTACTATTTCGGAGGTACAGTCTAATGTTCATGTACAGCCCACTCCAAGTCAATCCGGAGCTGGGGGTGGTACATATGCTGCAGTCCCTCCTCCCAATTATGCCCAACAAGCAACGACACCCCAATCTTCTGGAGCGGTCACTGAAGAGTTGAAGAATCTTCAGTCTCAATTCGAAGCATTCAAGCAAAAGGAAGGCTTACAAAGATTAGGTATCAAGTAGCCTTACCCCATACAATGGAAGGATGTATCGTACCCCCCAAAATACAAGCCTTCGACCATCTCTTTCTTTGATGGGACCACCTCCCCAAGTCAGTTTATCAATCACTTTGAGGTAATGACTGATCAGCTGTAACCGAGCGTTGCCCTCCTCACTCGGGTATTTGTTAGTTGTCTTAAAGGAACCGTTTATGAATGGTATCGAAGTCTCCCTAATGGGTGCATTACTTCGTTTGCCGGGTTCAAACAGATGTTTCTAGAACGATTCTATGAAGGCATTAACGACATGACCATGTCAGCTCTTATACGAATCAAACAAAAATAATGAAAGCACTGAGAGCTTCATTGAAAGATTCAGAAGAGAAGCTCTAAAAATGCCTCTCAGAACTCCCGATGCCGTCACTATCGACACTTGTAAGTCGAACCTCTTACCAATCATCAGCATATGGACAGGATCCACTCAGTTCCAAGATTGGCCTTCCTTCATCGTCAGTGCCAAAGCTGTCGAAGTCAGTGCTGAGACTTTCAAAGGTCTGGGGGTACACATGACTCCCAATGAATCAAGTCAAAATACTAGCAATAGTACGCGACCCAACAATCGCAAAGGAAAAGAGACTCTCGAAGTCAATCTCCAGAGGAAAAATCAAGAGGTAATATCTGCCCAAGCTACCCCAGCTCCAACGAATCAACAACAGAGACCTCCTCGGCCGAAAGAAGAATACTCTTTCGACGACGACGATGTTCAAGGTATCTTCGAATGTTTACTTAAAGGTAATAAGATATAACTGCCAGAGATCAAAAAGCCTGATGAAGCCAACAAGACAGATCATCCAAAATACTGTCCATATCACAGAATGCTGGGTCATATAATCCGGTCTTGCTTCGTATTAAAAGGAAAGATCCAAGAAATGATCAAATCAGGAGCTGTGACACTAATACCTAAAGACAAAACAGTCACAGCAAATGTGATTTCGATACAGTTCGGTGACTTCCCTCCGTTATTGGTGGAAAATAGGATTGTCCCTATCCCCAAAGCAATCCTTGAAGTTATGAATATGGCACCAGCCCAGAATGAAGGACTTGTTCCCGTCACTACTAAAAAGGGAGAGATTATGTGGATCCACCCCGATTTAGTGACGGAGTTTGAGACGTCTCCCTCTTCTCCTCGGAAGGCTCCTCTGTCTAAAAAGAAACCTGGGAAGACTAAGTCATGCCATATGACTTCTAGCATCACACCCAATCTTTCTCTAACCTCTACTTTCATCCTAGCAGGAAAGTCACCCCCTACAGAGGTAAAAACTGTACCTCGATCCGAAGACAGATACAAACCTGCGTTTCATCTATATAGTTCACAATCTCGTGAATTAATGGCAAAGATGGGTTATGATCTAGCCACTGCTCCTGGTTTAAGCTCCGGCAAAGGACTCCGAGTACCTTTAGCCCTCACTTTGAGACGTAATCAATCCCGTGTTGGCCTCGGTTTCTTGACTGAAGCTCTCATCAAGCACCGAAAAACCAAGAACAAGGATTGCAACATGGTTTCAATAGACCCTGAACCTGAGCCTGAAGTCGAAGCTCTCTCCGGAACCCGGTCAGGAAAAACATATCTGAAAGATTACGCTGAAGCTCCTGAGGAAACTCCTGATGTCCCTCCAGTTGCAGCTCCAGCACCCATCTCTAACGAAGTACCTTCAAATGCTCCTACTGAGACGATTCCCTCTAAACCAACAACAGTCGACAAAGGGAAGCAACCTGCCCACTTCGACAAACCAATCAAGAAGTCTCTTTCTCCCGGATTGCAGAAGCCATATAATTTTGACATTCTGGCTCAACTTGCTAACACTCCAGCCAGGTTGTCTATCTTCGAACTTTTACGTTTATCCAAAGAAACTCGGGAAACGTTAAGTGAAGCTCTACTGCAAGCAGACTCTTGCCTGACTCATCTGAAGAAACCGGAAGCAGAGCCGGTGACTTGCCTACATTGCAGCAGTGTCTTGGAAATCATTTCGAACATCACTTTTACCCAAGACGATATGCTTCTAGAGGACAATCGTCATGATCGGCCTCTTTACTTCACTGGGTACATTGACACGATGAAAGTCGACCGTATTCTAATTGATCCAGGATCAGCTTTAAGTATTATACCTAAGAGTCTCTTGGATGCCTTACGGATTCCAGTTTATCATCTAGTCAAGACAGTCACTACCATTTTAGGGTTCAATCAAGGCAAGAGCAAACCTCTAGGGAAAATTTGCCTAAAAATACAAATAGGCAATTTTCGGGCGAGCATCACATTCTACGTGATCGAGTTAGTTAGATCTTACAACTTGCTCTTAGGAAGACCTTTTCTCCATGAACACAATATCGTCCCCTCCACTCTTCACCAGTGCTTCAAATACATTGATGAAAAAGGAGAAGTTCAAAAGGAAGTCGCGAACATTAATCCTTTCAGAGGAGTCGAAGCTTATTACAGTGACTCTCTCATGTACAAAGATGAGTATTCAAAAGTCTTACAAGCAATGGATGATGATGAGACATCGAAAGTTGACGCCTTTGTTATTCCTGTAAAAGGGCGTATCACTCATCCGCGGTCTACTAAATCATCTGAAGAAAGCCTACTGATAATTTCTGTCAGTGGAAGTACCACTTCATTGCCTTCCCAAGCTCCACAAAGTTCGCTGATAATCCCTGTCAGTGGACGCACCACTTTTTCACCATCTTCTCAGGCTAGATCAGATACTCTAGTCATTCCAGTCAGTGGATGCACTACTTATCTACGGTCCTCTTCAAGGGAGCTCACCTCCTCTGAGCCTTTTGTTATCGACCTTAATCGAAACAAAACTTCTGCTCGCTCTTCTTCTCCCCCTTTAGTCATTAATTTGACTAAATCTACTAAGGCTCAGCCTTCTTCTGTAAATACAACATCTGATATTAATAAAGCATCTCCTTTACAGTATATTGATGTTTATAATCATGTACAAAGTTATTTACATTTGCTAGATAGCTTAGAGCCACTAACTATAGGAGTTGTTCAAACTCTTCTTACAGAAGTATCATTAGAGTCTGTACAAAATTCATACTTCCTTGTTTCTATTAGAAAGTCAGAAGAAGCTCTAATATTCTTCTGTAAGGGGCCCCAGAATCCTCCTAATCTGGAAGACGATGACAAAAACGATGATACCGGAAGGTTACAACTACGTCGCTACAGTCAGCAGTCCAAAAACATCATCAAGAACATGGGCTATGACTTCAGAACCGGCCTCAGTAGGGGAAAAGGAAGAAGAATGCCTGTTCGAATTCCTCCCTTGAAATACGGAAGGACAAAAAGCGGATTGGGTTACATTACTCCTACCCCCTTCATCAACACAGTCCATGAGGATCCAGAATCCGACAGAGACGAACGATCTGATTCTTCTGATTCCGACACAAGTATCGACAATTTTCATCGTTCTATTCTATTCGCCAATATGGTCTCCGCCAACGGTCCGTAAAAAAATAATGGAGATGAAGATGATTTTGAAATATCACCCGAATCAGAACAATGGGCTCAAAGATTAGACAACCAATGGGAATTCAGGTTCGAAAAAAGAGAACCTCCTACTGAAGATAAATTGATCCAAATTGATGTTGGTGAGGAGGGATCCCCTAAACCAATATTCATCAGTGAAAGTCTTTCAGAAACAGATAAGCAAGACATGATCAAGCTTATTCATGATTACATCGATGTCTTCGCCTGGAGCTATGAGGATATGCCAGGGCTAGATTCGAAGATCGCAACACACAAACTTAATATCATGCCGAATGCTAAATCGTTCAAACAACAATAGCGACGATTTCGTCCAGACATTATGGATGTAATTGAAGCTGAAGTCAACAAGCTTATGGCTTCCAGATTTATCCGAGAGGAACAATATCCTGAGTGGATGGCTAACATTGTTCATGTTCTCAAAAAGACTGGCAAGATTCGAGTCTGTATAGACTTTCGCAATCTCAATGCGGCTTGTCCTAAAGACGAGTTTTCTCTTCCAATTACCGACGTCATGATCGATAACACGTGTGGTTTCGAACGAATGTCATTTATGGATGGGTATTCGAGGTACAACCAAATCAAAATATTTCTAGACGACGAGAGACATACTTCCTTCAGAATGCCGATCGATACATACTGTTACACAGTGATGCCGTTTGGTCTCAAAAATACAGGAGCAACATATCTGCGAGCAATGAGCACTATATTCTGCGAACATCTCCGAAAAATAGTCAAATGCTACGTTGATGATATTGCAGTCAAGAGTCGACAAAAGAAGGATCATATCCAAGATTTGAAGACTATCTTTGATTTAATGCGTCAACATCAACTTAAGATGAACCCTACTAAGTCCTTCCTGGGCATCTCTAGTGGTAAATTTCTCGGCTTCGTCATTACCGCTAAAGGTATACATGTGGATCCCGAGAAGATCAAAGCCATCCAAGAGATGCATCCTTCACGCACCATAAAAGAGATATAAAGATTTCAAGGAAGAATTGCTTATATCAGGAGATTCGTCTCTAACTTATCAGGACGTTGCAGACCGTTCAACAAACTTCTGAAGAAAGGTGTGTCCTTCGTCTGGAACGAAGAATATCAAAAAGCATTTGACGACATCAAACAATACCTTATGAACCCTCCGGTTTTGGTACCTCCCGTCTCGGGAATACCATTCCTTCTATATGTTCGAGCCATGGATCATTCTCTCGGTGCATTGCTCGCTCAGAAAAACAAAGATAGCCATGAACAGGCTATTTATTACCTCAGTCGCACAATGACAGGTGCTGAACCGCGTTATTCTCCAATTGAGAAAGAATGCTTAGCATTAATGTTTGTTGTTCAGAAGATGCGATATTACATCATCGGTCAAACGATTTATGTCATTTCCAGAGTGAATCCCATCAGAATTATGATGAAGAAACCTGGTATTCTCAACTCTAGACTGGCTAATTGGGGAATCATGTTAGCTCAATATGACATGCATTATATTCCTCAAAAGTCAGTTAAAGGACATGCTCTTGCTGATTTCCTGGCAGCTCATGCAGTTCCAGAGGATTCTAAATTATACGATGAGATTCCAGATGAAGTTATGGATTCAAATCAGGTTTCTGAAGAAACTCCTACCTGGCGTCTATTCTTTGATGGAGCATCTATAATGGGTCCCAATGGCGATATTGTCGCCGGAGTCGGGATTGTTCTTGTATCCCCGGAAGGGCTGACTATTCAGAGGGCTTATTCTCTGGATCAATCGTGTTCAAATAATATAGCCGAATACAATACGTTACTCATCGGTCTTCAACTTGCTAAACATCTGGATATTCAGTATTTAGAAGTTTATGGAGACTCCAAACTTATCGTCAATCAAATCAGAGGTATATACGAAGTCCGTCATCAGGATTTGATACCGTATTACCGAGCAACACTCTCTATGGCCTCTTTCTTTGAAGGTTTCTTTATTGAACACATTCGGTGAGCCTGTAATAAGAAGCCGATACTTTAGCTAATCTTGCCGCTGTACTAGCCATACCGGTCAGACGTCAACAATTGATAGTGGTTTATAACCGGGAGCTATTCTACATCGAGAATAATTTGGCTTTAGGTTTTCTCCATGATCCAGACAAAAATTCTTTTAACCCTGATGAATTTAATTCCTCCAATTTTAACACTGGATTAGGGTTTGACAGAGCATCCTCGTCTTCTTCCGATTCTACTATGGAATACGTCTTTTCCAACAAAACAGAAGCCATAACCGAAGACTGGAGACGCTCATTTCTAGACTTTGTATTGTATGACATACTTCTCGATAATTCGAGCGAAGTAGCGTCTATCCGGCGTCGATCTCTCAGATTCTATTATAATCATACGACAAAGATACTATATCGTCGGACCTATGACAGTCTTCTCCTCCGATACATCGCTGGTGAGGAAGCGCAACAGATTATCCGTGAAGCACATGATGGTGTCTGCGGAGCCCATCAACTAGGTCCTAAACTTCAAGATCGCATGCGACGTATGGGTTATTATTGGCCCACGATGGTGGCTGACGCCATTCAATACGCCCAGAAATGTAATGCCTGTCAAATCCATGCAGACTTTATCCATCAACCGTCAGAGTTCTTACACCCGACAGCGGCATCATGGACCTTCGAGGCCTGGGGCATGGACATCATTGGTCCCATCAACCCACCGTCATCAAAAGGACACCGGTTTATTCTAGCAATAACCGACTACTTTTTAAAATGGGCTGAAGCAATCCCGCTATCCGAAGTCAAAACTTCCAACGTCATCAACTTCGTCAAGCATCATGTCATCTATCGATTTGGTGTTCCTCGGCGTATTATCCATGATAATGGACCACAGTTCGTCAGTCAAAAATTTACTCAATTCTGCGACGACCATCGAATCAATAACCTAGCTTCTGCAGCATATAATCCAGCAGCTAATGGATTGGCGAAAGCTTTCAATAAAACTATCATCAAACTCCTGAAACAGTTCGTTTCTTCTAACAAACACAACTGGAGCGAGAAGCTTGGTGAATGTTTATGGGCCTACCGCACCACAGTTTGTAATACGACCGGGTGTACGCCTTTCTCTTTGGTATACGGGTGTGAAGCTGTCATTCCCCTCGAAATCCAGATTCCTTCTCTGAGAATCGTAATCTCCAATGAACTTACAACGGAGAACAATGATCATCTTCGACTTCAAGAGCTAGAAGCTCTAGACGAAAAGCGATTGTACGCTCAACAAAATATCGAGCTGTATCAGGCCTGAATTTCAAAAGCTTTTTACCAGAAGGGGAAAGTCAGAGCATATCGGATAGGAGAACTTGTTCTTACCGTCAAACGTCCGATGACTATGACACATATGAGCAAAGGCAAGTTTGACGCGAAATGGAAAGGCCCATTCGTCGTAAACAAAGTCTTCTCAAACGGAGCATATCAGCTTGCCTCTATGGATGGTAAAGTTTCAATGATGCCTATCAACGACAAATTCTTAAAGAAATATCATGTATAAATCTCGTTAATATATGATATTTTCATCTGCTGCGATTATTCCCCTGCAAATATAAAATTAGAGTTTATTCTTCCCCAGCAGAGTCGCCAATTTGTTTTCCATAAATAGAATTTATTTGTGGAAAACAAAATGCGGATGGCTTCTAATCTAGCAACAGGAGTATAAGTCTCATCATAATCAATTCCTTTTTCTTGATTATAACCTTGTGCCACTAGACGTGCTTTATTGCGTAGAACTTGACTATCTTTACTGAGTTTATTTCAGAACACCCATTTGGTACCAATTATCGATTGACCAATAGGTTTAGGAACGAGTTCCCAAACTTGGTTTCTCTCAAATTGATTTAGTTACTCTTGCATGGCATGAATCCAAAACTTATCAGAAAAAGCATCATCTATATTCTTAGGTTCTATTTGAGAAATGAATGCTACATTTGCTGCTATATCAGAATCTTTAAGAGAGGAACGTGTACTTATACCTTTAGATACATCACCTATAATGAGTGTTTCTGGATGATCTGGCAAGAATTTTAATGGATCAGACTTTTGGGTCAGATCTTCCACAAAATTTTTCTCAGTCTTTGCATGTGTATCTTCATCATCACTATCGCTAGATCTGTGACTACTCAGCTCATCAAAAGTAACATTAATAGATTCTTCAACAATCATAGATCTTTTATTAAAAATTATATATCCCTTACTCTTAGCAGCATATCCGAGAAATATCCCTTCGTCTGCTTTAGAGTCGAACTTACCCAAGTTATCCTTGGTGTTCAGGATAAAATAGCGACATCCAAAAACTTTGAAATAAGAAATGTTTAGAATTCTTCCAAACCAAAGCTCATATGGTGTTTTCTTCGAGATTGGTCGAATTAACACCCTATTCAAAACATGACAGGCTGTACTAACAGGTTCTGCCCAAAAAATACTTAGGAAGATTATGCTAATTCAGCATGACTCTAGCCATTTCGCTTTGAGTACGATTCTTCCGCTCCACAACACCATTCTGTTGCGGAGTTCTAGGACAAGAAAATTCATGGTAATATCCACTATCATCACAAAACTTTTTGAAATCAGAATTTACTAATTCGCTACCATGATCACTTCGGATACGAGTAATCATGAAGCCTTTTTCGTTTTGTACCTTTTTGCAAAATATTTGAAATTCAAAAATAGCATCACTTTTGTTTGATAAAAAGTAAACCCAAGTAAATCGAGAGAAATTATCAACAATAACAAAAGCGTAGAGCTTACCGCCAAGACTAGCGACTCTACTAGGTCCAAATAAATCCATATGAATTAACTGCAAGGGTCTAGAAGTACTTACAGCGTTGAAAGATTTAAAAGTGGATCTATGCGCTTTGTTCTTTTCACAGTCAACACATACCATATCTCTCTTGAATGCAATTTTAGGGAGTCCTTTTACCAACTTTTTAGTACTGAGTCGTGAGATAGTATCCATATTTGCATGTCCTAGTCTCATGTGCCATAGCCAGCTTTCATCTAGAATAGCTACTAGGCATCTACCTGCATTATTAGTATTCTCCAAAAAGAAAACATAAATATTGTCTTCTCTAATCCCTTTATATACGGGATCACCAGATGACATATCATATATGGTACATTTATCTTTCACAAAATTGATACCATAACCGTTATCAGCAAAATGACTTATGCTTAGTAGGTTATGTTTCAATTTTGTTACTAGACAAACATCTTTTATTACTGGATAAGGAGAAATACCTACAGTACCATTACCAATAATATCACCTCTTAAATTATTTTCGAAGGAGACATATCATTCTTTCTTCATCGATAGCGTAGTGAACAAAGATGCATCACCGGTCATGTATCGCGAACATCCGCTATCGAGGATCCATTTGCTTCTAGCATGAAAGGGTTGAGGGTCCACCTACAAGACAAGTAGATGAATCCTTTGGTACCCATTTACTGAAGGGTCCATTCTGATTAGTTTTAGGCCTCCAGAATAAAGTGTGATTGTCAACAAGCTTCCTTGCCAAACAATACTGTGATATGTGTCCATGCGTGCCACAATAAGTGCAAGTAAGTTTAGAATCAGATGTGGTCAAAACTGTGTTTACATGCTTGTTTGGTTTCTTGGAGAACCTATAAGTGAAAGCATGGTGATAATCGTGTTTCTTCTGTGCTTTCTTATTTTTAGTCCTCTTAGGTGTATGCTTAGCATTAGGACTAAACTTAGGCTGTGTCACAGGTATTGCCTGTTTGCCTAACTTGATTTCTAACTTTTTAGAAATCATAATAGACTCTTCATATCTAGCAGTCATATCTGAGAGTCTTTGTTCTGTTACTAGGTGCTTCTTCTTCTCTATGTCATATAGTTCTTGCATCTTGACATAGTCTCTTTCTTTCTTTTCAATTTTGAGGATAGCCTCATGATAGTCTACCTTGAGTTTGGCTATCTCTTCCGTGTTACCGGTAGTAGACGTCTCTTTAATATCTTCAATAAGATTGGACAGTCTAGCTAACTCGGTTGTGTATGCCTTAATCTCTTTTCGAGATTGCTTATACTTGTCAAGCACAGTTTTGTGATCTTCAAGTAATTCGCTAAAGGCATTTTCTAATTCATCGAAAGTAAAATCATCATATAGAGGGTTTGAAGATACCTTATCAAATGCCATAAGACAGATATTTGCATTGCCACAGGGTCTGTCATCTTCTTATGTATCACTGGCATCACTTTTATGCCAGATACTCGTATTGGCATACTTTCGACCGGATGTTGCTTTTCTGCTTGATCTTGATCTGTCATATGGACTGTTTTTCTTTGAAGTTGGACAGTCCTTCTTTATGTGCCCCATCTTCTTGCATCCAAAGTAAATGGTTTCATCTTCATTGATTTCTTGGACATCTCGCTTCCTTCTGCTTGATTTCTCAAACTTTAGGAATTTTCTGAAGTTCTTCACAAGTAGGGCTTGTTCATCACCACTTGATGATTCTTCATCAGAGTCATTGCATGTTAATTTTCTTGCTTGAGCTTTGAAAGCAATAGATTTTTCTTTTGGTGTTGCTTCTTCAAACTCTTGCAGATCAAGTTCATGGGTCATCAGCTTGTCTATCAGTATTTCCAAGGACATAGTGGTGAGATCGTTTCCTTCAATAATTGCTGTGGCCTTTGGATTCCAGTTTTTGGTTAGAGCCCGCAGCACATTTCTGATCTTCTCATGATTGCTATAATTCTTGCCAAGAGATTGCAGAGGATTAGTTATATCAAGGAAATGAGTAAACATCTGTGTAATTGACTCACCGGATTTTATCTTGAAAGATTTATATTCTTGTGTTAGTCTACTAATTTTGGATTCCTTCACTTGGGAAGTACCTTCATGAGTTACCTCAAAAAGTTTTCAAATTTTGTGAGACGTCTTACAAGTTGAAACTCTGTTGAACTCTGTTTTGTCAATTGCACAGAATAGTGCATTGATGGCACGAGCATCTAGACTAGCCTTAGCTTTTTCAGCTTCAGTGTATTTGTCATAAGGCTTGTCTATAAGCTGTCCTTTAACTACTGTGGGTGCTGGCTTCTTATAACCATCAATGACTATAGACCAAAGATCAAAGTCAAGAGATTTTAAGAAAAAAGTCATCCGTATTTTCCAATAGGTATAATTAGTACCATCAAAAAGTGGGGGTCTATTTGTGGATTGCCCTTTACCATTGAATATTGATTTCACGGCTGCCATATATATACTCTCTGAGGTTTGTTATATAAGAATATAACCTGCTCTGATACCAATTGTAGGACCATTGAGCACCTCTAGAGGGGGGTGAATAGAGTGTGTGTGTGCAGCGGAAAATAATCACCAATTTAAAAATTAACTAAGGCAGAAAATAAGAGACAATAAATAAATGTAGCAAGAGATAGAAAGATCAAACTCAGTGACACAGCGATGTATACTGGTATCCCTCTGAGAGGACTAATCCAGTCTCGAGTACTCTTGTTCGATGTTAATCCACTATGGCACAAGCTAAATGAGAGCTTGCAGTCTCTTACAACATCGTGCTTGGTGACAAGCGCACGACCAGCTTCACAACACCGTGCTTGGTGACAAACGCACGACCGGCTCTACAACAGAATAGTTTTTGAACTTGGAACGACCTCTTTACAACTTTTGGACACCAAAAACTCTAAATCAACATAGATATTACTGTCTTTTGGCTAAGAGATGTATAGGTATAATTTGAAAGCTTTAGAACGTTTTGAAAACACTTTGAAGAGTAGAGAAGAGAAGATGAAGAATGAATGCGTGATTTGAAATAAAAATTTCTCTTCTATTTATAGGTGTTTTCTGGGACCGAACTCGGGCAGAGTTCGGGCAGAGTTCTGATGCAAATATTTCGCATAGAGACTTTGCTCGCAGATTTGGAGGCAACTAACATTTAAATTCAAATTGACCGAACTCGGGCCGAACTCGGTTTTGAGTTCTGTCAAAGGATTTTTCGAAATATTTATCAAAACAGTTTGTAAGAAAGGATTTTGGAATATTTTATAAAAGATGTATAAATAAAAATGGGTAGGCTTTTTGGAAATGTGGACTAGAATAACCCTAAGCCAGTATTACCAAGTTGATTTTAAAAAATAAATCCTATACTCAATAAAATGTGAAAATACAGAATAAAATATAAAATGAGTCAACTTCAGATTTGATGATGTCTATGCTTTTGTTGATGCAGTACATCGCCCGTTGATATTGATTTCATATCTCCTGAAATGATTAGCAGCAGTTTGTATATTTTGTGTATTGACTTAAGTGTATGTTGATTATCGAAATCGGGTGTGACCATAGAATGGGCCAACACCGAGCACGTCATGTATGTCGACACTAACATGCTTGCCAAGTTTTATGATTTATTGTTGAGTATTTTGTGATTTGGGTCGTTTTGTCGAAATTAGATTTTTAGGGTTCAATATTTTGAATAGAAATGTGATATTTTGATTCTTCGAGTTTTAATCGATATTTTCTGACTTATTAACTTATATATGATATTTAGGACTTGTGGGAAGTGATTCGCGGGATTATTACTTATTTGTTTGCCCTTTTCAAGTATATTTGAGTTTTTCCTATATGTGTATATATATATATATATATATATATATATATATATATATATATATATATATATATATGGTGAACGGGCAGACGGAGCTTGATCGACAGGGTTCCCGTCTTGATAGGCTACTCGTGACGGGTAGTTGGTTGGATGGTGTCCAGGTCTCTTGCGAGCATCTTAATCGGACAGAATCTGATCATTCTCCTCTTTTGATATCCTGCCAGCCAGCTTCTCCGGGACTGCGGAGAGGCTTCCGTTTTCTTGACTTCTGGACTTCTCATCCGAATTTTCTTTCGATTGTGTATCGGGCGTGGAATTCATGTTGGCATTATGATGCGCTTGAACGGTTGGGCATGCGCTTGAGGACGACGGGGCATGTTCTGGCTGGATGGAGCAGAGCTACTTTCGACGACATTTTCCAGGAGGTCCGTCGGGCCGAGGACGCTGCCTTGGCGGCGGAGCAGGATTATGAGCTTCATCCTTCGGAGAGGGGGAGGGCTTCCTGGATGGAGGCAGTTGCTAGATTAAAGCAAAAGGTCCAGGTTGAGGATTCTTTCTGGAAACAAAAAGCCAGATTGAGGTGGGATCTGGAAGGAGATAAGAATACTCGTTTTTTCCATGAGTGCATCAGGAGCAGGCAAAGAAAGGCGGGTATTCAGAAAATTATTCGGGCTGATGGGTCAGAAACTGGATCTATCGCGGAGGTTGCGACGGAGGCGTCTTTATTCTTCTCGAAGCTGTTTAGAGCTGAGCCTATTTCTGATGACGACGCCTTCCTCGATGTCATCCCTAGCATTATTTCTATGGAGGATAATTCTGATCTTGTTCGATGCCCTGACAGAGCGGAGCTGTTGGAGGTTGTTCGGGGGATGGACCCGGCTAGTGGCGCAGGACCGGATGGCTTTTCTGGGAGATTCTTCTCAGTCTGTTGGGACATTATTGCTGCTGACGTGGAGGAGGCCGTTGGCTCATTTTTCTTGGGTGCACGTCTTTCGGTTTCCGTTTCGGATACCTTCTTATTTTTTATCCCCAAAGTCGAGCACCCGAGGAACCTTTCTGATTTCTGCCCTATTAGCCTTTACAATTTCTGTAATAAGATTATTTCCAAGATTATTGCTTGCAGATTGCGGGAATACCTTACCAAAATTATCTCTCCGGAGCAAAGTGCTTTTGTTCAGGGGAGAGAGATTGTGGACAACATTATTATTGCTCAGGATATGGTGGCCTCTATGAGAGAACCCAACCATGGTGGAAATATTGCTATAAAGCTGGACATACAGAAGGCCTATGACAGAGTCAACTGGCATTTTCTCCTGAGGGTTCTCCGGAGATTTGGCTTTAATGAGGTCTTCTGTGATCTTATTTATCGTCTCCTGGCAGATACCCGGTATGCGGTTCTACTCAATGGCGCTCCTACAGATTTTTTTCGGCGACTAGAGGGATCCGGCAGGGGGATCCTCTATCCCCGACTCTCTTCATTATTGCTGCGGAGGTA
Organism: Iris pallida; assembly: GCA_029216955.1. Taxonomy (NCBI): domain Eukaryota; kingdom Viridiplantae; phylum Streptophyta; class Magnoliopsida; order Asparagales; family Iridaceae; genus Iris; species Iris pallida. The sequence continues at coordinate 4,938,695 of JANAVB010030818.1, forward strand.
CTCTCTCGGAACCTCAAGCTTCTTCAAGATTCCAATAGGCGATCTTCATTTCATACACCGATTGGGGGACCGCGTATCTCGCACTTGGCTTATACGGATGATGTTCTTATCTTTACTTTGGGGGATATCACTGGACTACGTGCTCTCCAGCATGTACTGTATAGGTACGAGGCTGTTTCTGGACAGAAGATCAATTATTCTAAATCTGCCTTTTATACTGCGACACCATTGGGTGTGGATCATGCTCGGACTATTTCTACTCTCTTCGGATTTAGTACTGGTACTTTGCCATTCTCTTATCTGGGTTGCCCGTTAACTTGCGGGAAAAGGAATGCAGGGATGTTTAGCTATTTGCTGGATAAAATCCATTCGAAGCTGACGGGTTAGCAGAACAAGATCCTTTCTCCTAGAGGTAAGTTGGTCCTTATGGAGAATGTACTTTCATCTATTCCTATGTATACGTTGGCTGCATGTTGTCCTTCCCGGGCTGTTCTCAGGACGATTGAGAGGATATTTGCGACTTTCTTCTGGGGTAGCAAGGATGGGGTGGCTAAGAGGAGTTGGCTGGCATGGCGGTTCGTTACTCGGACTAAGTCCGAAGGAGGCCTTGGGATCAAGTGCCTGAATGACATTATGGATGCCTTTTCTATGAAGCTGTGGTGGAAGTTGAGGCATGGGAAGGGTCTTTGGGTGGAACTTCTTAAATCGAAATATTTTCGTAAGCGTCATCCCTGTGATGCGTTTATGACTTCCAAATGCTCCCATATTTGGCGACGGATATTGCGGGGAAAGAAATTGGCAGAACCGTTTATCTCGTTTAGACTTGGGCGTGGTGAGGGTTCAGCGAGGTGTGAGGCTTGGATTCCGGGGGGTCCTCGGTTGGATAGTGTTGCTATTCCACCGACTGAGGGAGTGACTTCTGGGACCAGGCGCGGAATGGGGAGACGGACTCGGGGACGGAGTCGAACACAGGCGAGGGAGTCTGTTGATGTCGGCCGGACGGGTTATAGTGTGGCCAGCATGGAGGACCGGGTTGGAGAGGAGGGTGCTGATTCGACGTCTTCATAGCGTTTGGGCACTGGGGAGCTTCGGAGGTCGGCTAGATTGGCCGGGGGAAGGGTGTTTCTTCCTCCACGCACTGTGACTGTTCGGGCCCTATCGGATAGGGGAAGAAAGATCAGAGATTCGAGGGAAAGGAATTCTGATAATGGTGGTCCGGCTATTCGATCGTTTTGGACAGCCACTGGTTGGGATCTGTCTTTGTTTTTGGATAAATTTAGAGTAAAGGCAGCGGGGCGGCTCAGAGAGGCGAATCTGACATGTACTTCGGCTCCTGATTCTCTGGTTTGGGGTGAGCGGAAAGGTTCTTTCACGATGGCTGCGGCTTGGAGATGTTATCGGACTTCTCACCCTACATCATCATTCTTTTCTAATATTTGGGGTAAATGTATTCCGGCGAAGTGGAGCATTCTGATGTGGCGGGTCGGTCACAACCGGCTTCCTACTGATGACATTCTTCAGAAGATTGGCTTCCATCTGGCTTCCAGGTGTCATTGCTGTCAGGTTGGGCATGGGGAGAACCTTCAGCATATATTTTTTCACGGGGATCTTGCTTTGACGGTTTGGTCTACTTTTCGGGTTTTCTTCAAGTCAAGGATGCATAGTGATTTTTTGGTCTTTCTTCAAAGATGGTGGCGGGGTCCGGGCAGTCATCATCGGAGATCATTGGCTGGTGCGATCATTTGGGTGCTTTGGAAGAACAAGAATAAGCATCGTTATGAAGGACGTGGTGCTGGATCGGAATTCTTGGTTCGGGAGGTGAAGCGACAGTTTCAGAAGTCGTTGTCGAGTTGTCGTCATCTTCCGTCCATTCCGCATTGGGCTTTAGAGTAGTGCTTTTAATCCTTTTTCTTTCTTTGTACTTGTTACTATGAGGTCGGATGTACTCATTACCCTCTCTATCAATAAAAGTAACGGTTTTATTAATATATATATATATATATATATATATATATATATATAAGTAGTATATATGTATTTCAATGTATATAGTTTATATATATATGTAATGTGCTGTTTTGAGAGTGAGTTCTGATTTTTCCAGGTTTATTTTTCTCAGATTTGTGTAATCGATTCCTTGCTTACAAAAGTGCATATATATATATATATATATATATATATATATTGTATATACCTATGTATAACTTTATATATGTATATTTATATATTATATATATATATATATATATATATATATATATATATATATTTTTTTTTTTTTTTTTCCAAAACCCCTTCTTTTATTAATCAAGGCTCAAAATGCCGAAGCCTGAAGTAGTTACAAGGCAGAAAGCCTGAAACCAACAAAAAGACAGGGAAGGCAGCCGCGCCCGCTGGACTAACTGAAGAGAGGTTGCCAAAATGTTGGTGGGCTGTGGGGGCAAAGTGAACTCCTTTTGCGGCATTGTCGTTTAATTTCCCGAATAAGCTGCTCGACGGAGTATTGGTGACCCTCGTATCTCGCTTTGTTGCGATTCTTCCAAATTACCCAGGTGGCGGCCGCTGCGACGATCTGGTGGCCGTGGGACGCGGCTCCCCAAAGGGCCAGAAGATCGTTAAAGCGCCCGTCTCCCGTAGTGATGTTGTAAATACGGTTGAGGATGCTCCAGGTTTGGTCGGAGAGGCTTCCCTCCCGGAAGATGTGGTCAATAGTCTCCGTCTTCCGCTCGTCGCAACAATTACAAGCTGACGCTAGGCTAAAGCCGATGGAGTGGAGGATCTCATCGGTTGGCAATTTCTTTCTCGTGACTCTCCACAGGAGGAATGACCATTTCTTGGGGATGCACGAATGCCAGAATCGTGCAATGAAGTGCTCTTGGCCGTTCTCGTGGATCGTGGCCCTCGCCAATCGCACGGAGAAAGCTCCGGAGACATCCAGCGACCATCTCAGCTCGTCCGCGTTGGACCCAATGGTAAGTCCTTGCTGACGAATGCTGACGACCGTTTCGTTGCTGGTCCAATCACGGATCCGGTCCCAATTTCACTCGTTATTAGTAGGATTCCACAGGTCATTAATTTTGCTGTTGCTGGGGGATCCAGAGTTGTTCGGGATGAGGCTATCACCGATCCATCTTTCCAGGAATAAGTTGACCTTGTCGTCCCCCAGATGGAGTCTAATCGCTGGTTCAGCCAAATCGCGGCCCTGTAAAATACGGCGCCAAGCCGTGGAGGATCTGCTGTTGGCTCTGGCCATCGCTGGGTGGATGTGCTTAAAGTATCTGGCCTTCATGAACCTGGTCCATAGGTTATCGCTCTTGCGTAATTTCCACCACAGTTTCATGGAGAAAGCTTTGACGATGTCATTGAGTTTGGTAAAACCCAGCCCGTCGGTCGCAATCGGGAAGGCCATGGTGTCCCAGCTGGCCCAGTAGTGTTTGTCTTGACCATCGTTATGACCCCAGAAGAACGTGCAGAAGATCTGCTCGATCGACTCAAGGACCTTCTTGGTCGGGGAACAAGCCGCTAAGGTGTGGATGGGGACGGAGTTAAGGATATGATTGATGAGGATAATTTTGTCGCCTGGGGATAGGGTGGCGTTGTGCCAACCTTCTATTTTGTTTCTGATTTTGGTGATGAGGTTTTCGAAAATGCTGGCGTTGGATCTTTCGTACACCAGAGGGCAGCCGAGGTAGTTGAAGGGGAGGTGGGCCACCGAGAAGGAAGTGAGGTTGGTTATACTGGTGGCATTCTCAATTTTGATGCTGTGGTGGGCGTAGATGATGCTCTTAGAATGGTTGATTTTCTGGCCAGAGCATATGGAGTACCGCGTCAGGGTGTTGTGCACTACCTCCATCGAACCGACATCCCCAGAAGAGAAGATAAGTAAGTCGTCGGCAAATGCCAGGTGGGTGATGTTGGGGCATCCACTGGCGGTGTGATATTGCTGGAAGTTCGGGGTGTTGGGCATGTTGTTGAGGTTTCTGCTCAAGGCGTCGGCTACGATGATGAAGATCGTGGATGATAGAGGATCGCCTTGTCTGACACCGCGGCTAGATTTGAAAAAGCCTTCGGATTGGCCGTTGATGACAGTGGAGAACCATGAGTTGCTGACGGCTCTCCCCACAATGTTGGTCTAATTCTCCGAAAATTCGAAAGCTCTGAAGACCCAGATCATGAATTGCCAATCGAGTATGTCGTAGGCTTTCTCCATGTCAATTTTGATGGCGATGTTGCCCCCGCGAGCAGGGAACTTCATGCAGGTGATAAGCTCTTGGGCCAGCATGATGTTGTCATGGATGTTCCTACCTCGAACGAAACCACTTTGCTCCTCCGAGATAATTTTGGGGAGAATGTCAGTCATTCTAGTGGCAATGATCTTGGATATAATTTTGTTGGTGAAGGTGCAAAGACTGATAGGTCGGAAATCGCAGAAAGAGTTGGGGTTGTCTTTTTTCGGGATGAGGATGAGGTTGGCGCTGAAGATTGCTTTGGGGTAGTGGGCTCCTTCGAGGAAAGCAATGGCCGCGTCGGTGATGTCCCGCTTGATAATCTCCCAGCAGGAACGAAAGAAAACACCAGTAAATCCGTCAGGGCCGGGGGCGCTGTGCTCGTTCAATGCCTACACCGCGTCTTTCACTTCCTGTTCGGACAGGGGACGATCCAACAAAGCATTGTCGGCGTCGTTGATGATGGTGGGGATTTGGTCTAGGAAAGCAGAGTCTTTGTGGACCGTTTCCTTAGAGAATAACTTGGCATAGTAATCGGCGGCCGCCTCTTGGATACCCTTTTGGTCAGTTCTGATGATGCCGTGCTCGTCTGATATATGATGAATCGATAGTTTGTTTCTTTTGCCATTGACGCAGGTGTGGAAGTATTTAGAATTTTTGTCCCCGTTGCTGTCCCATTTCAGTCTGGCTTTCTGTTTCCAGAAGTCAGTCTCGATTTTGAGTCTGATTTTGAGCATGGCTTTGGTGAGGTTCAGGGCACTTCTAGCCTCGGGGGATCGGTCGGTTAGAAATTTTGCTTCAGCTTGGGCGACGTCGTCCTCGGCGACGCGGATCGCTTAGAAAATGTCCCCAAAGGCTTGTTTGCTCCAATTGGAGAGGGCTTTCCTGGTGGCTTTGAGCTTGTTACAAACCCGAGTGAGAGGGTTGGGGGAATCTTGGATGTTCCAGGCTTCAGCAACGATGCTCGAGAACTGCGGGTGGTCAGTCCAGAAATCTAGGAATTGGAAGTTCTTTTAGTGAGGGTGGTCGATGTTATTGGTCTCCACCAGAATAGGGGCGTGATCGGATTCTGCGGAGTTGAGGTGGGATAGGGTGGAGATGAGCCTCATTCCGTGCCAGCGAGCGTTGGTGAGGGCTCTATCCAGACGGGAATATTGACGGTGATCGTCGTCCTGCATATTACACCAGGTGAATTTGCTACCTTTGAACTGGAGAGGAGTAAGATGAGCGTTGAATATAAAGTCATTGAAGTCTTGCATGGCTGATAGGGGTGTGGGGCGACCTCCGATCTTCTCTTTTCTGCGGGTGATGGCATTGAAGTCCCCTATGCAAAGCCAGGGGGAGTTAGTGTTGTAGAGGTGGATGTCGAGAAGATCGTTCCAGAGGCTTTTGCGTTCAGCGATGACATAGCTGCCGTGAACCGCTGAAACGATGACTCGCTCCGGAAGAGTGGGATGAGTGACCCAGCAAGAGAGGGCTTGTTGGGAGTTCTGGATGATGTCGAGATTAACATCCTTCGAGGCCAAAATCCAAATATCGTGCCTGCCGGCGATCGCTATGGGAAGGCCCAGGGCCATTTGGGTGGATTTAAGACGTTTGGGGGAGATTTTGGGTTCGATGATGATGAAGATGTCAACTTTGTGAATTTTTCAGAGGCTGGAAATTCTCCTTAGTGTCGGTTTGTTAGCCAGGCCTCGAACATTCCAAAATAGGATGTTAAGCATTTATGGAATAGTAGGGGGATTTTTTGTTCCTCCTTGCGACGGATCTGGTTAGGATAGTGATGGTTTTGTCTGCGCCTTCCTTGCTCCGTTGGGATTTCGGTACCACCGCGTTTGATGTGGTTGGGGGGTTGCAGTTGTGGTGTACATTCGGGCTTGAGGAGGGGCCTATTAGGTCTCCAGCTGAGTCGACAACGGGGTCCTCCGGAGGAATAGTCAGGAAGTCGTGATCTTTGTCGGTCAACAACTGCTGAAGAGGGACTCCTGCGGCTAGGACTTGCATGCCTCTCCTCGCTTGGTCGGGACCAAGGAGGGCTAAAGCGTTTTCGACTGGGTTCCCGCTGGGGGAATGTGGAGCTGCTTTGATTGGTGGAGGGACCGTGGCTTCTGCCTCCAGACCACTGGGGGAAGTCCGTGGCTCTGCGCTGCTCGCGGCGGAACTCTTCTCCGCATGCGGGGAGTAGGGTGAGAGAGATGCGAGCTCGGGGAGCCAAGAGCCGTCGGGGGTGTTGGCCGGCTCCAGATCTTTTGAGTCGAGAATGGCGAATTGGTTGGAGGTTGCTATGTGTTGGGGAGTGTAAGGGATCAGAGCTCTGCTCAGATGATCGCCGGAGACTGGCTCGTTGGGGCTGGAAACGAATCGTATGTGGGTATTCGGGAGAGGTAGGATGGGCGACTTGGGCGATCTTTCCTCCGGAAGGTCGTTGTCTTTCCTGGATGACTTCTTTTTGAGCTCCGGGTACAGGCAGTGGCAAAACTTCGGAAGGTGGCCTCTTAAATGGCAGTGGTTGCAAAACAGTATGTGGTTGTCGTAGAGGATTTGTTGGATGTGGGTGTGGTTGCCCAGCTCGATGGTGATGAAGTTAGGTGGTTCTGAAGTAAGATCTAGTTCAACGCAGAGTTTGGCGTAGTGGGCTTTGGTTAGGTTGCTGGTCTCGGGCGTCGTGGCCACGTACGTCCCGAATGAGTTGGCGATGCGTCTTAGCGATGCTGGAACAAAGCAAATGAGGGAAAGATTGGGGAGGGTAACCCACGCTGCCACTGTGGCTGAATTTTCTTTGGTGTTGAATTCTGGGGTCCACTTGATTATCTTCATGTGGTGAGTTTCGATTTTGGCTGTGCCCTTGGACCACACAGTTCTGTGATCGCGATCCGAAGATAGGTGGAGGAGGATGTGCCTGGGGTCAAGGGGGGCCACCCGATAATCAGATGCTAGGTTCCACTTGGCAATCGCTTCCTGAACCTTGGCAAGTTTGGGGCACCCTGACGAGAATTTCAGAATAAAGGTGTGAGAAAAGGCCGCGGACAGCGAGGTTACTTCCACTTCGAAGAAAGGGATGACCGGAGCAGGGGACTCATGGGAATAATCAATGTCCTGCAGATCAACGTCTGGGAGTATAGTGCCCTTCGAGGGGGCAAGGTCCAGACGCAACATGGCGGCATATGAGGGCTGAGACGGCCCGGGGTTGGAGAGTCCCACTGAGCCGGGACGGCCGGATGGGGAGCCACTCTGGGAGGATGCAACCCCAACGCTAAGGATGGGGGAAGTAGTGGGAGCCTGGGGAGGCCTGCCTGAAAGGGGGGGTGGAGGGGCAATGGAGGGCGACGTGCCGCTCGAGCCGGAGACAGGGGCCACGCCGGCGCAGGGGATGGTGCGCGCCACGGAGGCCTCCGACACGGAGAGGACGCCCAGGGGGTGAGTCGCGAGGTGAGGAGGGATCAGTGATGCGGCGAGCGCGGAAGCGCCGGACCTGGGGATCGTCGGGGAAGGGCGAGAGCTCACGGTAGAGCCGCGGGAAGGGGGATGGGCTGCGCAGGGGTGGAAGGGGGGCTACGCAGGGGGGGTTGGCGAGAGGACAGTGCGCTGGGGGGGGGAAAGGAGGGGGGGCATAGGGTATGGGAGAAGGGGAAAGGAGGGAGGGGGATGAGTGTCGGGAGGTGGGGGGAGAGGCGAACAGAAGGGAGGGGGTTCGATTGCGCTGGAGGAGAGGCGCTGATTTGCGCAAGAGGGAGGGGAGGAGGATTGCGCAAGGGGGGTGGCCTACCCTGAGCCAGCGCATTCCGAAGCTGCTGGAAGAAGAGCTCCAAGAGCTACGCACCAGCCGGAGACGTCAGAAACTGCACAAAGGCCTGAGACAGCTCGACAGGGTCGGATACCGAGGAGCCAGTGCGCTCGAGAAGGACCTCGGGGCGCGCGCCAAAAGAAGACTGGGGGGCGGGAGGCCGGAGGCCAGCTGTGCTGAGCCTCACTCCTTCCAAGGGGGGAAAGGTAATTTCGAACGGAGGGGCTAGGCGGGAACTGGGATGGGCAGCTGGAGTTGGCCGGAGGCGTCCGCGCCGATGGACGGAACGGAGGGGGGCGGAGAGTCGGCGGGCGAGCTCTGCACGGGACTGGGTGGACCATCCCGGAGAACCGACGCGGGGAGGCGAGCTCCGGGCTGCGCGGTCTCAGGATCGACCGGCGGCGAGGGCGAGTTCGGAGGGGAAGGAGGAGAGGGATGGGACTGGAGGGCGGCGAGGAGGAGGAGACGAAGCCAGTCTTGCGTCTCCGGGGGCCATGGGGAAGCCATCGGGGTGGAAACGGCGAGGAACAGATGAGAGAGGGAGAGGGGTGGCCGGCCTAGGCCGGCCAAGGGAGAGGGGAGAGCTTCATGGGGAAGGAGGGAAGAGGGAGAGCCATTTTGTATAGGTAATATATATATATATATATATATATATATATATATATATATATATATATATATATATATATATATATATATTTTATATATATATATGTGTGTGTGTGTGTGTGTGTGTGTGTGTGTGTAATATAGTTTTGAGTGTGAAATGAGTTGGGGACTTATTAATTCCAGATTTTTGGAGTTTAACAGCAGTCCGTACTCCTCACACTACCATCTTTTCATATAAGTTTATATATATGTATGTGTGTATGTGGTATTATATATATATATATATATATATATATATATATATATATATATATATATATATATATATATATATAAAATATATATATATATATTATATTTTAATATATATATATATAAAAAATATATATATATATATATTTTATAAAATATATATATATATATATATATATATATATATATATATATATATATATATATATATATATACTATTGGATGATGTGAATTTATCTATTTGTGATTGTGGGTTTGTGTTTGTGACCATAGGAGTATTGGGACAGATTAGGATCGACCCAATGACCCTAGTTTTGTCGAGTTGACCGACAAGTTGACCAAGTTGACAAAAGTCAACTTTGGGTCAAACTTGTTCCAAATCGACTCAAACGAACTTAGAATGACCTAGAAACTTATGTGTGACCTAAAAAATGAGTAAACGAACTAGTTAACTTAGAGTTGACCAGGTTTGACCAGAGTTGACCAGGTTTGACCACAGTTGACCAAGGTTGACTTTGACCTAGAAGAACCTAGAAGCATGTAGAATTGTATTATAGCCCTTTCTTATAATATGTTTGTCCATGTTGTGACTTGTGGTTACTTTAAATAGGTTTACATCACTCCAGTTCAGTTACACATCCTCATCAGCAGCTCGAATTATCAGGCGAGTACATTCTCTGACCGTTTCATTCTTGCTTGGACATATTTATTTGTTATAGACTAGTTTACTTGTTGCTGTCACGATATTATCACGGATTAGTACTATATGGATCTCTTCATGCGATGTTATCCCCTCGGATACATCAGGTATATTGTGCTCATGTACTTTATCATGTGCATCATCTACTCATTGTATTCGTACTTATTCATGTATACTCATGTGACATTCATGTACACTCATGATCATGTGAGCCTTCATGTATAACTCAGTATGCATGTGGACTAGCTATCCATGTGATACACTATTTTCATGTGCAATAATATAACCTGAACAGATCTTTGTGTACTGATTGGGGCAGGGGGAGTATTTATTTGGTTATGTAATCTACACCCTTTTCATGTATAACTCTAAACTAGATTTAAGTCATGTAGAACCTAAGTCTGTTTACATAACCAAACATGTGCTCTGAATCACGTAGTTAGCACAGTTTTCTTATCTATATCATGTATATCTATTTCCACTATACCATGTTCTTCTTTTTACAGTCTCTCTATTATTTTTTTACAGCAGTTCATGTATATTATTCTATAGCTTGTTTTATATTTTCTTTTATATTATGAACTGTGTAAAAGATATGTATTCGTTTCTGTCCTGACTGGACCCGTTGAAAATATTACAGATGATGAGGATTGCTGCGACACTTATTATGGAGCAGGCCTAGTTGACACAGGTGACCTGGACCCTCAGCAGGATCCAGTAGTCGCTGAGGATTTGCCATGAGTTAGATTAGACTCATATTATTATCTAGTTATGAGACTTTGTGATTGTATTGAGATTTTATTATGGTGTGGTTTACACCGGGATTGTTATTCATATTGTGACTCTCTGTTGAGATTATCTTTCTTCTATTCTATCTTAGATATTGTGATTGAGTTGTACCATATATATATTATTCTCTAATTGGAGCATATTCTAGATTGTGTTAGATGTTGGACCTAGGACAGCGTTCTACCGTCGACACTGCGGCGTAGGCTGGACGTACCTCCATCTCGTGCCCTTACACCGGGTGCGGGTCATGACACTACTGGAATAGGTGCTCGATGTAGAGACAGGGTCACATGCTACTAGGCCTCTACTCCTGTTTTTACGGGTCACTACATATCCAACATCTGGGACATGATCCCCCTAATTCATGTGGGTCGAAGGTTATACTCTTCTGCTTCACCCTTCGAGACAGGTACCGGTATATGTCTATGTTATGGTTTAATCGAACCTGTATGTCCCCAAGGAACATACTGTCACTTGATTCCTAGTACTCTCTACTTACTGTTGGACCGGTTGGTACTAAAGTATAGGTTATACGTTCAGGGTTTAAGGTCTTGTTCTCATGGGTCCTATCACATAGATGGTAGGAGTGAACTACTTATTACTCTTAATCTTCCTTGCCTACCTTCTATTGGTGCTCTCTAAATTGCTATTACTGGAATTTCCATCCGAACTTGAACTTTGTCATCTAATTCCTGATGCTACTACTCTGCTGTGAACAGATTATGTGGGTAAACTAAATGATATTACAACCCGAGACAACCCAAAGGATGGCAACTATTGCTAATGATTCAGCAGTATGTCGGCTCCCTGATGATGTCAGTGCAAGTATGCTTATTAAGAACACATGAGTGCTTCTCAGTTTCGAAGGTTTGGACCCTAACTTTTACCTATATAGGTTATACTAGACATTATCATACACCTCTAACGTGATAGAACCATGAATAGAACTACTAGTTTAAGGAATCATATGATTTGATAATTGAAAAGGGAGAGCGTTACCTGTTCTTGAGTACTCAAAATTTCCTCTCTGGACTCCTCTCGATTTCAGGTTACTTAAACTAGATGGTGGCACAGGGATTAATTTTTCAGAGATGCAAGGGGGTCGGCTGCCTCTTGAATAAATACTGCAAATTAGGATAGGATTGCATCTTCCCAGGGTGGGGGAGATAACCCTTGGGTTTAAATCAAATTTGAAATGCTAAGATTTGAATTGGCTGAAGATTTGAAGGAGTTCTTGCTCCTATCTGTTCGATTTGAACAGGGGTCGATGAAGGATGAGTAATTAAATTCGAATCTGGGGTTTTAACACTTATCCCCTCTACAAACTGAACTTTGCATAAGTTCCCAATGATTGAGTGACATTTAAATGTGAAAATAAGTACAATTTTCTAGGGCTTGATTAGAAGAATATTGGTACTAATATAGACAATTATTATATATAGTATAATAATACTAATTAAATTTGGGTAAGGGACTCACAATAAGAACAGAAATATTACAAAGGGCTGGCTCTAGGCCAAGCTTACATTTGCTCAAGCTCACGATCTCTCTGAGTACAATCATTCAGCTCTCTCTCATATCTCAATACAATAAGATCCTATCTTGAGGCACACAGCTGGAAGAAGACGATGTCCATATATTTTGTCCTGTATAGGTGAAGTCTTCAATGCAGCTGCATACCTCGAAACGCCAAGGAACTCCATGTCTCAGCGTGTCCAAGCGAGCTCCGCCTTGAACGAGTAAGTACTTGTAACCTGAGCATGAAAACTGTCTCGGACATTGAGCACCTCTAGAGGGGGTGAATAGATTGCATGTATTTAACAAAAATATAATCACCAATTAAAAAATTCTAAGAAGTATCACAGGTGTATAGTAATAAACCATCTATAAAATTTAAATACAAAGAATAAAGAGCATCAGAAAAGAAAACTCATGACATATTGATGTATATTGGTTTCCCTCTGAGAGGACTAGTCCATACTCTTACTCAATGTTAATCTATTATGGCACAAGCTTTAATTGAATGCTTGCAGTTCTTTACAACCACGATTTTTATCCGAAGGACTCGTAACTTCAAATACGTCAAACTTAAAAACTGGAATGTTTTCGGAGAGCATTCTTTACAACTCGAACAACCAAACTCTAGATTGAAATGGAATGACACTTGGCTTGGCTAGGAGGCGTTAAAGGCTAGATATGAAAGTAAATAGCTATGGAATGCTTTTAAATAGAGAGAGAAGAGAGGAATGAATGAATGATTTGAAATGAGAAGTTCTCCTCAATTTATAGCATTTTTAGGACAGAACTCGACATGTGTTCGGGTCCATAAATTTCGTAATTTGTAAAGTGGTTACAGATATTCAGGAAGACCAAACTATTCTCGAAATAGACTAGCAGAACTCGGGCATAGTTCGGGCCAAACTCGGTTAGGGTTTTTATGTAAATATCTGCTCAAATAATATATGGGCTTTTTGTATGGTTATTTGATATGGGATTGATAAAGGATTAGGTATAGGAATTGATATAAGATTGGGTATATATATAAGCTCATTTTGGATAGTGGAGTTCAGTATAGAAAGCCAGTTGCCAATCCGATTAACCTTACATTTTTTCTAGACTCAATAAAAATAATATAGAATAAAATAGAAAAACAAATCTTGATATGCATCCGTAGTTTTTGTACGACGAAGACGACGAGTAGTAGCTTGTTGGAAGTAGACGTTCTATTCTTGTACCTGTAATGTATTATTTGTGTATCAACTAAAGTTTATGTTGATTATCAAAATCAGGTATGACTATGACCAATGAGCCAATAATCTCTCCCATTTTAATAATTGACAAACTTTGAGTTTATACCAAATAATATAAAAAATAACTTGAATTTTTTTTATACATTCTTGTTTGGAACTTGGCATATTTGTTGCTTTTAGTTTATATATATTCTCCCCCTTTGTCATTTATACAAAATGGAAGCTCCCCTGTAAATTGTGAGCATAAATAACATAAGAAGACAAGATCATACCAAAAATATAGAGAAATAAACATGTCCAACATTAGGTCTAACTGTATAAGTAGAAATGGTAGTAAACACTAAAACTCAGTAACATAGACATGAAAATACATAAACTCATGAAATATGGAAGTCTGAAGAAGACTTTACCATAACTAGTGCATAAAAGTAAAATCAATTAAAAAGTACTACATGATCATCATTGTTATCTGATACATAACCAAAAAAAACTAAACGCTCATCAACTAACATCATCACCAGTATCAACAGAACGACCGGGGTCAATATATGCTACAGTAGGATCGAAGTAGCGTCAAGCCTGACGATCCTCGAACCTGGGCCCATCGAAGTCTGGATGGCGAAGAATCAGAGCGGGACTAGTAGGATGATGAGCCATGGTCCACTGAATGTCAGTAATATCATTTCACAGAGTCTGGAACTGGTATGTCAAACAATAGTTAGCATCTTACTGTCACGACCCGCACCCACTGTTAGGGTACGAGAACGTAACAACGCCCAGCCTACGCCGTAGTGTCGGCGGTAGAACGCTGTCCTAGGTCACAACATCTAACAATATAATACTAAGCAGTTTATACTCCCCGAATGGGGGTGACATAGCAGATACAGTCTCAATCACAACTAAGCTAGAGCATGATAAGGATGGATAAAACATGAAATAAAAAAGAGATACAACAGAGAGAATCTAAGTGTCTAAAATACACAAACCCAGAAATACATCTCAAAACTCAAATACAGTAATCCATAAAATAAATACAACTCAAGACAACTAAAATAAAGTAAGAAAAACCCTAGCTATCTATACGACCTTTATTGTGTCTCCTCTAGGCTAGCAGGCAACCTCCAAGCTATTTGTAAAATTTATCAACAGGTCCAGTCAGGACAGGAGCGAGTACAGTACATCTCAACAGTTCATAGCAGGTTAGAAAATATAAACATGCAGTAAAGTAAGATACAAGTACTGAAAGAAGTGTAGTATGTAAACAGAGAAAGAGCTGTAACAGAATATCTACTATAATTGAGACTAACAGTGGCTAGTGAGTCAGAGTACAATATGGACATGTAAATGGCATAGGAGATTCTGATAAGACACTATGGAAGAGATTCTGATAAGATACTACTGGTGTATTATTCACATGTCCGATTCTACTCCCCCGTACCCCAATCAATACACAAAGATCTGAACAGGTTATGTTATTGTACATGATATCACATGGGGGCCCATGAAAGGGTACACATGATAGTATACATGGGGGCTCCGTGAACATGAGAGTACAAGATTCACAGGAGTGTACATGTATAATGAAAGCACAGGAGTACATGATGAAAGTGAAATGCACATGACACAATGTATCCGATGCTCCCGAGGGGGATAACATCGCATATAGAGATCCATATAGTACCAATCCGTGTGACCATCGTGACAGTACAAGTAAAGTAATCTACTGCAGGAAATAATTCTAAGCAGGATATGAAATGATCAGAGAATGTACTCGCCTGATATCTGAATGTCCAAGGTAAAGATACTGTCCGAGGAGAGGTGTCTGGCTCCTAATTAGAACAGCACAAGTCACAACATGTCTAGAAGGGTAATATAAAGCACTATAATGCATTCTACATGAATCTAGGTCAAACTAGGCCAAAGTCAACCCTTGGTCAACTCTGGTCAACTGTACTAGTCAAACTAGGTCAAACTAGGTCATGTCCTAACCCAATAAGTCTTACTAGGCCTAACCAAGACTATCCTAGCAAGCACACATCAATACAAGGCTATACAAGCCAACATACACCCAGCTCTATATAGCATGCAATTATTCAATACTCAAATAGGCAAGAATTCACATTGGATATACACTAGGTAATCTATTACTTTAAGCTATATATGTCTACACATATATACACATGCATATATTGGTATTCAACATTAGGTCTATAATCATGGCATTTCAAATGGTTATATAAACTTATATATTACAACACAATATGCTAACATATATATAATATACATACATAGCTAAGTTAACTATATTCATAAATACTTATTTAAGAGGCTATGTATGTGTATGTGAACATAGCAAAGGGGCAGGTGAGGGTTAAATGGGCATACATAGTGTATACATATCAAAGGGTGTCAAAGTGTAAGTGAACAATGTGTCAAGTGTGATAGTGTCAACATAGTGTAAGGGGGTACATGAGGTAATATAGGATTTGTGTTAACATAGAACATTACATCTCATTAACTTGTATATTGCATACATTACATCTATTATTACATTACATTCATGCTTGCATTCATTCATCATTCATCATTCATTTATTCTCTTGCACCACTATATGCACCATACATTACATACTATGGAACCTACATATTCATTACAAGCCATACTTATACATGCTTACATTAGATAGGATACTTACACCTCATACATCATTTATTTAACCATTTACTCATGCTTGCATTCTCTATTTATTTACATAATGTATATACATTAACATGGGTTAAAATCAAATAGAATATTATATTACACACAAGGGTGCACAAAATGCATATGCCGAATAGTAACTCCTACTAATAATCAATACTGTACCATCTCAGCATGAATTAAAATTTAGAATTATAGCATGTTATAGATCTTTGTGTTAGCTTCCCGAAACTTCAAACGGATCGCGTTTTCGTTTTCGGAAACTCCCAAAATCGCGAAAACACCGAGAACGCGTTTGTCTTTCGTACAGCTGACACTCAAATAATTCTCCAGAAAGTTACAGAAAGAATTAGGCCTATTAATACATGTTTTTCGAAAGCTAACTTCAATACGCTTCTTTTAAAAACAACAGGAGATTAAACCGAGCTTTGAACTAGAAGTTATGACATTTCTAAGTTAGGGCTGAAATTAAAAACGTGGATAAAAATCATGACGGATTTAGGTAGTTTGAGAAAAAAGAACACAAGTATATAACATAATATATCAAGAACTCTCTCTCTACACTAATATATATATATGAGACACTATAGAACACATCTCCAATACAAAAATATGAGATTAAACATGTAATAATTCATTCATACACAACAACAACACATAGTGTGTCCAAATTTGGGATTTTCCCACATGGACACAACCACAACACAAAGGACACTCCTATGACCTCCAAATGGACACGAAATAGACACAAATGGAGATACAACCATGGGGGTCATTCCTATGGGTTCAAAATAGACCTATATGTATAAGAAAATGAAAAGGAGAAGGGATTTATACCTTCCGGTAGATCAAATCGAAGAAAAGCCTTCCCGGAGCGACACCGACACGTAGAGATTCCAAAAGGACACGAACGAGCTCCGAATCCTCCCAAACTTGGATAGCTTCCTCCTTGCCTAGAATGGAGAAGGAAAGAAGAAGATTTGGTGGTGAAATGAAAGGATTTGGTGAAAAAATTGCTAGGGATTGCTCTCTAGGAATTTGGGGAAGAACAAGAGAGAGAGTGTGGATGAGAATAATGAAATGAACTTGAGCCTATCCTCTCCCAAAGTAGCTGGCCATATGGGGCTATTTGTCCTATTATGGTAAGGTCCAAAATGCCCCCACTAACCTATTCTATGAGTATTAGGAAAGGGCTAATTGGTTGGGGCTAAATTAGTCATTCTAAAGTCTCTAATCATACTAACATTATCCATAATAATTAGTCTAACCTCTAACTAAAATATTTCTATCATGTGGACTAAAATTAATATCATGTGGGCCATGCCTAACTAGTGTGTGGGTCCCACTAGAGTCAAACTACCCCCGCGTCCCCGTTTCAAGTCGGATTGAGTTGAAATTCGAACCCGACTCAAATAACCCCAAAACAATATCATAAATAATAAAATAATATCAAAATAATTCAAAGAGGTCAAATACAAAAAATATTCTTAGGCCAAAAATGACATTAAAATATTATAATCACATGGTTAGGTTCTAGGTCAAACAGTCTCTAGGGTTTCACTAGCAAAACGTCAAAACCACAAGTCATTGATTTAAATAATTTTAACATAATTTAAAATCACCAAAAATTATATCATGAATTAAATATCATTATTAAAATAATTATAAACACGAAATTTCAAAATTATCCTCATTTGGGAAACTGGGTGCTACAACTCTACCCACCTTAGAAAAATTTTGTCCTCGAAATTTAAGATCGATAGTACTCCTTCTAGAGCCTCTAACCTACCCAATATCTAAGGTAACACTTCCTAACACTGGGATAATAAACGGACATCTAAAAAGTGTCAATCTAGGAATACCTCCAATACTGCTCTGTTGTACGGCGGTAATGGAACTTCAATAGAATATGGACTGGAACCTATATCCATGGAACTGGACCTATTTTAAAGTGGTCTTAACTAAGGATGAAAAGGAACTGATCATAGGCTATAGGTATGCTCAAACTATTATCTTCCTATTAAACATCTATTAATACATTCTATTACCATAGGAACGATGCATTACTAAGACATATAGGCCCCTATCTCTTATAACACATTTATACTCACCAAAAGACTAGTACATCCTATCAAGGCTGATACTATAATCTCTCCTAAATCGCCTAAGCTACATGTTTATAGACACACATCCCCACATCAAGGACTAACCCATATATATCTACAACTGATACTAATGGAGTGACGTTCCTATTTCCCAACAATCAAGGTCTAAATTTTTTTTTATCTAAATCATGCAATTTGAAGGAATATTATACAAGGTCAGGGCATACCGTAGCAGTTGGAAGTCTCACCTAGGTACACTAATCATTCTAGGTCAAAACAGTGCTATGGTATCAACACACAAACAAGCTAGGATGTCCTAATTGGGAAGGTAAGGAAACAACAATCATCAAGGTTGTAGGGCTGTCTACCATCCTATATGAAAATTGGTCATTAACAAGAAACTAAGAAATTATTAAAAGGTTACTATTCCATAAAATGGCAAAAATTGAAAATTTAGGCACAACAAATCACAAATAGATTTTTGTCTTGACACGATCTAAGTTGATCAATTTCGGGATAAAACGAGATTTGAGCAAGAAGGGAAATCAATGAAATCAAAGTATGAGCACGAGCATCCAATGATGGAGGTTCAGGTCATGATTAAATTTAATTCGACTGAGTACAAATACGAGGTTCATAGGCGATGAAAAGATTTCAAGAAGAATTGTCAAGGCTGTCGCGAATGAGACTCTAGGGTCAAGTTTAACTATGTCTCCATTCTCGTAGATTGATACATGAACCAAAGTGCAATAGGTTGATCAGACCATCATGTACCGGTTCTGATTAGACAAATGTTAGTGGGTGGCCACCCAATAAAATATGTCATGACCAAGCTCGAAAATAGATAAGCTTGCAAAACTAAGGCTAATTTAGCAGCACAAGATATAAGGGTGGTAATGATGAAAGGAATTACATAGTCCAAGTTTCTTAACCAACGGGTCATGTAATCAGATAAGGTACAAGGTTAAGCATCTAAGGAAACAAGCAGAACACCATCACATGTCGGGTCGAAAGAATTGAGTCAAGGCTGGATTTCTAATTGAAATAAGAAGAAATTTAGTATAATGGTAGAGGTTATAGTTTAGCCAGTTGACCAGAAAATTATATCAAGAAAATAGAGTACAAGAAGATGGGTTTTAGTGGAACATGATATACCTACACGAAGGTGAGCTCGTCTAGGTCTTGCATATAAGATTTGTTGGAGGGTAACAGCTAGTATTACATTCTGAATATCAAAGTCACGATAAGGAACGTCAAGGATCTCAATTAGAAAGTGGGAGTTCAAGAGGTGGTAATTAATGCACAAAAATAATGAAGATCGAGTTAGTCATCTGCTTCTGATACTCTTAAGTTCATCTGGTCATAACTTGCCAATCATATCTTTACCTCACCAGTCTCCATATGAAAATTTAACCTTTACTTAAACCCTTACCATGACTACCGTAGGCAATTCCCAATTTCCAAACATCACTCTTGAAGCACAACCCTCACATTTAGGAATCAACATTAACCATTTATTTAAATTTCCAAGTTCTTTCACCTTGTCTTAAATTTGACCCAAAACCTCTAAATCCCGTTTACGAATTCCTTGAACTTGTTTAAATTGTTCTCCTCATATTATTTAATTTAAATCTCTAGGCCTTACAAAACTGATCTTTCATCATAAAATCAACTTCCGTATTTTCTTCGACATACACCCTTGAATATTATTCTCCTAAAAATATTTCACAACAATCTCTAAACTTCCATAACTATGTGCTCTCTCTATCTCTAGTCATTTCCTCGCAACAGCTTGTTTAATATCCTTATTAAACACAATTAACTTCTCTTTTCCATTACTAACCTTCTACATAGCCTCAGAGTAAAAGTTTTCCCCAGAATCAATAACCAAGATTTTCTAAGTTCTCAAAACTAGGTTGACCTCTGATATCCTCATTAGTTTTGAATACATCTATAAACTATCTGATAACCCCAAAATTTCTCTAAATGTAATTGTTTCCAGATTGGCAGTATACATCTTTTTATTCTATTCGAGACTTTTACCACATTTCTATCTCAAGTTTCCATATGGAACACTCCACATTTGATTTCCTTTAGATCATCGTAAAATAACCAGTTACGTCTTCTCTGAGCTACATAATTTACGTCACTTCCTTAACATTTCTCAGGCAAAATGATATGAAGATTCAAGAGTTGTCAAGGTATAGTTGACAGAATTATATACGAGACAGGGAATTGATATAATCAGGACATGTATATAAGACAAGGAATGATGGTAATAAAAATATTGGCAGGAAAAGAATGATAATAGAATCTGTTCTGCTTATCTATTTAAAAGAGGGACCCATTTTTTTTGAAACAAGAATTATAATACCAAATCCAAAATAAGGCCTAGCAAAATCATTGGTTTATTGTATTAAGAAGAAATAAATTTTTGTAAGAAGTTACACAAGGTTTATAAAAATAGCTAAAGCTACATCCTAAGTAAACAATGAGAAACAAAACAAAACAAAACAACAATAATTCCTTCTCTTTTTTTTGAATGACTGAAACAAAAGTAGCAAAAACATGTTCAAAAATATTTAAGGTACAATCTGATAATCATATGCGTCTATCCAAAATCATGGTACTCTAAATCTTCGTCATACTAGTGAGCAAGGCTACGATAATCACAGAGTCCTTGACTTATGCACATACCTCTAGAATCATGGTATTTAACATTTTTGCGATGCCGCTAGCTTGGCTGCGAAAACCTTAAATTTCTACAGCCGAGAAATATATCCAAAATCAGACTATATGTCCTCACCATGCTGGCTAATGTGACTATAGAAGACAAGATTTCCATAACTTAGATGACCTAGCCCATATAATTTCATCTTGCCAAAAATTAAATTAAATTAACAATGAATACCAAAAAAAAAATCAAATTTATCAACGAACATCAAAATTCAGAAATGAACAAAATCCTTCAAATTATATAACTACAAACTCGGATGCTATAGCAAACATCAAGATTCAAATTTCAACAATCTTCATCAAAATTAATAAATACAAACTCAAATTCAATAATAATCCATCAAAATCAAATTCAATAGCAGAAAGTAAAGATAAATCAAATCAAGGAAAAAAGAAAAGATCAGTTTTCAAATCGGAGTTAAACAAGATTCTCAAGGGTCGTCCCAGGAATCTCTCAAGGGATCCTAATTGTGATTGAGTATCTTCAAAAATATATCCTAATCCTACTGCAGGCTGTAGTGGTACTCTAGTTCGAATACCACTACACAAACTTGACCTGGATGGGCCACCACTAAAAATGTGTCACGACCCGCACCCACTGTTAGGGTACGAGAACGTAACAACGCCCAGCCTACGCCGCAGTGTCGGCGGTAGAATGCTGTCCTAGGTCACAACATCTAACAATATAATACTAAGCAGTTTATACTCCCCGAATGGGGGTGACATAGCAGATACAGTCTCAATCACAACTAAGGTAGAGCATGATAAGGATGGATAAAACATGAAATAAAAAAGAGATACAACAGAGAGAATCTAAGTGTCTAAAATACATAAACCCAGAAATACATCTCAAAGCTCAAATACAGTAATCCATAAAATAAATACAACTCAAGACAACTGAAATAAAGTAAAAAAAACCCTAGCTATCTATACGACCTCTACTGTGTCTCCTCTAGGCTAGCAGGCAACCTCCAAGCTATCTGTAAAATTTATCAACAAGTCCAGTCAGGACAGGAGCGAGTACAGTACATCTCAACCGTTCATAGCAGGTTAGAAAATATAAACATGCAGTAAAGTAAGATACAAGTACTGAAAGA
Source organism: Iris pallida (assembly GCA_029216955.1). Taxonomy (NCBI): domain Eukaryota; kingdom Viridiplantae; phylum Streptophyta; class Magnoliopsida; order Asparagales; family Iridaceae; genus Iris; species Iris pallida. Next base: position 4,960,445 of record JANAVB010030818.1, read on the forward strand.
AGTGTAGTATGTAAACAGAAAAAGAGCTGTAATAGAATATCTACTATAATAGAGACTAACAGTGGCTAGTGAGTCAGAGTACAATATGGACATGTAAATGGCATAGGAGATTCTGATAAGACACTATGGAAGAGATTCTGATAAGATACTACTGGTGTATTATTCACATGTCCAATTCTACTCCCCCGTATCCCAATCAATACACAAGGATCTAAACAGGTTATGTTATTGTACATGATATCACATGGGGGCCCATGAAAGGGTGTACATGATAGTATACATGGGGGCTCCGTGAACATGAGAGTACAAGATTCACAGGAGTGTACATGTATAATAAAAACACAGGAGTACATGATGAAAGTGAAACGCACTTGACAGAATGTACCCGATGCTCCCGAGGGGGTTAACATCGCATGCAGAGATCCATATAGTACCAATCTGTGTGACCATCGTGACAGTACAAGTAAAGTAATCTACTGCAGGAAATAATTCTAAGCAGGATATGAAATAATCAGAGAATATACTCGCCTGAAATCTGAATATCCAAGGTAAAGATACTGTCCGAGGAGAGGTGTCTGGCTCCTAATTAGAATAGCACAAGTTACAACATGTCCAGAAGGGTAATATAAAGCACTACAATGCATTCTACATGAATCAAGGTCAAACTAGGCTAAAGTCAACCCTTGGTCAACTCTGGTCAATTGCACTAGTCAAACTAGGTCAAACTAGGTCATGTCCAAACCCAGTAAGTCTTACTAGGCCTAACCAAGACTATCCTAGCAAGCACACATCAATACAAGGCTATACAAGCCAACATACACCCAACTCTGTATAGCATGCAATTATTCAATACTCAAATAGGCAAGAATTCACATTGGATATACACTAGGTAATCTATTACTTTAAGCTATATATGTCTACACATATATACGTATGCATATATTGGTATTCAACATTAGGTCTATAATCATGGCATTTCAAATGGTTATATAAACTTATATATTACAACACAATATGCTAACATATATATAATATACATACATAGCTAAGTTAACTATATTCATAAATACTTATTTAAGAGGCTATGTGTGTGTATGTGAACATGACAAAGGGGCAAGTGAGGGTTAAATGGGCATACATAGTGTATACATATCAAAGAGTGTCAAAGTGTAAGTGAACAATGTGTCAAGTGTGATAGTGTCAACATAGTGTAAGGGGGTACATGAGGTAATATAAGATTTGTGTTAACATAGAACATTACATCTCATTAACTTGTATATTACATATATTACATCTATTATTACATTACATTCATGCTTGCATTCATTCATCATTCATTTATTCTCTTGCACCACTATATGCACCATACATTACATACTATGGAACCTACATATTCATTACAAGCCATACTTATACATGCTTACATTAGATAGGATACTTACACCTCATACATTATTTATTTAACCATTTACTAATGCTTGCATTCTCTATTTAATTACATAATGTATATACATTAACATGGGTTAAAATCAAATAGAACATTATATTACACACAAGGGTGCACAAAATGCATATGCCGAATAGTAACTCCTACTAATAATCAATACTGTACTATCTCAGCATGAATTAAAATTTAGGATTAAAGCATGTTATAGATCTATGTGTTAGCTTTTCGAAACTTCAAACGGATCGCATTTTCGTTTCCGAAAACTCCCGGAATCGCGAGAACACCGAGAACGCGTTTGTCTTTCGTACATCTGACACTCAAATAATTCTCCAGAAAGTTACAGAAAGAATTAGGCCTATCAATACATGTTTTTGGAAAGCTAACTTCAATACGCTTCTTTTACAAAAAACGGTAGATTAAACCGAGCTTTGAGCTAGAAGTTATGACATTTCTAAGTTAGGGCTGAAATTAAAAATGTGGATAAAAATCATGACGGATTTAGGTAGTTTGAGACAAAAGAACACAAGTATATAACATAATATATCAAGAACTCACTCTCTACACTAATATATATATATGAGACACTATAGAACACATCTCAAATACAAAAATATGAGATTAAACATGTAATAATTCATTCATACATAACAACAACACATAGTGTGTCCAAATTTGGGATTTTCCCACATGGACACAACCACAACACAAAGGACACTCCTATGACCTCCAAATGGACACGAAATAGAGATACAACCATGGGGGGTCATTCCTATGGGTTCAAAATAGACCTATATGCATGAGAAAATGAAAAGGAGAAGGGATTTATACCTCCCGGTAGATCGAATCGAAAAAAAAGCCTTTCCGGAGCGACACCGACACGTAGAGATTCCAAAAGGACACGAACGAGCTCCGAATCCTCCCAAACTTGGGTAGCTTCCTCCTTGGCTAGAATGGAGAAGGAAAGAAGAAGATTTGGTGGTGAAATGGAAGGATTTGGTGGAGAAATTGCTAGGGATTGCTCTCTAGGAATTTGGGGAAGAACAAGAGAGAGAGTGTGGATGAGAATAATGAAATGAACTTGAGCCTATCCTCTCCCAAAGTGGCTGGCCATATGGGGCTATTTGTCCTATTATGGTAAGGTCCAAAATGCCCCACTAACCTATTCTATGAGTATTAGGAAAGGGCTAATTGGTTGGGGCTAAATTAGTCATTCTAAAGTCTCTAATCACACTAACCTTATCCATAATAATTAGTCTAACCTCTAACTAAAATATTTCTATCATGTGGACTAAAATTAATATCATGTGGGCCATGTCTAACTAGTGTGTGGGTCCCACTAGAGTCAAACTACCCCCGGGTCCCCGTTTCAAGTCGGATTGAGTTAAAATTCGAACCCGACTCAAATAACCCCAAAATAATATCATAAATAATAAAATAATATCAAAATAATTCAAAGAGATCAAATGCAAAAAATATCCTTAGGCCAAAAATGATATTAAAATATCATAATCACATGGTTAGGCTCTAGGTCGAACAGTCTCTAGGGTTTCACTAGTAAAACGTCAAAACCACAAGTCATTGATTTAAATAATTTTAAAATGATTTAAAATCACCAAAAATCATATCATGAATTAAATATCATTATTAAAATAATTATAAACACGAAATTTCAAAATTACCCTCATTTGGGAAACTGGGTGCTACACTTACTGACAGATACGCTCTGTCTGATAGCGCTCATCCTTGAGAATCGATCGAAAAGTTGATCGGTGGTACGAGTAGGAGGGACATCAGCATGAGGGGCTAGTACAGGTTGAAGAGCCTGGGTAGGTGGAATACTTGAAGGCACCAACTACAGGAGAAATAGGGACAAGAAACTTCCTAGACCTATGAAGCTCAAATGGCGTACCATCGATAGGACATGAATTCAAGGGGATGTTGTACCTAAGAAAGATGATAGGAATAACCATATCATAGATAAGGTACGCCATGCCTTCTGCAGTTGTACATGGTTGCCATCATGGTTTTGGAAATACTGAAGGGAATCCTAAAATGAATATCATACATGGCAGATAGCTCCAAATACATGGTCTCATCATTAGATCCCGTTTTGGGCAAGATAGATAAAATGATAATACGATATGCTCATAGAAATATTGGCTCAAGTAACGTGACATGCGTCGACCCTGGGGTCTAGGGTTCGGAGTACGCATCACGTCCTTGAAAGTCTCTAAGTCAATATTTGGACCAAACTGGACTTTGGCAATGTCGACTAAAGCATCTCCAGTATTGGAGACCTGGAGCCATTCGCTTAAGTCGTCATCATCAAATTTTATTTCAGTCCAACAGACCGAGGAATACATTGTACCATATAAATGTTATAGGTTGCAGTAAAACATCTAAACGTCATTGCCATATATTGGATTAGAAATTGTACAAATTTGCATAGGTTAACATTTTGGAAAGTCGAGTAATATTTCAGAAATATGTTTAAATTGATGGAGTTTCCCAAACATACGGGACATTTGTGAAAGTCATAAAACCAAACGAGTGAGATTTCTAAGTCTACAAATAACGTAGAATCATAGTCATCCTCATCAAATGGTGGAAGTGGACTAAATATACTTTCAAGCGGCGTGTATGATGGGCTTTATGTAGAAGCAGCATCTCCTCTTTTCTTTTCTTGGAATATCTAGGAGCCATAGAAGTTGACAAAAAAGAGAGTAGGAATTACCCAAAATAGTGACGTAGAGTGGAAAAGAACGTGTCAAAACCCTTAGATTTAAAGTATCAGGGTATAATACCAAGAGATTTGGGAGAAACATTAGAGCTAGGGTTAGGGTTTTTCGGTTTTTGGGTAGTTGCGTTCGTGTAGAAGAAGAAGAAGATGAAGTAGTATTAATAGAAAGTGGGCCAACATATGATAGATAGTTCTGTCGGTGGGTGACCAAACTCGGCCCGAACTCGATCAGAGTTCGGTACGAGTTCGTAAGCTTATATTTTGAAAATAATTTTTGATTTATGAATAGAATAATATTCATTTGTTCAAATAAATCTTCATTATTTTGGGTTAGCTATAGGGGTCAGATTCCAGCTAGCTGTAGTCTGAGGACTAGTACACCGTGTCGCTTTAGGCTATTTCCACCTGTATGACAGAAGGGCCCTTTCGGCTTGTATCCAAAATAATTCTAACTTAAAATAAATTATTTGAATATAGTGTAAACAATTTCCTAAACATAAAGCATTATGTTTCTGAAAATACCTAACTCGCGACGAAAAAAGTTGAATCGGTCTTAAGCTAATGGTTTTGTAAAAATATCTGCTAACTGATGATCTGTGTCAATAAATTCTAAACAAATATCTCCATATTGTTGGTGATCATGTAAGAAGTGATGATAAATTTTAATGTGTTTAGTGCGTGAGTGACATACATAGTTCTTTGTTAAATTTATTGTGCTAGTGTTGTCATAATAAATGAGAATCCTTGTGTAGTACAAATTGTAGTCTTCTAAAGTTTGCTTCATCCACAAAATTTATACACAACAACGGCCTATAGCGATATACTCGGCTTCAGTCGTTGGTAATGCAACAAAATTTTATTTCTTACTACCAAGAGACTGGAGCTTTACCTAGGAAATGACACGTACCGTTAGTACTTTTGTGATCTATTTTGCATCTAGCAAAATTAGCATCAGAATATCCAATTAGGTCAAATGCTGTCATTTTAGGATACCATAAGCCGACATTAGAAGTACCCTTAAGGTATTGAAAGATACGTTTAACTTTGCATAAGTATGATTCCTTAAGGTTAGCTTGATATATAGCACATATGCAAACACTAAACATGATATCAGATCGACTAACAGTTAAATATAACAAACTACCAACTATACCTCGATACTTATGCTGGTCGGCTGCTTTGCCACTTTCATCAATATCAAGCTTGGTTGATATAGCCATAGGAGTCCCGATAGGCTTTGCGTTGTCGAAGTTAAACTTCTTCAGCAAGTCCTTCGTGTACTTGGCTTGATTGAAGAAGGTTCCCTGAGTGCTTTGTTTGATTTCTAGTCTGAGGAACTAGTTCAACTCTTCCATCATACTCATTTCAAACTCACTCTGCATACACTTAGCAAATTTTTGCCATAATTATTCATTAGTAGAACCGAATATGATATCATCTACATAAATTTGTACTAACAGAATGTCATCATTTGAAGACTTGATAAATAGAGTTGTATCAAATCTTTCTTTTGAAAAACCATTTTTAAGTAGAAAGGAACTTAGGTGATCATACCAAGCTCGAGGAGCTTGTTTGAGTCCATAGAGTGCCTTACATAACTTGAAAAGGTGATCAAAAAATTTAAAATATTCAAAACCATGGGGTTGTTTTACAAAAACTTCTTCTTTTATAAAACCATTCACTTTTTATGCCCATTTGAAAAAGTTTAAAATCGTGAAAACATGCAAATGCACAAAGCATGTAAATGGATTCTAATCTAGCAACAGGAGCATAAGTATCATCATAATCAATTCCTTCTTCTTGATTATAATCTTGAGCCACTAGACGAGCTTTATTGCGTAGAAATTATCCATCCTTACTAAGTTTATTTTGGAACACCCATTTGGTACCAATTATAGATTGACCAATATGTTTAGGAACAAGTTCCCAAACCTGGTTTCTCTCAAACTGGTTAAGTTCCTCTTGTATGGCATAAATCTAAAATTATCTAGAAATGCATCTGCTACTAATTTAGGTTCTAATTAGAAATGAATACAATATTTGTAGCTATATCTCTGTTTGAAGAACATATACCTACTCCCTTTGATACATCACCTATGACAAGAGTCTCTGGATGGTCTGGCATGAAACTCATCTTCTTTGGTAGACTCTCTAGATAGTATTTGTCAACAGCAGCATCTTCAGTTGCCATTGGTGTTTTTCTTGCATCTTTATTATCGCTGTCACTTGCTATATGACTATTGAGCTTATCAAATAAAACATTAATTGATTCTTCAACAACAATAGACTTCTTATTAAAAACTCTATACCCTTACTCTTGGCAGCATAGCCAAAGAAGATTCCTTCGTCTGCCTTAGAGTCTAACTTATCCAAGTTATCCTTGGTGTTCAGGATAAAATAGAGACATCCAAAAAATTTAAAATAAGAAATGTTTGAAATGCGATTAAACCATAATTCATAAGGTGTCTTCCTCGATATAGGTCGAATCAGCACCCTATTCAAAATATGACAAGCTATGCTTACTGCTTCAGTCCAAAAGTATTTTGAAAGATTATGCTGGTTTAGCATGACTCTAGTTATATCGTTTAGAGTTTTATTCTTTCGTTCCAGAACACCATTCTTTTGGAGAGTTCTAGGAGAAAAAAACTCGTGTGAAAAACTATTTGTATCATAAACCTTTTTAAAATTAGAATTTATGAATTTGCCTCCATGATCACTTAGGATACGAGTAATCATGAAACCTTTTTCATTTTAAACTTTTTACAAAAAAAATTGCAAATTCAAAAAGTGCATCACTTTTGTTTGATAAAAAGAAAACCCCTGTATATCGAAAAAAATCATCAAAAATTACAAAAGCATAGAACTTACCGCTAAGGCTGACGACTCTATTAAGTCCAAATAAATCCATATGAATCAACAATAAAGGTCTAGAAGTACTTACAATGTTGATGGATTTAAAAGAAGATCTAGTTGCTTTATTTTTCTCACAGTCAGCACATACCATGTCTCTCTGAAATGATATTTCTGGTAGCCCTTTTACTAATTTCTTCGTTGATAGTCTTAAAATGGTATCCATGTTTGCATGTCCTAGTCTCCTATGTTATAGCCAACTTTTATTTTGGTTGACTACTAGGCACTTACTTGCACTATTAGTACTTTCTAAAAAATACACATAAATATTGTCCTCCCTGTTTCCTTCATAAACTGGATTACCAGTGGACATATCATATATAGAACATTTGCCTTTAACAAAATTATGTGTGCAAGCCTGCTACTACTACTATTAGCAAAAATATCATCAATTAAAGATAAAGTTATTTAAAACTTATAAAATACTATAAAATTAAAATAAAATTCCTACAAAAAAAATAACATAAATATATATAGGTTATTGTTGTAATATATCTGGTTAAACTATTTTAGGAAATTATTGGGAGTTTATTTAGATTATTGAGTATAATATATATATATATATATATATATATATATATATATATATATATATATATATAAGGAGAAAAAAACTATTAAATTTCTTGCAAGAAATTCAACTGAATTTCTCGCGAGTAATTTAACCCAAGAATACCGGATAGAGAACAGAAGAACCCACTGTTCTTCGGACAACCAGATCCAAAATCCTCTATGGATTTTCTTGGTCAACCTAAATCAAATCTCCCACAGGTTTGTAACAAATCCGACTACCTAATATCGGTTAGATTTGCATCAATCTGAATCAAAAAATTTGATTTAAAAATCAAATTTAATTCGGATTAACCTGCATGTATATATGCCCCTGCTAAAACTTTTTGGGAAGGAAAACCTTATCAAAGTTCTTCGAGACTGCCTTCCTTCAACCCGAAGGCTTCCAGACGTCCCCGTGCCCCTTCTCGATTAACTGTGCGTCGTCGCCGGCCACCACAACGCCGCCGTGCCGCCCAAAACCGACACTAATAGGGCACTGCTCTGTTTCAGTTTAATCCAAGGTACCCCCTTTTCAACTCGAAATTCTTTTTTGATACTTAATCATTTTTGAGTTCGTAAATGTCTTTAGAAACCCTACATGACCCTCTTGAATTCCCATAAAGGGGATTTGTCACCACCACTTTTTAGAGCAAGGGTACTTTGGTAATTGTGAATATTTGATTATTTTTGAATTTTAATTAATTAATAATGTGCGAAGTGTTATGTTATGTCTAATCCTAGAATTACCCTAATCTAGATGTTGATCATGAGCCTAGAGACTTAGTTAGTAGAATTAATAAAGTTAACTAAGTTCTAAAATATCTAGATATTATGTTAGGACTAGATATTTAGTGGAAACCCTAATCTATTTGGGCCTTTACCTAAAGAGGCTTGAATTACATCTACAGGAAGGCCTTTAAACTAAATTTCACCAAACCGTAACCCTAGCACACTACATGATCGGCCACCCCTTCATTCCATCCCCTATATAAGTTCACACTAGTCCCCTCTTGCCACTTTTATTGCAAATCCTAACCCTAATTTGTGTTCTTCCCCAATTTTGCCCCCTTTCACCAAATCAATTCCAAATTGAGCCAAACCAATTGCAATACACTCCCCTAGTGTAGTGGAGGTCTCTATTGACTAGCTAGAAAGGATTGGGAGCAATTTGACTATAAGAATTGGCGTAGGATCGATTCAAGGGCTTTTTCATTGAGATTCCAACTCACAATAGGTAATGACCTCTAAACCTATTAATTTATAGTTTTCTCACCATAGATGCATTCATTTAGGGTCCCCCTACCCTAGGCCAAGTTTGGTTAGAAATCGAATCCATTTAGGGCGCGTATCGAAGGAGTATCGGAGAGCTATTCATTGTGTTCGATAAAATATCTCTTAGAACATTTTGTTCATGATTTTCTAAACTAATTACATGGTTGTGTAGCCCTATATATGTAGATTACATGTGTTTAATACTGAGGTGAAATTAATGTGATTTGATGGGTGAAATTGGATACGGCGACACTCGACTAGGCAGTATGTACTGTACGGTAGGTGTCCTGCTGCTAGGTATCCAGATCTCGGCTGTTACTTAGCCATTTTACTTCCTACTGACTCCTATAGGTAGGGTAGGTGAATGACCTAAGATCCTAGGCCTTGGGTAGTGAGCCATGGCCTTGTTGAGCCATGGCATGACCTGCAAGTTTTCTTTTTATAGTCGAACAGAAACTGCTCTGTGCAGTCGAGTGTATTCTACTGCACTTTCACATTTCCCCCATTCCACTGCACCTTACCAGAGCTATTTTACTCCTTGACATGTTTGACACACTCATATCCACCTCACATTGCAGTTTGGATATATTACAAAGCCTTGCACTCATCACTACACATGACATTTGATTCACTGCACACAATTGTTTTGCATAGCACACATTGTTGTCCTGCTACCTGAACCACTGTACTTATTTGCATTTACCCCATTGCATTTGAATTGGTAGTATATCAATGCATTAGCTAACATTCCATCACTGCACATTAACTGCATCTTTACTTGATGTATACACTACATTTGCATCAAATGTCCCTTTTCCCTAAATTTTCAGACATCTTAGTTAGATGTCTTAGGTGAACTGCATTTAGGATTGCTCATATGAAACTAGGTTTAGCTCAATCATGAGTAACTTGATTACCTGTCGTTCCTACATTCACCAATCATCTGCCTATCACTTGTTCAGTCTCCATCCATGTTCAATACTGAACCATAACTTTAGCTTCCTACATCAAACCATGATCAGACCCTTGAAACCTTCATTGTACTGCATTCATATTCATTACTGCATTTGCATATCACAGATGTCCTGCAAACAAAAACATATGTCCTACCACCCCTTGTGTTTGGTTACATTACCCTCATTACGAGCAGTCCACATGAGGTTGTGTGTTTTCTAGCTCATTTCCTTTTGATGCTCAGTTATTACATTAGCTCAGTCTCTCTCTCTCTCTCTATATATATATATATATATATATATATATATATAAAATATAATTCTATCCCCTTTCTTCTTTTGCCTCCATTTTAAGGATTCATATTGTATCCATTTACTTATCTATCTCTACAATCGTAGATGGGATAATAGAGTGTATATATGTATATGTGAGAACAGTAGGTTAAGAGCGGTTTTAAGTGAGGTTTGAGTTAAGTTTGTTAGTATCCCAAGATTAGTATTAGTGAGAATGTGAGAACTATGTTAGTGTCTTATGTATTTACCTTTAGGCATGTTGTTCCATGTTTTAGTGAACTATATTATAGAAGCATGAAAAAGGGATATTACTTTTAATCCCACATCGAAAAGGAGAAGAAGAGAAGTCTCATTTCACTCTATATAAAGAGCCCATTTGCCTCCATTGAAAGGGGAACCAAAATAAAAAAGAAAAGGGAGCCCGTTTCTAGGGAGCCCGTTTGAGCCACAGAAAGTTGCAATAGTACCTCTTCTTCTTCTGGATCGGCTGCAAGTTCTTCATTTGCCATCTTGGCAAGGAAAAATTGGGCTACTATAAAAAAATCTAAGGCAAAACAGGCCATGCGCTCCAAATGTGCTACGTCCACAGTGAACCAGAGATGCGCTCTCAAAATCATGCACGCTGCTGATGATAAACTGTACAGAGTCGACTTGGCTGCATTTGCACCAGATAAGAGCCGACTCTCAAAGTCGTCGTCTCGCTTGGGCGCACCTTCTGTGCTTGGAACCAAGTCGTGCGAGGCAAAACTTGTGACTTTGAACCCATGCACTCATGTGGGTTGTGCGCGTGAAGTGGGTTCAAGTCGCAATACATGTTGCTCCCCCACCAATGATCTGGGCGTATCTCATGTGCTGGAACTGGATTAGGGGGTATAGCATTCACATGACCACCCCGGCACTTGGCCTCGCCATGCGCCTGAAGGGGGTGTGAAAGTGAAACTCACCCCTCATGATTTGTGTAATGTGATCACTCACAAATACAGATTAGAAGAGCTGACCATTAAGCATGATGTGCTCCTCGCGGGGCATACTTGTGCTACGGTCCCCATCAACTGTTGCTGCCATAAAATAGTGGCTCCACCACCAAGGCAGTCTGTATTCCAGCGACTTCAATCTGCTGCACCTGTCCGACATTATCTCAGAAACATGATGCCAGTTGAAGACTTTGTAACAACCTACTCTTAACTAGGCACATCACTCTGATGTCTCAGCTAGGCACATCGTTTCAGCCCAGCGCATTAATCTACCAGCACATCACTCTGCTCCTTTAGAGCGAATCACTTTCTCGTCAACGCACATGCGCATCTGCCAGCATGGGGCTCTTCTATCTTAATGAGGCTTGGGCACATCAAACCCAAACCATGCATTCAACTTGGCACCCAATGCCATATCATAGAAAAATACTGCCGACAAGGGGATCGAACATAAACTATTATGTCCATTTCCGGCACATTTCAGTCCTCTGAAAGAGTTCATCATCAACTCGCCGAGGTAGGGGACCGATCGAGTTCATTTCCATGAAGGAAAGCTAAGTAAAATGAGAAATAAAAACTCTTCACAAAGCTACTTATAGGCCAGGGCAAATCAAACCCATGTGCCAAGTGGCAACTTTTCCGATGTCAGTGCAATGAACTTGTATTTATGGTGATGAATCTGCTCTTCGTATTCAGCCAAGTCAAAACAGCCATTAACGTCTCAAAGAACTCACCGACGAGCCAATAAGGATGCGCCATGCGGCAGATGTGCCGTCAGCACTATGCGCTCCGTACTGATATGCCCAATGGGACATAGACCCATGCGCCTAGTAGGACATAAACTGATGCGCCTACTTCAACTCTATTTGTAAAAACAAAAAGTTTGATTACAAACTGAGAAAATAGTACAAAAGTACAATTAATTTATGGAAAAGTACAACTGTAGGAATCTGATCAGAAGACGACCACTTTATCCTTTGGACGATGTGATATCGAAGATACGGGCCTCTGGAGGATGCAATAGCACTTTAGCAGGAGATTATGATCATTCGTGATGCCTTGAGACTGATTTAAAACTCTATTGATAGAGTTCTTGAAATAACTGTTTAGCAGTTATTCTGGTTTGCGTGTACTTTAGGTTGTGCGCCTTCTGTTAACTTACCGAGCGGTTTCACTAACTGCTGTGGACGCGTGGCATCGTTTGACTGAGATATACGTGGTTGTGTGCAGTATAGTGGGCACATTCTACGAAGTTAGTGGCATACGTGCCACATCATCCTGCTTCTAAAATAAAAGTTGATTAGGTGGCGCCAACTAGCCAGGTTGTGCATGAGTGCAACTCAACAACTGGCACCTTTGACTAGGTCTTCTATGCTGTACTGATTAATTCTCGTCCCACACAATGACTTGTGCGAACCAGCTGTCAGTATTAATTAGATGCTGACAAAATCTTCTCTAGCGTCGCATTGTGCGAGATTCAAACGAATTTTCCTTGATATACGTATTATCAGCTGTCAGACAATGATGATGCTGTTACAGCTTTTCAAGGAAGTGCGTTACGTGGTGCTCGCGCAACTTGTCTCCTGTGTAACCTGATGTTGGCACAATCTGATGTTGTGAAAAATAATGGTATGGCGCAACATAATGATTTGGTGCTTCATAATGATCACACACTTTAATGGATGGCGTAGCTTGGTTTTTAGCCTCTACAAGACCCCCTTCAAAGTTTTTGAAACTTGAAATTACTTTAAAGTTTTGAAATACTTTGAATCGTGCTAGTTTTGTCTAGGTTGCGCCAGTCAACTCGAGCCCGATTCTTTAATATAGATTGCATAACTGTTTGGGCTATAAATAGTCGTAGCCTTTTAGAATTTTTTCATTCTTCACATCATTTGGGATTGCTCGAGAGAAACCCTATCTTCTTCTCCTTCTTCCCGATCTTTGAGAGCTTCGACCGACAACAATGGCACCCAAGCACTCCGTTGCTGAGAAAGGAAAGACTGTGCCCGAGCCATCCACGAGAGCTCCACCCTCGTCATGCTGGGAGATGGCCAACCCTACCATGGAAGGTAGGCACTTGATCATAGACCCGATCATCGACTATCCTATTTAGGGTTTGGCCGGCTCCTGATGTCGTGCACCCACTCTTTTTAAAGTGGGGCGCAACTCATAACTTGTGCCTCCCTTTTTTAGGGTTTGGTTCCTGTTGACCCATGTTATGCGATGCTTCAAAATTTGTGCTGTATTTTGGGTACAATTTTGACAGGTTGTACGGCAAGATGCGACACAACATGATTGCTGCACAACCTGATGGACACACAAGCTGAGTGCGGCGCAATGTGAGTGTCGCACAACCTAACTGAACAGAGCATTAACTACTCGGTTCATTCCCAACGATGAACCTATTTATGGGGCACTCTTTTTTGAAACATCTTTTCTCTTTCTCCGTCGTTAAGTGTTACGTGCCTATTTATTAGGAAGACGAAGAGTCGGTGGAAGCCAACCTTCACTGTATATATAGGTATGAGGTTGCAATCCTTCATCCTCATTCACTCTCATGGCACCCAAGGAGAGCATGAAGAAGAAGGCAAACCTCACTATCGATGGCAAGGCTTCTGAAGAGAAGTCGAATTCTATGCCTATAGCATATCTGCTAGAAGCCGACCCGTCCCTGAGGGCGAAGGCTAGCCATATTGAAACACTTGAGAAGAACTGCAAGGCTAGCCATATTGAAACTATAATTCACAAACATGTATAAATCATGTAAAGAATCTGAAGGCTAGCTAAATTGTCAATCATGTAAAGTTTCTCACTATAATTGAAACTATATATAATTCAAAACTGCAACAGAGAGATGCGATACTGAAACAACCAAGTATTGGTTCTCCTTTGACCAAACAGCACATAAACATCTGATCAATGTCACCCATGTTGCACAGGAAACTAGTATCCCTATCGTGTCCATAATCGTACCCGTAACCGTATCATGCAACATGTGTGACTACATTGTACCTATTTGAGAATCTACATACATTATACACTAATGTTACAACTTGTGAATACTTAAGCCAGGAAATTTGTCAGGTTTCTTTATCATGTCAATCTGAGATGAACCACCCTTAAATTATTATTCACAAATTTCACACAATATCTCAATTCCATAAAGCCATTGAGAGTCAAGAGGGAGAAGTTTGCCTTTATAACAAACACTCAAAGAGTTTCAGACTCAAGATCCCACATTTTTGTTGGACACCTCATAACTCTCCAGAAACTTGCCAACATCCAGAGAAGCATATAAGCTTGTTTACAAAATTGATCATTTGACATCATACTAGTTAATTGTGTATCAGATGACAGAAAGAAAACATCAAATTTGTATAGCAAAAAAATTTACCCATAAAATTCTAAAATAAAGACTAAGGAGGTTATAATATTAGTACTACAAGAATTGACGATTAGTGAAACAATTAGCCATTTTTAGTGGACAAAACAATGATAAATGAGGTTAGTATCATGGTTTAAAATATCGACCGATACCGATCCGATACGGCCGATACCGATACGGTTTGGCATGTTCTGATCTGATACCGGCCGATACCGATACGGTTTGGCATGTCCCGATCTAATAAGGTTAGTATCATGGTTTAAAGAGGTTATAATATTAGTACTACCGAAATCGCCGATACCAATACTCATAAGAATAGTTCGATACCGAGTCTGATTCCGATATCATGAAATATAGTTTCCAGATCATTGCAATTTAGAAATACAGCTTAAACTCGTTAAACTATAGACTCATTAAACAAAATAGCTAGTAGGCAAACAAATAGAAATAGAGAGCCATCATAAAACTCCATAATGAAAATATTTCTTCGAAATTGTTAAACTATAGATTCACTGTAGAGAGTCTAAAATTACCTGCGACGATTTGTTAGTTAAGGAACTGCAAAACATGTTCCATCTACTCTGTACGAACTTCATTAATTTCTTCAAAATTGTAGTCTTCTTTTTGATTGTACTGTTTGTATATAGGAAGAAAAATTGAAACTGTTACTGTCATGATATATTTATATTCTAAATATACATGTCGATTTAGAAAAACATCACCTTTGGATTAAGTAAGGTTCGATCAGATGTGATCTCCTTCATAAATCTCATCACATAGTCCCACATTCCACAGAGCCGGCTTATTGTGGCACCTAATCATAGAAAATTAAGCAAAGTCCTTACAAACTTGTATTTATTTTTCATTTATATTTACATGAGAGAAATATATTGTACCTTAATTATTATCCAGTTCAATTTAAACTTTTTGACTTGCTTTTCCATTTGAGCATGAAACATCCGAAGTCCACTAAAAGCAAATTAAAGTGGACAATATTAATAGTCATTACTGAATCATCTAACTAGTACAATAACTGTAGTTGTGAAATTTCTAAAATATGGTACAAATATTGATGCATACCTTGTTACAATGCACTGAAGATCGTCTTGGACGTAACTCCTCAAAGAGTCCAAATAATCTGCTTTCATTAGTGACAGGTCAATGACAACCAAAACCCAATGAAAACTGTAACACCATATACACCCAGATATATACAAGTTATCGAGTTAGTGAGAAATTGTAGAAGAAAAATAAGTAAGAAAATGTATTACCTAGGATTGTATGGCAAGAAAACGAGTCGACTTCCTTTTCGAGATATCGAACTGTTACAAATATGTCGTGCCCTTGCACCCCGCGTTCCAAGAACGTCTTTCAAACTAGATGAGGAGACTATTCTCGGATTAATGAAGCAAACGTCCTCGACAAGGTTTACCTCCTTCAAACGAATGTACAACAACCTATATATGTAGTTTGCAGATTATTTAGATCAACTTATTAATGTAATAACAAAAATTTGAAAAGCAAATTATTCAATTACCTTATGTATATTTGGACGCAACTAGATGATAGGGCACGCATTTTAATAAATTTTTTAAAATCCTCCTCGAACAAAATTGCAACGGTTGCGGTATTAAATAATTCGCCAGGAAGTGGTACCTAAATTACAGTTTTTTCAACGATCAAGAGTTGTACCAGTTTAGCAAAGCAGTCCATTCCGGGAGGATTTTTGAATAACCTTAGAATTCTAGTGGAAGCCCTTGTTGGAGTCTTAACTTTAGTTGGCGTGTTCCTTTGCTCATTGGGAGCTTCCTTGTCTACCTTGGATGCCTAAAATACAACACATTTTCAGAGTAAAACATAGAAGACTTAAATAATATGATATTTATACAAGAGACTTCTAAATAAATATTGACTACCTCTCTAATTAGAGTACCATGAAGAGCTAAATCGGTTGGCCAAAGTATGTGATATCCAATAGCATCCTTAATCTTAGTTACAGGGATATCTTCAGGTAGAATAGGAAGCAATGCATCCTCGTCCAATACCAATTCGATGGACACAATAACATTGGGGGGCTTGTATTCCATAATGGCTTCCTTTGGTAACAATATTGTCGATGGAACCCACAGCCAATTGGCAAGCTTCTACCTTTTTAAAAGAAAGCATATAGAAAATTGTATGTCCCTTTATTACTTCCATTTTACTAGGATTTCAAGAATAAAGAAACTGGCATGTAGTACCTTTGTTTTACTCTTCGGGCTAGGTTTTGTTGCATCTACATCCATATCTTGATCAGTTTGGAGAGGAGGTTTTTCACTTACAACCTTTTCAGAAAAGTAGATACTGGTATCAGAAAAGTAGATACTGATTCAAGTAGGTACAGAAAAGTCCAACTTTCCAAAAAAGTTCAAGTAAAAAAATGCAAGTAGATAGTGTGCTCAAGTAGATAGTGTTCAAAAAAGTTCAAGTAGACAGAGAAGTCCAACTTTCTAGAAATAAATAAATAGAAAGAAAAGTTGAAGTCATAGTTCTTTGTATCGGCCGATACCGATCTGATACTGTCGATATCGATACGGTTTGGTATGTCCCGATACCGACCGATATCCGATACTGACCGATACCGCCGATCCCGATACTCATAGGAATGGTCCGATACTGATTCCGATACCGATACTTTGAACCTTGGTGAAGTAGATAGTGTGTGTCTACTTTACACTAAAATTGAAAGAGGGGATGAAATAAACCTTGTTCATCATCCTTGTCCTCTGCGAACCGTCGGAGGCATAACTCGGTGCATTAACGGTAGGGACTGGAGGAATTGGAAAGTTGGAACCGGTATCGGATAATGGCATAAGCACAGAGACCTTCTGAAAGTAAGCTATTTATCATATTATTTTTTCTCTCAATCTCATCAAGCAACTTCTTTTTTCTCCTCCTCCCAGGCAGTCGGAGTTTTAGGAGTGTTGAAAAAAGATCTTGGGGTGACATATTTCCCTATTGCCGTAACACGACCACCGTGCTCGGGCCTCTCCATTGCATATCCAAAAGCATCTATGTTTTGAGGAATCAACAACTCTCCAGAACTTATTTTCTTTTTCACTTCATCTATAAAAAGAATGAATGTATGTTAGCATCTTAATATGAAGTTGTGCAAGAAGAATGAAAATGAAATACAGTTAAGACTTGCTTACATTTTATCCACCATTGCATGTGTGACTGGATCATAAACTATCGATGGATCATCACCTTCATTAGCATCTTCATTATCAACCCCTACTATTATTTTTGTTGAACTTGTGCCTACATCCTGCTTTTGCTTCTTCCGAGCTAGCTTCCAAAATAGACAACGATCTACTTGGTCCTCAGGATATGTACCATCTTTCTTCTATTTTTAGAAAAAGTCATTATATAAAACTCACAATACTGACTTAAAATTCAAAATGAGATATATAAAACTCAAATACTGACTTCAAATTCAAAATGAGATCACTTACAATTTCTTCTCTTAAACCGGCATAGCCTTTTCGGCTTAGCCTATGGTTATATATATGCTTCATTCTCCGGCTTTGTTGCAGTTTGCACCGGGACTAAAATGATAATGTAATTTGCTTACAGTAAGTAAGAATTTCTGAAGTTGCAAAGTTAAAACATAATTAACACTACGATACCTGAAAGTCGTTAGAAAGACAAGTTGCCACAAACTTGGACCATTCACTTTGATTGATAAAATCATAGTTTGGAGGAGGATTTCGAAGAACTGCAAGTTTGTCCATATTTGCTAAGAACATAAGCTGTCAATGTATGCCGGAATGATTTTGATGCAACACCCATTGTTTGTATTAAATTTTTTTAGCTCTTGGATCAAGGAGAAAAGATTGCTGCATATGAAGATTACTACAGTTTAGAACCATAAGTAGTAATAAATGAACTCAAAATAATTTTTCTACATAAATAAAAGTTACCTCCACTGACGACCATAGCATTGTCTTTAATATTTTGAGGGACTTTTCGCCAATCGTCATAAGTAATGGGTATCATAGAACGTGCAATGACCCCAATCAAGCTAACACATTCTACACCAGCCTCCCCAATAGGCTGTCCGGCCTCATTGAATGTGACAATTTTTTTTCATTCCGTCACTTCTTCGCTTGATAGTTTTCTCCATTTTTGTAGGACCTCTTGTTGCTTTTTGTTTTTGTACTTCTTCCACTTGGGGAGGGTTCATCTCTATAACCTGTGATAAAGACAAGCATGTGACAAAAAGCTAACTTGATTAGGAGGATAATGCCTAAGTGGCTCTCTGATTGGTGTTGCCACTGGATCATACAAAAACAAACACATAATATGATGTCTGTGTTTGTGTGTCTCCTTCCAAAGATTTCACTTCACAACTGAACCTGGTTTAAACCTAGTGAAGAACCAAACATCTATTTCCCATATATTGTGTCAGAATCCCATATATATATGTCTCAGAACAACACTTACCAGAAAAAATGATGCATACCTCTTTTGATAGACAACACTTACCAAATAATATATCACATAATATGATACATACCTCTTTTGATGACCTCTTTTTTTTATTTTTGGAAGGTGTCATATTAGGCATGCTTGATGTCTGCAAGGTGGCCGAAAAAGGCTATAAAATAATATGCAAACATGTTGGATCAAACTATATATGTCAAAGAAATAAGTAGAAGAGATTTTATAATATATGTCTAACAAAGTAAGTGGATAGTATCAGTAAAAATAGGCTGAAGTAATCGTATGAGTTCAAAAAACAAAATTCATTAATGTCACATATGATAAGAAACTTGTGTCCAACATTTACTTATCAACCCAATCCCCTTCACAACCTACTCTTTTATAACACATATTATCATCATCCCCAGCATCAAATAATATATCAGTATTCATCGATGCATTAGCAAAGGGATGATGTTCCATTGTATTGTCCAGGTCTTCATCATCTTCTTTGTGTATATAGTATTTTTGGCCCATGGACAAAACAACAGACCATTGAGGATCAAGTTGGTCTTTTACATAAAATACTTGCTTGGCCTGTGAAGCTAAAACAAAAAAATCTGATTTGTACCCAACTCGATTAAGGTCCACCAATGTGAAACCAAGTTCATCAACCTTAACACCTTACTATCGACCCAGTCGCACTTAAATACTGAAATTTTGAAAGTGTGATAATCAAGCTCCCATACTTCTGTGATAACCCCGTAGAAACACATGTCCCCTATTATAGGATTCTTATCTTTCGAACTTACAATCTGCATTGTCGTAGCTACAAGACTAACTCCACTATTTTGGGTAACTCAAGCGTTGTCACGACCTTTCGTGTGATAGCGACAACTATTAATAACGTAGCCAGAACACTTAAGCAAATGGTGGCTAGGCCCTTGTGCTATCCACTTTACAGTTTGTGAAATGTCTTCTCTTTCATTAAATTGACCGCCAACCTGCAAAGTTTCATATTTATTAAAAGCAAACTTAACATCTAAATAAGTTAGAATATAACTACAATAATATTGCTACAACTTCTACCTTCTCCTATAACCATTGGAAAAATGTTTGATTGTGTTTGTCCTGCAACCACTTTTATTTTTAGATTTAAGGGAATGTTGTGATTGTAACCACTCCATATGCACACTGTCAAGATATCACAACAAACTTAATCATACAATTTTCTAACAATTTTCATACAATGAATAAATAGAAAATTTATGATAAATATGCTTACTCAATATAAGGTTGAATTTCATCTGTATTCTCCAAAACATATAAATGGGCTTGTTGCCATTCTTCACGATCAACTGCAATAATACGACCTCCAAGCAAAGGTTGGCCATCTTTAACGTTACCCTTCCTTGGAAATGGATTTCCTACTGCTTCAACATATGATAGATACTCGCTACAAAATTCTATTGCTTCTTCTGCAATGTAACATTCTGCAATGCATCCTTCGGGACAGTTATGATTGTGCACATAACCCTTCATGGGTTTCATGCACCTTTCAAATGGATACATCCATGTCAGAAAAATAGGTCCACATATCCTGACTTGGGAAATAAGATGAAGAGTTAAATGGACCATATTATCAAAGAAAGACGGTGGAAAAAACTTTTCCAACATGCATAATGTGACCACAAGATCATTTTGAATATCATTTAGCTTATTCACATCCACCACTTTCTTGCAAATTGCATTAGAGAAGAAGCAAAATCGAGTAATAGCAACTCTAACCGGCTTAGGCAAAATTGAACGGATTACCATGGGTAGTAGTTGTTGCATTAGTGCATGACAATCATGGGAATTCAGACCATATAGTTTCAAATCTTGCATTAAGACAAAATTTCTGATATTAGAAGAGTAACCTTCAGGAACCTTTATGTCTACCAATGTTTGACAAAATATCTTCTTCTCATCCTTCGTCAAAGTATAACAAGCACGCGGCGAATATGTTTGTTTCTTTTCAAAATCATGTTTTAATTCAGTCCTTAGACCCTCATCTACAAGATCAAGACGAGCATTGACTCCATCATTTGTCTTTCTAGGGATGTTAAGCAATGTACCATATATGCTCTCACAAACATTTTTTTCGATGTGCATAACATCGAGTTTGTGGCGAATATGCAAGTGTTCCCAATAGTCAAGTGTAAAGAAGATTGACTTCTTCTTCATCCATCTTCTTTCACCTAATTGTAATGCTTTGTACTTTGCATGTTTCTTTCCCCATGAGTTCGAAATTTCACCAACCTTGTCTAATATATCCTTTCCGCTCAATGGTGTTGGAGGATCGCCAAATTCCTGCTTACCATTGAAAACTTTCTTTTGAGTGCGATACGGACGATGTCGTGGAAGAAACCTCCTTGTACCAGTATACACATTTTTACCACTATGTTTCAGCCTAGGCGTATAAGTATCTTTCCCGCATATGGGGCAAGCATAATACCCCTTAGTAGTGCAACAAGACAGATTTCCATGTGCAGGAAAATCATTGATAGTCCACAACAATACGGCCTTTAAAGTAAAGAACTCTCTTTTTCGTGCATCATAAGCATCAACTCCCTCTTCCCATAAAAGTTTCAAGTCCTCAACTAATGGAGCTAAATAAATATCAATACCATTGCCCGACTGGTTTGGACTTGAAATCAATAGCGACAACATCATGAATTTTTTTTTCATGTACAACCACGGCGGTAGATTATAGGTAACCAATATAACTGGCCAACAACTGTACCTACTACTAAGGGACCTATGTGGATTTATGCCATCAGCTGAAAGAGGTAATCGAAGGTTTCTAGGATCTTTCGCAAAATCTAGCCACTTGTGGTCAACTAGCTTCCATGATGCAGAGTCTGTAGGATGGCAAAGTTTATCTTCAACTACTCTTTTATAAGCATGCCAAGTTAAGTCATTTGCTGTCTTTGAGGATTAAAACATTCGTTTAAACCGGGGACTGGGAGGAAAATACCACAATATTTTGGCTGGAACTTTTTTACTAAAAACTTGGTGAGGATCATTAGTTGCCTTCTTCCATCTTGATGTTCCACAAGTAGGACAATCCGATAAATCACTATATTCCTTTTTATAAAGTATGCAATCATTGGGGCATGCATGTATCTTCTCATATTCCAAACCCAGAGCTTTCATTATCTTCTTAGCCTCGTACATTGATGAAGGTATTTCATTTTGTGTTGGGAACATATCATGAAGAGTTTTCAACAACTCTGAAAAGCTACTCTCAGACCACCCAAATCTTCCTTTAATGCTATACAATCTCATCAATCCTGATAGTTTTGTATACTTTGAACAACCAGGATACAGAGGCTTTTCAGCATCTTCGAGTAGAGAAATAAATGACTTACGGTCACCAGAAATATGTTCATATGCAGCATTATCCATTTCCATAGCATCTACAACATCTTCAAAGGAGTCGTCTTCATAGCCGTGTGTTTCTTCAGCATATGTTGCAAAGCTTGACGATCCTATCTTCTCGTATTTCTCACAATGTAAAACCCATACTATGTAACTTCGATCTATACCCCTCCTAAACAAATATTTTCTTACGACCCCTAACGTTTGAAATGTCAGGTTTCCATATTTTTCGCCTAGACATCTAATAGAATTAGGATTACTTGAATGGAGTTTTGCAAACTCAAGAAACTCTTATACTCCTTCCTCATATTCCCTACACATTTTATCTTTTGACATCCACGATTTATCCATTTTAGGTTGGATTAGAATAGAAGTGCCTACACAGGTTAATATAACATGTTAGCCATGATTTAGACAGTAACTCTACTTAGCAAGATACAAAGTACAAACTCTACACAGGTTAATATAATATTGTAATAGTCTGTATACCTGAGGTTCAACTTTAGACGACCTTAGTCCACCCCTTAAGGTCTTACCTTCATCCTTTTCTACAACCAAAATGTAGCAGAGCTATTTTTTAAGCTACAACAGTATTTTTTTTAAGAAGGGGAATGCAACCTATACGATGCAAGACTAAAAAAACCATCTAAGAATGTGCAATGCAAATTCAAAGGTTATCTAAAACTAATAGAAGACAATGCTTGCAAGTATTTAAATCCTTCATATTGAAGAACCATTCATTCTACAATAAAGAAACGAACAATTCTCAGGTACATACGCCTAGAAATTAAGGAATTAAGGACCCTTCACCTATTTGTGCAACATTGAAGTAGGAAGAAACTAAGAGTTTATGCATTTCAAATAAAAAATTGAGATTCATCTAGAAATTAAGGAAAAACGATACACTAAAAATTGAGGTACATCTAAAAATTGAAATACATCCAAAATCAGTGTATACTGATACACCTACTGATACGTACCCAAAATCCTTACACATTCATAAAACAAACACCAACTATTAGGAATATAAATTTTTTACAAAATCCTTACACAAACACCTACATGAAGATGGCAATTTCACAAAACTCTTACACATTCATAAAACAAACACCAACAATAAGGCCCGAAAAAGAAAAAAGAAACTTATGCATAGAAAAAAGAAGAAGATGACAATTTTACAAAACTTACAGGAACAAAATAATCTCCATCGAATTAAATTCGGCAAATAAACAATAAACCTTACAAATTTTAAAGTTCAAAAGTACTTGAACTCCCCTAAGTGAACCATAGCCATCCATCCAACAAAAAAACTAACAAACCCATTTAAGTTCTTACATTGAAGACAGATATCATAGCATCCATAAACCTTACAAATTTCTCGAGTATTTGTGTCGAGTCCGATACATGTTTGTGACATTTACAATATCAATACCATCCAAAAGACCATTAGCATGCAAAAAAAGAACTCATCTTGGCTAGAAATAAAATAAGCCTACTCCATTACTTGTTCAACTACAAAAAACTACATTGAATGTATGAATATAGAGGACAACATCCAAAAACCCACTTCTCTATAATCAAACCCACATTGAATATATCAACACAGAATATAGCATCCAAAAACCAATTGGTTCGCCATTAGAAGTCCTTCAAAAGAAAAAAGAAGGAACTCATTTTGGCCCATCATAATGAAAAGAAACAAACAAAAGCCACCTGAACCAATATCAGATAACAAAAAGAATATAGACACATACAAAAAATGGTTGGTAGTGAGAGAAAAATCCTAAGTGAACCCTTAGTTGCAACGCACAGAGAAAAACCCTAAGTTTACAAACGAAGTTGCCAAACGTGAAGAACGAATGAAGTTGGCACAAAAAACCTAGGCATAAAATTGAATTTCAGAGAGAAAAAATTAAAGGCATTATACCGTACGGTGAAGATCGAAGTTGCTGTATTATGAAGAGCGGTTGTTGAAGCCTAGGGTTTTCTCCAGGGCGGTATCGAAGTGGAGGGGTTTTCTCCAGACCGGTTAGGTTTTCTCCAGAGCGGTTTCTGAGACGGGGAGAGAGGGGTTTCTGAGGGGGGAGAGAGAGAGGAGGGGTTTCTGAGGGGGATGAGAGAGGAGGGGTTTCTGAGAGGGAGAGAGATGAGGGTTGTAACCCCACTTTTCCAAATATCGAAATTTATAAATATATTTTTATTATGAATTAGAATTTATTTGGTTTAATGTATTTTAGTTATCACTAATCTATGTTTGGGTTTAATCATTTAAACCTATTTAAGTTAGGCCCAAACCAGGAAGCCCACCCTATCATTTTAAATCTTGTTTAGTGAAAAGTAAGTTCACTTTTCTTATTTAGTATTTGAGCCTTGGGCTATTTCCCTGGACCCTAATTCATGGGCTTCCTTCTCCTTTGGATGACTACTGTGATTCCAATTCAAATTCTTTCTCGTTTCAGTTGAGAATTCAAATTCTCAAACGAGCTCCACTCTCTCCCTAACCATTTCTGACAGCAGCCATGTGCCAATCGAATTGCCAGGGAGAGGATGGGGATTTTTCCCGCCAGCCATAACCTAATTCCCATGCTACCTGGCCTATTTAAGCCTTCCTCCTCAAGCAACAATCCTCTCCATTCCTACAACCCTTCTTTCTTCTCTCTTTATTCTTACAATTCTTTCTTGGTAAGAGCCTGGTGGCCATGGAGGACTTGGCATTGGTTGCAGTCGATCATCAACTGTGAGGAAGCATTTGCTTTGAATTTCTAGATCGAGGCAATCAAGATCAGGTGAGCAGGATCGATTTTATAGCCCACTAATTAATTTACTTCTGGAATTTCTATTTGAATCTGAGCTAGAATATTGATCCTTGCTCCTAGATCTACAAATCCTGTTGAGTATTCTTCGACTGCTGTTTGGTCAATTCAACAAGATCAATCGAGGTACAGATCACTCTCTGATAAACTAATTCACTGCCATTTCTATTTCCAGTTCTTGAATCACTTGGATCTCGATCTACTCTTGATATATCGATGAACTTTAGAACGAATCATTTGGACTGATTGGTTGTGAGTTATTTCATCTTGTTAGCAGTCCCCTGTTTTCCCAGGCTATTTATGGGAATGACCAGTTGATCAAATCTTTGGTTCGTTTACAAGTAGGTATTCGATGTCGATTTCAATTAAATCTTTGTATCCTGTTAAGTATGGAACATCCTTCAATTTTTCTATTTTATGATAATCCCCTGCAACCTGTTCGATCTCTTGTTTCAGAGGTTTGAGTTTGGATCAAGAGAGTAGCTAGGTGTCTTTGAAATTCGGATCGATCGAGTTTTGATCCACCAGGTAATCTCTAACTCTCCTTTATTATGTTAAGAACTTTTATGTGTGGCTTAGGATGGTCAAATGTTCTCCATTCTAGTTTGAAATGATTGTTGTTAGTTATTCTAAATCAAGATCCAAAGGGACATAGGTAATACATTGGGTGATACAGAAATAAATTCTTGCATCGATTCATAGTTTCATTGAAATAGAAACTTGGGGTAGCTGTGTTCATTTGATTTTGGTTGTTGATGGTGTCAGGCATTACCTGGGTTGAAGATAAACTAAAGTAGCCACACGCCAAGTTGAGTTCCTCTTTTGATGAATGAGTGATTCCACACATAGCCTTGCTATATGATTCATACATAACTGTGATATGAGAATTTCCAGGCATTGGTATGGGAATTCTCATGACAGTGATGTGTAATCTCATATGTGGACTGTCATTTGATTCATGAAACTGAGATGAGGACTTCTATGGAAATTTGTATGTGATTTAACCTGGGGGTTGTGTATATGAGTTGATAACTTAAGACATGTCAGTCCTGTTTCAGGGCTAACCATTGAACCTGTTTGTTTAAATGGTATTCTCTGACTCTGACCTAGGACTTGAATGCGAAATTAGGACATAGATAACTGTACTAGGAAGTTGGCCTGTGGTGAGTGCCAGTGGAGAATTATTCAGTGAAACCTGGAAGACTGATTCCTGTGAATCAGTGTTTGAAATATTCTTCACTGTTGCAGGAATATATGCACAGTAACATTATGTTAAGCTTTAGTTTTTCCTGAGACTGATCTTCTCAATCCTAAATTGCTTTCAAAACCTCTAGCTAACCAATATGGAAGAGAAGACAGGTTAGATTGTTAGGAATAACTGACAATTCTATTGAATGGTGTATATCATGATTTGCCAAATTAGTTAGATTGCATTTTATATCCTATTGAAACATGATTATACCAGTCTTTGCAAAACTGGTTATCTTGAATCTAAGATTGTGTTGGGTTTCAACAGTATCTAATACTGTGAATTGACATCAGCCACATATTAGAGACTATTCAACTCAGGACAGTACGTGGACAGCTTTGGGTGACATTGTAGGTAGGAGACTCAGGAAGAGAGTGGTGTGGGATTGGTGAACGCTTGCTTAGACTAATTTTGTGATTGTTCATAACTCATTAGATGAGTTGTGATAGTCTGGCATAGGAATAAAACTTAGGAACTGACCTACATCAATAACTTGATGTTCTCTAGTTTTGATGCTTGAATGTTCTTTTTTTGAATGAGAACTGTTGAGTAGTACCAATACTGAGAGTAGGCTAGGAAGGTGTCCTGGTTTGGACTGAAGATATCAGTCCCACCTTAGAGACTGAAAGGATATTGAGACTGAACTGTAGGGTTGAGGAATTGTAGGACTGAATCATGAGAGCCTATTCTAGAGTTCAGGACTGAGATGTATTATTTCAGTCTATAGTTAAAGCTGAATGTTACATATAGACATATCGGGATTTCACATTTGGACTGTTTTGATTACACAGTTGGACTGGTATATGTTAGTTCTTGCCAAGAATGTTAGAGTCCTGATTTAGGACTGATGGTATAGCAAACCTTGTCCAGTCCTATGGAATATCTTAGATGTAGGTCCTAATATAGGAGACTTTGGGAAGCTAAGTCTATGTCTGAAGTATAAGTAGGTATGTAGTCAGGTTTAGCACTATTTTGGACTGCCCTGTTCAGGAATTGTATTAGTGTTTAGCTAGGGAGATATGTTAATCCATTATAACTGTTAGATATGTGAGTCTTAAAGAGGAAGGATGCATGTAATATAGGAGAGTTATTCTACATCAGTTTTATTTTGGACTAAACATAGCAGTGTTTCATTAGGTTTAACCACTTGAACTTGTATAGGATGAGTCATAGTCATACCTTTAAACCTGAACACTTTGTTGTTCTGTCAACACTAATGTAATAAGTGTTGCATGATCTTTCCTTTAAACTGCAAATTCTCTCAAAACAATAGTCTTAGGACAACATGTCTATATAGTTTAACTGATATTAGTCTATATATAGTATTGATTGTAATATCAGATTTATATATATTATTCTATAACTTTTCCTCTTTATATGTACTAAGTAAGGTAATAACTAGTTGAGGACCATGTATCTTCAAGGCTTATAAGCCCTTGGTGTTTTAATCAAAGACAAATAGACAAACTTAGAAATTATGTATCTCACACAGGACAATAAGCTTGACCTATTTTGTAACCATTAACAAGAGGATTTCCAGCCCCACTACCCTTTATTGATCACCCGGAGACAGGCAAGTATACTCCTCTGAATTGTTCATTTCTCATGTCTTCATTATTCTTTCTTGTATCTCTTGATGACACGATATATTACGACATTGTCTCATTTCATGTTCCATATTTCATTGTGTCTGGGAAGGGAAATACTATAGAGATATGATCAAACCATGTTACTACTCATGTGAATAGCTTGGGTCC
Organism: Iris pallida; assembly: GCA_029216955.1. Lineage (NCBI taxonomy): Eukaryota > Viridiplantae > Streptophyta > Magnoliopsida > Asparagales > Iridaceae > Iris > Iris pallida. Next base: position 4,988,678 of record JANAVB010030818.1, read on the forward strand.
CGTACCGTGCACGTGGGGCCAAAGCCGTACCATTTCATTATCATTGCATCTATCCAAGCCGATCACACTCTAGAAGTATTTCAAATATTTACACATGTCAGGATTCAGTATTGTATTTCAGGATTTCATGGTTGTATTTCATGTTCAGGCTGTATTTCATGTTCAGTTTGTATTTCATGATTCAGGTTGTATTTCATGTTCAGGACTCTTACCATGTTTCCCTGTTTTACTTTCAGTATTCCTATTCAGTTCATGTCTTGTTCTCATTTCCTGTACTTTACATTATTCCTGTTTTTTTGATTCATACCATGATGTACATGTTCATTTCTTTGGATATACTTTGCTCTGCTCCTGAATAGGATATGTTGCAGGTGAGTTGGAGGCTTTATGTGACACATTCTATGGCGAGGAGCCTATTGATGCAGGAGAGCTAGCTGGTGCAGCTCATGACCTAGAGGCTGCAGAAGCCTAGTGCTTCTTTAGTATTTTCCTATTATCTTTCCATGTATTGAGACTAGCAGACTCTTTTATTAGTTGGAATGTAATAATTCAGATATTGTACTTTACTCTGGTTGGGACACATTTATATAGATGCCGTGATTTCATTCATGTTCATATTATCTGGTTAGTTTTCCTAGATTGGTACAGCTTACTTTGTTGTGTCTAACAACAAAGGCTGGGCGTGTCCGACTCGTATCCGGTTATTCGGGAGCGGGTCGTGACATATTTTTAGTGGTGGCCCATACAGGTCTATCCTAATGGTACCTAGGTCTTAGCGTACTATTGGGGGACTTGATTATACTAGAGAAACTTGAACACAGCATAGGAAAATCGGGAATTAAAGGTATATCAGGTTTATCATGTTTTCAAGTGCATTGATTATTATAAAAACATTGTTTATTAGGTTTTAGGGTTTGTCGTTCAACGAAGTTTTCTTTTTATGCAGGATGGTTGCCACAAGGAAGACCGCAGATCAGACTGGAGTTGCAGGCAGTTCTGGAGTTGCAGGCGGTACAGAGTAGCCCGTACCAGATGTCCAAGCAGATCAGCTTCCGCCAGCGCCTCCTATCTTTCCAGCGCTGCCGCCGACGATGACGTTTGACGACAACCTGGTGATGGCGATGTTTCAGCACTTTTTGGAGGCCCAGAACCATCAGGTGGCGCAGTTCAAAGCGACTGTCATCGACGCGCTGAGGACCAGAGAGCCGGCAGCACCAGCCCCAGCACCAGCACCAGCACCAGTCGCACCTCCAGCACCACGAGGACCGAGGCCAGGGACGGCGAAGGAGTACCAGAACCTCTGCCCGCTAGACTTCTGGGGCAACAAGGGGATTCTCTATGCAGACGAGTGGCTAGAGAATGCAGAGAGGACCTTGAGGTTGGCGAACATTCCAGATGACACGAAGGTGGAGGTGGCCAACATGCGACTCTTCCACTTGGCGAGGACATGGTACCGGGAGGATCCCCAGTTGACGGAGCCCCATGTATCTTGGACAGTTTTTAAAACACTGTTCAAAGAGAAGTTCTATCCAGAGGTGGAGAGGGATGAGCTGAGGATGCAGTTCGAGGCGCTACAGCAGGGGACTATGACGGTTGCAGAGTACACTTCGGAGTTTACCAGACTCAGTCGATTTGCTGAGAGCCTAGTTAGAGATCCAGAGGACAGGGCCTGGAGATTCAAGAAGGGTCTGAATAGGGAGTTGCGACATGCGGTAGCTATTAGCCAGGCGACTACCTACACTAGCATCCTTAAGATCGTCCAGGCAGTCGAGAAGGAGATGGACTCGAGGTCCAAGCGGGATAGGGACGTCGGCAGCAACAGTTACCAGGCGCCAGCGAAGAGGGTGCAGATACAGACTCCGGCGAGGCAGCATCAACAGGCAACAGTTCAGCATCATCCTGCCAGAGTTCCAGCAGCTCAGCATCAGAGGCAGCAGGGGATCACTTGTACATATTGTCATCGACCGGGACACCACATGGAGGTCTGTCGCAAGAGGCTCAGACTTTGCCTTTTCTGCGGATCAGACGCACATCAGATGAGGGACTGCGCTTAGGCTATAGCCAGACTAGCAGGAGGACCCCGAGGAGCTGGAGGACTATCGCCTGTACCACCCAGAGCATTACCTGCACCCCAGAGAGGAGGGCCTCTACCACCCCAGCAGCAGAGGTTTGCACAGCACCAGCAGCAGCAGAGGGGAGGAGCACAGCAGAGACGTGCTTACGTCTTGGCCGCAGTTGAGGAGGAGGCAGCTCCAGATGTCATCACAGGTTCTGTTATCATTCATTCATTTCCTGCCATTGCCTTATTTAATTCTGGAGCCACACATAGCTTTGTATCATATGAGTTTCTGCATAGACACAGCTTCACACCCAAGCCCACTAGAAGGAACTGTCAGATTATGACAGGAGGTGGGATTGTGCCAGTCAGTGAGATGGTGGATTACCCTATCACTATAGCTGGACGAGAACTTAGGGCTCGACTTCTGGTGATGCCATTGCCCGGATTCGACGTAGTCCTCGGCATCGACTGGATGAGCGAGCAGTTTGCCGTAATAGACTGCCATAAAGGGAAGGTGACTTTCAGCCCGTCAGGACTTCCACAGTTCGAGATCAGCAGACGAGTTACAGAGAGGCTAGAGGAAGTCTACTTCGGAGCAGTTGCAGAAGACCAGGAGTTGCCGCATCCGCTGATTGCAGAGTATCTCGACGTCTTCCCCGAGGAGTTGCCAAGATTGCCGCCAGATCGAGACGTAGAGTTCAGCATCGACCTAGTGCCCGGATCAGCGCCGAAGTCCCAGCATTGTTACAAGATCAACCCGAAGGAAGCTGCAGAGTTGAAGGCCCAGATTGATGAGCTTGAGGGCAAGGGATTTATTCGATCCAGTGCTTCACCCTGGGGAGCACCAGTAATATTCGTGCCCAAGAAGGATGGGACAGTGAGGATGTGCATTGATTATCGTGCACTCAACAACATCACCATCAAGAATAGGTACCCTTTGCCGCGTATTGATGAGCTGTTTGATCAGCTGAGTGGAGCGAGGGTCTTTTCCAAAATTGACCTTCGGTCAGGATATTACCAGATAAAGGTTCGGGAGCAGGATATTCCGAAGACAGCCTTCAATACTCGATACGGCCAGTATGAGTTCTTAGTGATGCCGTTCGGACTCACCAATGCCTCCGCAGTTTTTATGAACTTGATGAATAAAGTTTTTCACAAGTATCTGGACAAGTTTGTCGTAGTCTTCATTGACGACATTCTGATTTATTCGAAGACGGAGGAGGAGCATGTGGAGCACCTGCGGATTGTGTTGGAGATACTGCGAAAGGAGAAGTTGTACGGAAAACTCTCGAAATGTGAGTTTTTCTTGGACAGAGTGGAGTTTTTAGGGCATGTGGTGACTGGAGAGGGGATTTCTGTGGATCCTAAGAAGATTGAAGCAGTAGAAGCTTGGGCACCTCCCACATCAGTAGCTGAGATTCGTAGTTTCCTGGGGCTAGCAGGATACTACAGGAAGTTCGTGAAGGACTTCACCAGGATAGCAGAGCCTATGACGAAGCTTACGAGAAAGGACGAGGAGTTCATCTGGAGCGACGCCTGCCAGTCAGCATTTGAAGAATTAAAGAGAAGACTCACGACAGCGCCAGTTCTAGCTTTGCCATCGGGATCAGGAGGATTTGTCATCTACAACGACGCTTCAGGAAAGGGTTTGGGATGTGTGCTTGAGCAGAACAAGAAGGTTATAGCTTATGCTTCTAGACAGTTGAGGCCCCATGAGAAGAACTATCCTACACATGACTTGGAGCTTGCAGTAGTCATATTTGCCTTGAAACTGTGGAAGCATTACCTATATGGAGAGCGAGTGGACATCTTCACGGACCACAAAAGCCTGAAGTATGTCTTTACTCAGAAGGAGCTGAATATGAGGCAGCGCAGGTGGCTGGAACTCATGAAGGACTTCGACATCAGTCTGCAGTACCACCCTAGGAAGACGAATGTGGTTGCAGATGCTCTCAGTCGATATCCTATTGTTATGTATCTCACCATGGACCGACATCTATTGGAGGATCATGAGAGCCTTGGGATTGAGGTTGTTCTGCCAGGATATGGGGAAAAGATGATACATATGCAGATACAGTCGGGATCATTAGAGAGGATCAAGGAGGCCCAGATTCTTGATGAAGGACTTCGATGTATTAGATCTCAGGCAGAGATGAGTTTGCTCGACGACTTCACCATTGCAGAGGACGGATCCTTGAGGCAGGGGAGTCAGCTGTGTGTGTCCAAGGACTTGCGGGAGGAGGTGATGCAGGAGGCCCACCAGTCGCAGTATTCTATATATCCTGGGTCTACCAAGATGTACAAGGATTTGCGAGAGTATGTTTGGTGGTATGGAATGAAGAGAGAGGTCGCCAGATTTGTTTCCAGATGCCTTGTGTGCCAGCAAGTCAAGGCGGAGCGCCAGAGACCAGCAGGACAACTCCAGCCTTTACCTATTCCGGAATGGAAGTGGGAGCACATTACCATGGACTTCGTCTCTGGATTGCCGTGTAGTCCCAGTGGCAAGGACGCTATTTGGGTGATCGTGGACAGATTGACAAAGTCCGCTCATTTCATTTCGTTCAAGGTAGGGCTGTCGACCGAGAAGTTTGCAGACCTCTACATGCGTCAGATCGTGAGGATTCACGGAGTACCGATTAGCATCGTTTCAGATCGAGACAACCGCTTCACATCATACTTTTGGAGGAGTCTACAGCAGAGCTTGGGATCACAGCTGAAGTTCAGTACGGCCTATCATCCATAGACGGACGGGCAGTCCGAGAGGACCATTCAGACCCTGGAGGACATTCTGCGGGTTTATACACTCGACTTCGGCGGTTCATGGAAGGACCATTTGCACCTTGTGGAGTTTGCCTACAATAACAGTTATCAGGCTAGCATCGAGATGACCCCGTTCGAGGCACTGTATGGACGGAGATGCCACACGCCGCTATCTTGGGACGACGTTGGTGAGAGAGCTTTGCTTGGACCAGAGATAGTGGTAGACTCAGCTGAGAAGATCAGACTGATCAGGGATCGTTTAAGAGTTGCACAGGATCGGCAGAAGCACTGGGCGGACAGCAGCAGACAGCCAATGGAGTTCGCAGCTGGCGATAGGGTGTTCCTAAAGATCTCATCGACCAGAGGCGTCATTCGGTTCGGCAGAGGCGGGAAGCTCAGTCCGAGGTACATCGGGCCTTTCGATGTGACAGCACGGATTGGCGAGGTGGCGTATCGACTAGCGCTTCCAGCTAGCTTGGAGGGAGTACACAGCGTCTTCCACGTATCTCAGCTTCGACGTTACATTCCAGACCCGAGCCATGTGGTGGACTATTCCGAGCTAGAGGTGGGCCTGAGTTTGACCTATGAGGAGCAGCCAGAAGAGATCCTGGACCGGAGGGAGAAGCGACGGCGGAACCAGACCATTTCTCTTGTCCACGTCATGTGGAGACACCACTCTCCGGGAGAGTCCACATGGGAGCACGAAGATGAGATGCGAGAGCGCTACCCTACATTGTTCACTTGATTCTATTCTTGTATTTTGAATTTCCAGATTTCAATAAATAATTTGAGGTGTTTCGTAAATCAATTTTGGTGTGTTTCTGAATTTCGAGGGCGAAATTTTTTCCATGGAGGGAGATTTGTAACCCCACTTTTCCATATATCAAAATTTATAAATATATTTTTATTATGAATTGGAATTTATTTGGTTTAATGTATTTTAGTTATCACTAATCTATGTTTGGGTTTAATCATTTAAACCTATTTAAGTTAGGCCCAAACCAGGAAGCCCAACCCTATCATTTTAAATCCTGTTTAGTGAAAAGTAAGTTCACTTTTCTTATTTAGTATTTGAGCCTTGGGCTATTTCCCTGGACCCTAATTCATGGGCTTCCTTCTCCTTTGGATGACTACTGTGATTCCAATTCAAATTCTTTCTCGTTTCAGTTGAGAATTCAATTCTCAAACGAGCTCCACTCTCTCCCTAACCGTTTCTGACAGCAGCCATGTGCCAATCGAATTGCCAGGGAGAGGATGGGGATTTTTCCCGCCAGCCATAACCTAATTCCCACGCTACCTGGCCTATTTAAGCCTTCCTCCTCAAGCAACAATCCTCTCTATTCCTACAACCCTTCTTTCTTCTCTCTTCATTCTTATAATTCTTTCTTGGCAAGAGCCTGGTGGCCATGGAGGACTTGGCATTGGTTGCAGTCGATCATCAACTGTGAGGAAGCATTTGCTTTGAATTTCTAGATCGAGGCAATCAAGATCAGGTGAGCAGGATCGTTTTTGTAGCCCACTAATTAATTTACTTCTGGAATTTCTATTTGAATCTGAGCTAGAATATTGATCCTTGCTCCTAGATCTACAAATCCTATTGAGTATTCTTCGACTACTGTTTGGTCAATTCAACAAGATCAATCGAGGTACTGATCACTCTCTGATAAACTAATTCACTGCCATTTCTATTTCCAGTTCTTGAATCACTTGGATCTCGATCTACTCTTGATATATCGATGAACTTTAGAACGAATCATTTGGACTGATTGGTTGTGAGTTATTTCATCTTGTTAGCAGTCCCCTGTTTTCCCAGGCCATTTATGGGAATGACCAGTTGATCAAATCTTTGGTTCGTTTACAAGTAGGTATTCGATGTCGATTTTAATTAAATCTTTGTATCCTGTTAAGTATGGAACATCCTTCAATTTTTCCATTTAATGATCATCCCCTGCAACCTGTTCGATCTCTTGTTTCAGAGGTTTGAGTTTGGATCAAGAGAGTAGCTAGGTGTCTTTGAAATTCAGATAGATCGAGTTTTGATCCACCAGGTAATCTCTAACTCTCCTTTATTATGTTAAGAACTTTTATGTGTGGCTTAGGATGGTCAAATGTTCTCCATTCTAGTTTGAAATAATTGTTGTTAGTTATTCTAAATCAAGATCCAAAGGGACATAGGTAATACATTGGGTGATGCAGAAATAAATTCTTGCATCGATTCATAGTTTCATTGAAATGGAAACTTGGGGTAGCTGTGTTCATTTGATTTTGGTTGTTGATGGTGTCAGGCATTACCTGGGTTGAAGATAAACTAAAGTAGCCACACGCCAAGTTGAGTTCCTCTTTTGATGAATGAGTGATTCCACACATGGCCTTGCTATGTGATTCATACATAACTGTGATATGAGAATTTCCAGGCATTGGTATAGGAATTCTCATAACAGTGATGTGTAATCTCATATGTGGACTGTTATTTGATTCATGAAACTGAGATGTGGACTTCTATGGAAATTTGTATGTGATTTAACCTGGGGGTTGTGTATATGAGTTGATAACTTGAGACATGTCAGTCCTGTTTCAGGACTAACCTTTGAACCTGTTTGTTTAAATGGTATTCCCTGACTCTGACCTGGGACTTGAATGGGGAATTAGGACATAGATAACTGTACTAGGAAGTTGGCCTGTGGTGAGTGCCAGTGGAGAATTATTCAGTGAAACCTGGAAGACTGATTCCTGTGAATCAGTGTTTGAAATATTCTTCCACTGTTGCAGGAATATGTGCACAGTAACATTGTGTTAAGCTTTAGTTTTTCCTGAGACTGATCTTCTCAATCCTGAATTGCTTTCAAAACCTCTAGCTAACAAATATGGAAGAGAAGACAGGTTAGATTGTTAGGAATAACTGACAATTCCATTGAATGGTGTATATCATGATTTGCCAAATTAGTTAGATTGCATTTCATATCCTATTGAAACAGGATTATACCAGTCTTTACAAAACTGGTTATCTTGAATCTAAGATTGTGTTGGGTTTCAACAGTATCTAATACTGTGAATTTACATCAGCCACATATTAGAGACTATTCAACTCAGGACAGTACTTGGACAGCTTTGGGTGATATTGTAGGTAGGAGACTCAGGAAGAGAGTGGTGTGGGATTGGTGAATGCTTGCTTAGACTAATTTTGTGATTGTTCATAACTCATTAGATGAGTTGTGATAGTCTGGCATAGGAATAAAACTTAGGAACTGACCTACATTAATAACTTGATGTTCTCTAGTTTTGATGCTTGAATGTTTTTTTGAATGAGAACTGTTGAGTAGTACCAGTACTGAGAGTAGGCTAGGAAGGTGTCCTGGTTTGGACTGAAGATATCAGTCCCACCTTAGAGACTGAAAGGATATTGAGACTGAACTGTTGGGTTGAGGAATTGTAGGACTGAATCATGAGAGCCTATTCTAGAGTTCAGGACTGAGATGTCTTATTTCATTCTATAGTTAAAGCCGAATGTTTCATATAGACATATCGGGATTTCACATTTGGACTGTTTTGATTACACAGTTGGACTGGTGTATGTTAGTCCTTGCCAAGAATGTTAGAGTCCTGATTTAGGACTGATGGTATAGCAAACCTTGTCCAGTCCTATGGAATATCTTAGATGTAGGTCCTAATATAGGAGACTCTGGGAAGCTAAGTCTATGCCTGAAGTATAAGTAGGTATGTGGTCAGGTTTAGCACTATTTTGGACTATCCTGTTCAGGAATTGTATTAGTGTTTAGCTAGGGAGATATGTTAATCCATTATAACTGTTAGATATGTGAGTCTTAAAGAGGAAGGATGCATGTAATATAGGAGAGTTATTCTACATCAGTTTTATTTTGGACTAAACATAGCAGTGTTTCATTAGGTTTAACCACTTGAACTTGTATAGGATGAGTCATAGTCATACCTTTAAACCTGAACACTTTGTTGTTCTGTCAACACTAATGTAATAAGTGTTGCATGATCTTTCCTTTAAACTGCAAATTCTCTCAGAACAATAGTCTTAGGACAACATGTCCATATAGTTTAACTGATATTAGTCTATATATAGTATTGATTGTAATATCAGATTTATAGATATTATTCTATAACTTTTCCTCTTTAAATGTACTAAGTAAGGTAATAACTAGTTCAGGACCAGGTATCTTCAAGGCTTATAATCCCTTGGTGTTTTAATCAAAGACAAATAGACAAACTTAGAAATTATGTATCTCACACAGGACAATAAGCTTGACCTATTTTGTAACCATTAACAGGAGGATTTCCAGCCCCACTATCCTTTATTGATCACCCGGAGACAGGCAAGTATACTCCTCTGAATTGTTCATTTCTCATGTCTTCATTATTCTTTCTTATATCTCTTGATGACACGATATATCACGACATTGTCTCATTTCATGTTCCATGTTTCATTGTGTCTGGGAGGGGAAATACTATAGAGATGTGATCAAACCCTGTTACTACTCATGTGAATAGCTTGGGTCCCGCACCGTACACGTGGGGCCAAAGCCGTACTATTTCATTATCATTGCATCTACCCAAGCCGATCACACTCTAGAAGTATTTCAAATATTTGCACATGTCAGGATTCAGTATTGTATTTCAGGATTTCATGGTTGTATTTCATGTTCAGGCTGTATTTCATGTTCAGTTTGTATTTCATGATTCAGGTTGTATTTCATGTTCAGGACTCTTATCATGTTTTCCTGTTTTACTTTCAGTATTCCTATTCAGTTCATGCCTTGTTCTCATTTCCTGTACTTTACATTATTCCTATTTTCTTGATTCATACCATGATGTACATGTTCATTTCTTTGGATATACTTTGCTCCGCTCCTGAATAGGATATGTTGCAGGTGAGTTGGAGGCTTTATGTGACACATTCTATGGCGAGGAGCCTATTGATGCAGGAGAGCTAGCTGGTGCAGCTCATGACCTAGAGGCTGCAGAAGCCTAGTGCTTCTTTAGTATTTTTCTATTATCTTTCCATGTATTGAGACTAGCAGACTCTTTTATTAGTTGGAATGTAATAATTCAGATATTGTACTTTACTCTGGTTGGGACACATTTATATAGATGCTGTGATTTCATTCATGTTCATAATATTTGGTTAGTTTCCTTAGATTGGTATAGCTTACTTTGTTGTGTCTAACAACAAAGGCTGGGCGTGTCCGACTCGTATCCGATTATTCGGGAGCGGGTCGTGATATGTTTAGTGAGATGAGGGTTTCGGAGGGAAGGAGGAGACGAGGGTTTCTGAGAGAGCGGGGGGAGAGAGAAATCGAGAGTTTTGAAGAGAGCGGAGGAAGAAGTCGAGAGTTTGGTTCTTATGAGCCTTAAAACTTTTTGTGGAAGACCGTCTTTAATTTTAAAGACTTTGAAATAGTTACCATAATGGCAAATGAAAAAAAACACGGCAACTTTCCCGCATACACAATAGTTAACGGTTATTATCAAAACGTCAATATAAAAGATGCTCTTTCTTGACGGATCCCTCAAAATTGTCAACATACATGCTATAAATGAGCTAAAGTAACAAAAAATGCCATCTCTTGGCGCAAGCCTGAAACCGTTAAGATAAACCCTATTGTTGACGGCTTCCGACGACCGTCAACTTATAAACTGTCAAAAATCGTCATTTTTTTGTAGTGTTTCTTTATGAGTTGAGTAAATGGTCTACAACGTCCAGAGAGATTTGAGATGAATCTCCTGATATACGCATGCCATTCCTGGAATCCTCGTAGCTCTTTTAGGTTGCGTGGAGGACGCATCTCTTGAATGGCTTTGATTTTCTTAGGGTCAACGTGTATACCTTTAGAGGCAATAACGAATCCAAGAAATTGTCCACTAGAGACTCCCAAGAATGACTTGGTATGATTCATCTTGAGTTGATGATGGCGCATTAGATCGAATATAGTCTCAAGTCTTGAATGTGGTCTTCCTTTAGACGACTTTTGACAGCAATATCGTCAACATAACATTCAATAGTCATTCACAAATGATCACGAAAGATAGTACTCATGGCCCGCTGATAGTTGCACCAGCATTCTTAAGACCAAATGGCATGACAGTGTAGCAATAAACTCCAAGAGGAGTACGAAAAGATGTATGTTTCTTATCTTCTGAATGAATCTTGATTTTATTATATCCTGAGAATCCATCCATAAAAGACACTCGTTCAAATCTGCAAGTATTGTCAATCATGACATCAGTGATTGAAAGAGGAAATTCGTCCTTGGGACCAGCTTCATTAAGGTCTCTAAAATCAATATAGACTCAGACTTTCCCTATTTTCTTCAAAATTGGGACAACATTAGCCACCTAGTCCGGGTGTTGTTTTTCTCTGATGAAACTACAGGTGATAAGTTTCTTGACTTCAGCTTCTATGGCATCCATCATGTCAGGTCAAAATCGTCATTGTTGCTTTGACTGGCTTCACATTTGACAGAATGTTGGGCTTATGGGTAGCGATATGAGGATCCAATCCTGACATGTTTTCATAGCTCCAAGTGAATACATCAATGTATTCCTTTATGAGTAGGATCAGTTCTTATTTATCCGCTTCAGGAAGGCTTTTGCTGATGAAGATAGGTTTTGGAGAAGTTTCATCTCCAATATTAACTTGAACCAACTGATCTTCGATAGGTGGTTCACGTTGCTCGAAGCGAAGCTCCCATTGAGTATCAGATTCAGAGGCTTCGGCAAAGTCTTCGTTGTCTTCCGAGAACTTGGCAGTTACCATATTAGAAAATAGAGTCATTCGTTGGATGTGCCCAACACTGGTGTCTGAATCCCATGAAACAGAATCAGAAGAGTTAGATCGTTCTTTTTCATCAGATTCGGAGGCTTCTGGAGTCAGAATTGATGAAGTATAACCCAATCCCCGCTTTGTTTTGCTGTAATATTGTTATGAATTTTCTTTTGGAGCAGGAATACAAATAGGAGTTTGACTTCCTTTATCGTCATTGAGACCAGTTTAAAATTATAGCCCATCTTTTGAATGACATCTTTTGATTGCTGACTATAACGACATAGTTAAAGTCTTTCGTTATCGTTATTTTCTTCTTCACCATTGGACGTGATCTTCTGTTATGTTCCTTTACGAAAAAGTATAGGAACTTCATCTTTCTTCCTGGAAGGAACTAAGAAGAAGGAGTCCTACATTGGCTCGAGCGATACTTCATTTTGGAGAGTTTGAACTGCTCATATGGTAAGTGGTTCGAAGTTATCTAGCATTTCTAGATAACATCGAGTATAATAAAAAAATCAATATACTGTAAAGGAGATGCTATTTTATTGATTTGTGCATCATCATTTACAACATGATTCTTAGCCTTAACAGAAGGCTTAGTAAGGTTGATAACTAGAGGAGGAGAAGGAGGATTCTTGGCCTTAATAAAAGGCTTAATAAGGTTGATAACCAGAGGAGGAGAAGGAGAAGGAGAAGGAGAAGGTAAAGGTTTGTTACGACGAAGGTCGATAACAAGAGGCTCAAAAGAGGTAAGCTTCTTTTGTTCCTTTTCTACAGCAGCATACTGTTTGTTATGAGAGAAAAGATAGATAGTCAACGCCTGAGAAAAAAAAAGGACGAGTAGTACGTCTTTTAACAGGGATTACGAGAACATCTTTTGAATTGTCTTTCTGATATTCCTCACTATTCATCGCCAATACAACCTTCATGAACTCTTTCTTGTACATCCGAGAGTCAGTATAATATGCTTCAATGCCCCTGAAAGGATTTAGTTGGCTACTTCCTTCTGAACCTCTCCATTGACATCTACATATTTGAAGCATTGATGTAGAGTAGATGCTACATTGTTATGCTCCAGCAGAAAGGGTCTTCTCAGTAAATCATTATAAGAGCCATGATTATCAATCACGTAGAAAGTAACCTTTGTACGAAGATTGCCTATTTGAACCTTCAGACGAATCTTTCCCAGAGGTTCACTTCTTCCAGAATTGAATCCTAAGATTGTCGTGATGGTTGTTGAAAGATTGTATACAGGAATATTTAATGCATCTAGTAGAGTCTTTGGCATGATGCTAAGTGCGGACCCATGATCGATCAAAATGTAATCAACCTTCATGCTATCGACATATCCTGTGAAGTAGAGGGGTCAGTCATGATGATTATTTTCCAACAGCATATCATCTTGTATGAAGGTGATGTTGGATATCAATTCCATCACACTATGACAATGAAGGCATGTTATAGGCTCTTCCTCTTGCTTTTTGTGAAATATTAGATAAGTATCAGCTTGCATCAAGGCTTCACTCAATATTTCTCGAGTTTTCTTAAAGATGCAATAGTTCAAAAATTGACAATCTTGCCGGGATATTGGCCAGCTGAGCTAGTATATCAAAGTTATACGACTGCTCAAGTTCTAAAGTTAGAGTCTTCTTCAATACTTTATCAAAATAGACATGCTATTTTCCTTTGTCAGCTGCCGTCGGTTAGGGAAGAGTTGGTTCTACTAGAGGTGATGAAGCTGATGGAACATTGTCAGCAGGAAAAGATGATGCTTGAGGAGCCTCTAGAGCTGGAGCAGGATTTTTTTGACCTTCTGAATAGTCTCTTAGGTAAGGTTTCCCAGACCGGGTACCAGTTAAGACTTCTTCTTCGAATACAGGTTTGAAGGACACCATATTGCAACTCTTTGCCAGAATCTTGTTTTTGGAATGTTTCTTTTAGCAAGATAAAGAGTTTGTCTTGTAACCCAAACCAACCCGAGATTGGTTGTGAGAAAGACATAGGGAAAGTGGTACAGGAGATCCCTTTCCATGGTTTAAACCAGAGGCCTTTTGTAGATCATATCCCATTTTTGTTATTAGTTCACGAGACTGTGTACTATACAAATGGAAAGCTGGTTGATATTTAGCTTCTGACTTTGATAATGTTGTCTCAGTAGGAAAAAAAGAAGGATTATCTGCTGCCGAGATGAAGATAGCAGTTAGAGGTGGAAGACAATGTTCACCCAACCAAATTATATGACATGATTTATATTTAGTGGCCTTCTTAGACTTAGTGGAGAAAGACGGTATTTCGAAGTCAGCCACTAAATCTGGATGGATCCACATAATTTCCTCTTTATCAGTAGACAAGGGAACAAGACCATCAGTTCGTGTAGGTAGAAGATTAAAAAACTCTAGAGTAGTTCTCGGGATAGGGATGACGTCGTCCTGCACAAGTTGAGCCAGAAAATCTCCAAACTGTAGAGAGACGACGTTAGCTGTTACAGTTTTTTCGTCTTGTTGGAGAGTGATTACACCAGAATTGACCATCTCCTAAATTTTATCTTTGAGCACGTAGCATGCTCGAGTTGGATGTCCAAAAAATCTATAGTAAATACAATATTTAGGATGGTTAGTCTTACCAACTTCCTCTGGCCGTTTTGCTTCTGGCAGTGAAGTTTATTGCTCTTGATCAGACAATCAAAGATACTCATGATATCATCTTCATCAAAAGAGTATTCTTCTTTTGGACGTGGTACCCTTTGTGGTGGTGCTGTTGTGGTATATTGGCTGACTTACATTGATAGCTAGAGCTTCTTTGCCTTTGAGATTAATAGCCAGAGTCTCCTAGCGTGTTCATTTTTGTCAAGATTAGGCATCTGAATACCTAATTGTTTGAACTTGTCAGCGCTCTCTTCTGCTGCTTTGGCGTTCACTATGAAGGAAGGCCAGTACTGGAACTGTGTTGATCCTGTCCACATGCTGATTATAGGCAACATATTTGATTTGTAAGTGTCTATAGTCAAAGCATCTGGAGTTTTAAGAGGCATTTTGAGTGCTTCACGGCGGAATTGTTCAATGAAACGTTCAGTAGTTTTATGATGTCATTGTTTGATTTTGATGAGAGCAGACATAGTCATGTCGTTGGTTCTCTCATAAAATTATTCCAAGAATATTTGTTTGAAGCCAGAGAAAGAGGCTATACAACCATCTGGTAAACTACGATACCAGTCATATGCTACACCAGCTAAATAGCCGACAAATACTCTAGTAAGAAGAGCATCATTTGGTTGAAGTTGATCAGTAATTACTTCAAAGTGATTGAGGTATTGACTTGGAGATGTGCTGCCATCAAACAGCATAATAGTAGGGGTTTGTATTTAGGAGGAAATTGGACTTCTTTCCATTCTATGGGGTAGGGCTGTTTGATCCCAAGCTTCTGCAGGCCATCTTTCTGTTTGAAAGCTTCCAATTGAGTACGTAAAAGTTTTACGACCAGTTGTTGACTTTCGTCTTGGTCGTTCATATCGACTGTTCTTCTTAGCTATTGGATAGTCCTTATTTATATGTCAGGTCTGTTTGCATCCATAGCATATTGTTTCTTCTTCATTTCTTTCTTAGATGTCTTTCTTCTTTCGGTTTGATTTCTCAAACCTGAAGACCTTTCTGAAGTTTTTGACCAGTAGGGCTTGTTCATCACCATCTGGCTCTTCATCATCTGTGTCTTCAATAAAGAATCTTTAGCTTGTACTTTGAAGGCGATAGATTTTTCTGTTGGGTAGCCTCTTCAAAGTCTTATAGGTCAAGCTCATGAGT
Source organism: Iris pallida (assembly GCA_029216955.1). NCBI lineage: Eukaryota > Viridiplantae > Streptophyta > Magnoliopsida > Asparagales > Iridaceae > Iris > Iris pallida. The sequence goes on from JANAVB010030818.1 coordinate 5,004,084, forward strand.
CATGAGTTTACCCATCAGCATCTCTAGTGACATTATGGCAAGATTGTTTCCTTTAATGATTGTTGTTGCCTTCGGGTTCCAATTTTTGGTCAGTCCTCTGAGCACCTTCCTGATATTTTTATGGTTACTGTAATCTTTACCAAGAGAAGATAGAGGATTAGTTATATCTCGAAAACGTGTGAACAATTGTGTGATTGACTCATTTGGCTTCATCTTGAAAGCCTCATTCTCTTGTATTAGTTTGCTGGTCTTGGATTCCTTCACTTGTGAAGTTCCTCCATTAGTTACCTCAAGAAGTTTCCAGATTTTGTGTAAAGTGTTGCATGTAGATACTCTATTGAACTCAGTCTTATCAATAGCAAAAATAGTGCTTTGAATGCTCTTGCGTCAAGACTACTTGTCTTCTCTGAATCCGTGTATCTATCATTTAGTTTGTCCACAAGATTACCATCAATCACTATTCTTGGTAGCTTTTTTAGCCATCTATAACTATCGACCAAAGATCTAAGTTAAGTGATTTTAAAAAGAAACTAATTCGTATTTTCCAATATGTATAGTTTGTTCCATCAAATAGTAGGGGTCTATTTGTGGATTGCCCTTCACCTGTGAATATAGATTTCACGGCTGCTATATATATATATATATATATATATATATATATATATATATATATATACACTCTAGAGTGTTATATTTGTATATAGCTTACTCTGATACTAATTGTAGGAAAATTGAGCACCTCTAGAGGGGGGTGAATAGAGTGCGTATGTGCAGCAAAAATATAATCACCAATTAAAAAATTCTAAGCAGTATCACAGGTGTATAGTAATGAGCAAACTATGAAATTTAAATGCAAAGAGTAAAGAGCATCAGAAAGCAAACTCATGACATAACAATGTATACTGGTTTTCCTTTGAGAGGACTAGTCCATTCTTGAGTACTCTTACTCGATGTTAATCCACCATGGCACAAGGTTTAACCAAGCGCTTGAAGTTTCTTACAACCACAGTTTTTTATCTGAAGGACTCACAACTTCGAATACGACAAACATGAAAACTGGAACGTTTTTGGAGACCTTCTTTACAACTCGAACAACCAAACACTAAATTGAAACGAAATGGCGCTTGGCTTGGTTAGGAGTATTTAAAGGCTAGATATGAAAGTTAATAACTCTAGAATGCTTTTAAATAAAGAGAGAAGAGAGGAAGGAATGAATGATTTGGAATGGAAAGTTCTCCTCTATTTATAGCATTTTTTAGGGCATAACTCGACATGAGTTCGGATCCATAAATTTTGTAATTTAAAAAATGCTTACAGATATTTAAGAAGACTAAACTGTTCTAGAAACAGACTAGTAGAACTCGGGCAGAGTTCGGGCCAAACTCGGTTAGGGTTCTTATGTGAATATCTGCGTCAATAATATATATGCTTTTTGTATGGTTATTTGATATGGGATTGATATAAGATTGGGTATAGGAATTGATATACGATTGGATATATTGGTAGGATCATTTTGGACGATGGAGTTCAGTATAGAAAGCTGGTTGCCAATCCGATCATTTTTCCTAGACACAAAAAAAGGAAAATACAGAATAAAATAAAAAACAAATCTTGATCTGCATCTGTAGTTTTTGTACGACGAAGACGACGAGTAGTAGCTTGTTGGAAGTAGATGTTCTGTTCTTGTACCTGTAATATATTATTTGTGTATCGACCAAAGTTTATATTGATTAACAAAATCAGGTATGACTATGACCAATGGGCCAACAAATTGGTGGGTTGTCAGTACACAGCCGTACTGGTGGAGGGCATCTCCCCCATCCATACAAAACCAATACGTTAATTTAGTGAATGCAACTTATTCTTTTGTAGTCTTTCTAATCTTGTCTTAGGATCAATTTCAATACTTAGCCTCCAGGCCTACTCTTGTTACAACTAATGTGATAGTGCTCCAAATCTTTGTAACCATGAAACAAAACCCATTTGTGCAACATCATGGCCGTGCCTCGCAACAACGTGAATCATACTATTTTACTTGCCCTTTTAAATGACTTAAACATGAACTCATAAACTTGTGCCAATGACTCAAACACCCGATGCCACATCTCGTGCCGAAACACGTGTCTCTGCTAAAGCCAAATCTTAGGCTCTATAATTATTATGTTACAAATCGTGCACATATTTTTTGACTCATTCGTGTCATGCTTACACTTCTTGTAACTCAACCGACACCGTGCATACACTTTCGACTCAATCCTACGGCATGCACACAGATTACCGCAAATACACCAACTCAATCTATATAAAAGGTTACTAGCATCATAAGCTATCCATGGACTATAGTCTGGCATAGACGAGGTCGATCGGCGCGGGTAGTAAGCCCCTTCGAAAGCCTCGAATCGTCGGTGTAGTAAAATCCAACACAACTATCATGTTTACTCCTAGGTTGGAACGGTCCTGTGGCCCCACGTTGTCGTCCGAGGAACCATCACCCTTACGGACAAGTTGTCTAATGACCATGCAGGACTCGACTCAACTTATCATCCTACACAGTCATCATATTTTCCAGTGTTACATTTTATTTCGTACTACGTTCGAGACTCCCAAACAAGGGACCACCTCGACGACAAACGGTCGCGTAAACTTTCGATGTTACCTTTCAAACCCAGAAATGGCTACTGCATAGCCTTCCAGTCTAACTTGTACAAAATGTGTTCCATAAAGTTCTATAGATCGTGTCATACTCTATATGACAACTGTGAGACTGTGGGACATCACTAAAATTAGTTGTGAAACCATGGAAAAGTGCACGTACTCAACTTGAATAACCATTTTCTTTGAGTACCTTAACTCATGCCATGAACCGTATGGCCCATATTGGAATTGTGGGGGCGCGCATGCTATGAAAGTAATACGACCGTGGGAACATCTAGGCAATGACTGCAAGTCTTTAGTTTATGTGCCAGTATAAATGTGACATACTTTGCCCATGTCTTCTCTATTTTACCCAAGCCATGAGATCGAAGGACTGAGTGCCAACTTTGATAGCCATCGTGGAGTGATATCTAGGCAACAAGTTAACCATTCCATGTTCTTGACACATTTGATATAATGGGATTATTCCATTAGCTATATGGATTCATTTATTTTATTAGCATCCTACTCAGTATAATTAAAAACTTTCATTTATTAGTGTGGATGTAAAATCCCTAAATTTCTACTATTTTTTAAAATAAATTGGTACTGATTTTTATTTTGTATTTGTACGTCGCGTAGTTGCATTGTACATCGCGCACGAAATTTTGTTTTTTGTAATTGCTCGACGAGTGCGAATATATGCGAGCGTACATATTTTTAGAAACATATTTTTTTATTTTTATAGTTTCAAAATAATATATGTAATAATTATTTTAGCTATCATCCCAATATTTCCAAGTCCATTATTTTATTTATTTTACTTGTAAAAAGTCTTTCGTTTATAACAGTTAGTAATAATAAATAATATTCTTTGTGCATACATATATATTTCATAAATATTTTATTAGAATTATTTTTAAATAATAATATAATTTTTGAAATTATTATTATTAGTATTTTAGAAAATATATTTTGAAATTATTGTGGCAATTTAAATCTTTGATTAGAATTTATGGATTTGATTTAAATAGTTTAAATTTAAAGATAGAATTTATATTGAGTTTAGATTATCTAGATTTAAATTGGAATTTAATTTGAATTTAAGATTTGATTTTATTGATTTAAATTTAATAATTGAATTATCTAATTGGGTTTAAATAAATCATAATCCTTATCCAACTGGAAATTTTCACCTCCTATATAAGGAGAGGTACTCATCCATAAAATTATACCATCATCTCCAAATATTTCTCTACCAGGTTTTGTGCATCGTGTCTGTGTTCATCTATTCTTATTCCATTATTTATACATATACTATATCGCCGGTCGTGTTCGACATCCCGAACACGACGACCTGACCATCTAAACATAACCTTGACCATAATCCTAAATCTATCTAGCCGTGGCCGCAGCTGTGGACCACCATGCGCTGAGCTACCCATTTCTCCTCCCTGTCATGAGCATCGCCAAAAATTTCTCCTATGTCGCAACCCCGCCATAGTACGACTGCCCCTGCCAATCGAATACCGCCTAGCATCCCCTGACGACCACTCCTGGTCGCACCCCTGCCGGCAACCACCAGAGACCCAAAAGCCTACCAACCACTGACCAACCCAACGGGGACCGGCACCACCACGACCCAGCACTCCAAATTCTAGCACTCGCATACCACCACCACCATCGCCATTATCACAACCACCGTAGCAATTATCACAACCACCGCCGCCATTAACACAACCACCACCACCACCGAACCCCTCGCCGTCGGCGACCCCATCAACCAGCGTCCCCCACCAGAAAACTCACGACATCCCACCACCATCACCCATAGAAGAGGAAGGATGAGAAACCCTAACCTGACCGGACTACGTGCTCCATTGTACCGGTTCGAATACCCCGTGCTCTGTTGCGCCGGTTCGTCACACCCCGAGCTCACCCCTTCCTCTTCGCTCCTCCGCGAGGCCGCCGCGCCAATACTGAACGCGCGCCGCCCCACCACGACGAGCGACGGCGATTTCCACGCCGCCTCCAGCCGCCGTCACCTACCATCTCGTCGTGACCTCCGACCTGCCGCCGACGATCGGGTCCCAGCCCCCGCATGCGTCACCGACTCCGCACGGAGCAGCACAATGGCGAGCTCCGGCCGAGATCCCTCTGAACCCCTTTTCTACTCCTTCCTCCCGCGCCAACCGACGCCGACCTGACCCACGACGCTCCCGCTGCCCCCTATTTCCATTTCTCTGCCGATCTCGAGCTCCCTCTCTACTTCTATTCTCCCGCCTTCACTCTCTGTCCCTCTCGACCTCTCCATCGTCTCCGTCCCGAACCCTCTCTGCTTGGTCTCTCTCCTGCTCCCCTCTCTCTCCCTCTCCATTAATTCTTTCCTTTCTTTTTTTATTAGTTACTCTCTCTCTCCCACTCTCCTGGAGAAAGGAAATGGTTCTCCTTTCCTCTCTTTCATCCACGCATTCCTTTTTGTTTTCTTTTCTCTCTCGTATAGGAAACAACAGTATACTGTTGTTAAAGACCATCTCCTCCTCGATTTTCTAACTCTTCCTCGATTTTCGTTTTTATTATTTTATGTATAATATACATAAAGAAAGAGTTAATGCTAACAGTTATTATTTTATAAAAACTTATAATGGAAGCACTCACTTCTTATATATTTACTATTAGCATTATTAAAATTAACTTTGCTATTATTAGTATTAATGTTATACAGTACAAAATATTATGATATTTCTACTGATTATATAGTTAATTTTACCTTTATTATTATAGTTATTATTATCACTTGTCTTATTATTATATTATTTATTATTATTATTATTAGTGTCATTAGTTTTACTATTTTTATAAATATATATAATTAATATTTCCACATTATATAGTGATGGAATATTATTTCGGGCTTGGCCCTATGTCTACATGTAATTTTAAACTAGACTGCAAAGGTTAAAAATATATATTATTATATTATTTTTATTTGAAAAATAGCTTTTAAAAATAGCTTTTTACCTAAAATCATATTTTGACTGATTTGTATTTTTAGCGCTAAAATAATTTTTCTATAACTTTCAAGTATTTACTTAAAACTATTTTCCTAAATTTCCAATTATTCATCTATAATTATTTTTACTAGTAGAATATAGTTTATAATATTATACGTAATTTTAAATGATTTCTAATTGCTATAACTATTTTCTGGAAATATTTATAATATTTATTTTACCAATTTCTTTGAATATCTATTCTTGTCCATGACTAAATCCTATTATTCATGTTTCCTCACCAATTCTATCCTTCCTCCTGTCAACCCAAACTAATTTGACCCTTTTGGACCCAATGGAACTGTCCGTGCCACCATCAGAGGTCACCTTGTGTAGTTGTTAAACGAAGTCACAGTTCATGCCACATTGAGCATTATAGCACACCAGGAGTACTACCAGGCAAGACCTCTTGCCTTTACTGTTTAATTTCTTGCTCAGTATTATGCATGTTTTATTTCTTATAAGTTGTTCTTTCAAAGCCATATGTAGTTGCAAATTACTATACTTCAGTTTTCTTTATGCATTTGGCATAGAGTTAAGGGACCACCTTTGTTTGTGCCGTATTCATTGGCCCGACACCTGTGTGCCACGATGTCACGTGTCTCATATAGATTCGGACTTGCGTACCGACCGTACATCAGTGCGTACATGACGAGCGTTAGGATATAAATGCTAATATAATTGCCTAGAAGACTTAGCAGTTGTTAGAAATATCGTGGTATGGATTCAGTACGAGTAGTGCATGGGAAGGGGGAAGACAGTTATTAGGCGCAGGAGCTTTCACACATTTACTTTTCTCTAGCTACCATTAGTGACTCAGCCGAGAGCTAGTGTGCCATACATTTATTTACTTTTCTTTAGATGCCACTAGTGCCTCGGTTGAAACACAAATGTGCCGTACATTTACTTTCCCCTAGATACCGTTAGTGACTCACCCGAGATACTAGTGTGCCGTACATTTATTTATTTTTCTCTAGATGCCACTAATACCTCGGTTGAAACGCTAACGCGCCGTGTTTCTAGTCTCGGAAGCCCTTGTGTGGAACGTTGTCTTCAAAGTACATTTTTACATAGAATGGTTAAGGACCTTTTATCTGTCTAGTCATATATACTTTTCTGTTGGGCTTTTATTATTCAGTTTAGGGCATGATATTATGTGTCTTGTTACGTCCCTCTGAGGACCTGGTTATCTCGCCAGGTGTGTGCTCTTGTCTTTCGCATGTGTTCTAGCCGTGTCCATGATCAACTCTATTTCTTCGAGGATGATTGCACTTTGATCGTCTTCGCTTCGCTCGCCAAACTCTTTCTTTTGTTACGTATTTCTTTTCATAGTTGGTAGTGGATTTTTCTCCGCCCAACTACATGTACCAATGATAATTCATAGTTGATCATATGACATCTTTTATTTTTTATTTTGTGGATGAGATTAGTTAGCCTTGGTTTTACTGTATTTACAGCTTATCTATACATACGAGGATTCCATATATTGGTGCATACTTTGTACGTATACAGCTGGCATGTCTATGTTCCTAGTCCTATATATTTTAGGACTGGCGTGTTACATGTTTTTGTGGTGGCCCATGCAGGTCAAGATAAATTGTTTGGTTACTTTACCGTACCAAATAAGCCTGCATAATAGGATTAGAGTTTAGGATCTCATCCACATATTTGACCTCCTTCCTCGATTTCGATTTTGAAACTCTTGCTTGACTCCATGATTAGCATCTTACTTGATCCCCTCTACCATAAACTTTTATCCTTCTTCTGTGCTTGATATTGGTTAGGAAGATACCCATACTAGGTAGATATGACTCTTTTGTCCCAAGACACCATTAGTTTAATTCTTTTAAATTGGGTAGAATGCCTTGTGACCTAGCAATCCTTTTGTCCTTGTGACCTATATTCACAAGTTTACTTACATTAATTTTAGAATTTAGAGGATCCTAACCCACCTAGCCAACCAAGGACTTGGACAAGAAGACTATAGGACGACTATATAGAGACCAACACAGGATAAGAATTAGAATCGTTTAAACTAATTTTGCTTTCTTTCAATCTTAATCTCTCGTGCCTATGTTTTTTCCATCTTAACTAATGATGCTAATATAGCCTCGTTTTTGCAAGCCAATTCTTTATCGAGCTTGATCAAGGCATATGCTATTAAGCGACCGCTTACTAACGTATTGTCTACTCAGAACCAGTGCATGATGGTATGATCAACCTAGTGCACTTTGGTTCTCTTTTATATATCATTCTACGTGGATGGGACATAGCTAAACTTGCCCTCTAGAGTCCCATCCGCGACTGCCTTGGCAACTCCTTTTGAATTATTCGATCGCCTTTGAACCACGTATTCGTATTCGATAACGCCTCCTTCGAACTCTATATTGCTTTCGCCTTCACCTATTTTAGAATGACGAAAGCGTTGTACTAGAACTTCCTCTAGCCTGTCTATCAATTGTGACCATTATCACTCGATGTTGCTATATCTTTACCCTAAACTACTCGTCCATTTCTCGGCCCTATCATGACCTTCTAATCGCTTAATTTAGGAGTGAATCTAATTCGTTCTCTTAATCGTGCCCTCAACCTAGTCTTAAGAAACCATAACTTTAAGGTCTCTAATTTATTTTCCCTTGTTACCATAATATACTTTATTGCCTGTTATCTTATTTTAACTTTAACCCTTACTCATTTCCTTCTTGCGCTAACCCATGATTATCATCGCCATTATTGAAATCACAATTTTCTAATGCATGTTTGCATTGAACATCGTTTCTTTGCTTCGTCCAATGATTTGATCGTATTTTATTGTCGATATACCCTTATACCTTCTCACCCCCTATAAATTCTTAATTTTGAGGACGAAATTCTTTTAAGTTGGGTAGGATGTAAAACCCCTAAATTTCAACTATTTTTTAAAATAAATTGGTATTGACTTTTATTTTATATTTGTACGTCGCGCGCAAAATTTTGTTTTTCGTAATTGCTCAACGAGTGCGAATATGTGCGAGCATACATATTTTTAGAATTTTATTCTATTTTTATAGTTTTAAAAAAAATATATGTAATAATTATTTTAGCTATCATACCAATATTTTCAAGTCCATTATTTTATTTATTTTATTTATAAAAAGTTTTTTCGTTTATAACAGTTATTAATAATAAATAATATTCTTTATGCATGAATATATATTTCATAAATATTTTATTCAAATTATTTATAAATAATAATGTAATTTTTAAAATTATTATTATTAGTATTTTAGAAAATAAATTTTGAAATTATTGTGTCAATTTAAATCTTTGATTAGAATTTACGGATTTGATTTAAATAGTTTAAATTTAAAGATTGAATTTATATTGAGTTTAGATTATATAGATTTAAATTAGAATTTAATTTGAATTTAAGATTTTATTTTATTGATTTAAATTTAATAATTGAATTATCTAATTGGGTTTAAATAAATCCTAATCCATATCAAACTGGGAATTTCCACCTCCTTTATAAGGAGAGGTACTCATCCATAAAATTGTACCATCATCTCCCAATATTCCTCCACAAGGTGTTGTGCATCGTGTCTGTGTCCATCCATTCTTATTCCATTATTTATACATATACTTTATCACCGGTCGTGTTCGACATCCCGAACACGACGACCTGACCATCTAAACCTAACCCTGACCATAATCCTAAATCTATCTGGCCGTGGCCGCAACCGCTGACCACCACGTGCTGATCCACCCACTTCTCCTTCCTGTCATGAGCATCACAAAAAATTTCTCCTATGTCGCAACCCCGCCATAGTCCGACTGCCCCTGCCAACCGAATACCGTCCAGCCTCCCCTGACGACCACTCCTGGTCGCACCCCTACCGGCAACCACCAGAGACCCAAAAGCCTACCAACCACTGGCCAACCCGACGACGACCAACACCACCCTGACCCAGCACTCCAAATTCCAGCACTCGCATAACATATTCACCACCGCAGACACCACCATCTCCATTATCACAACCACCGCCGCCATTATCACAACCACCGCCGCCATTAACACAACCACCACCACCACCGAACCCCTCGCCGCCGGGGACCCCATTAACCGGCGTCCCCCACCAAAAAACTCATAACACCCCACCACCATCATCCATAGAAGAAGAAGGATAGAAAACCCTAACCTGACCGGACTCCGTGCTCCGTCGCGCCGGTTCGAACACCCCGTGCTCCGCAACGCCGGTTCATCGTACCCCGAGCTAACCCTTTCCTCTCCGCTCCTTCGCGAGGCCGCCGCGTCAGTACCGAACGCACGCCGCCCAACCACGACGAGCGACGACGATTTTTGTGCCGCCTCCTGCCGCCGTCACCCACCATCTCGCCGCGACCTCCAACCTGCCATCGACGATCGGGTCCCAGCCCCCGCATGCGTCGCCGACTTCGCACGGAGCAGCACTCCGGCGAGCTCCGGTCGAGATCCCTCTGAACCCCTCTTCTCCTCCTTCCTTCCGTGCCGACCTGCGCCGACCTAACCCACGACGCTCCCACTGTCCCCTCTTTTCATTTCTCCGCCGATCTCGAGCTCCCTCTCCGCTTCTATTCTCCCGCCATCACTCTCTGTCCCTCTCAACCTCTCCATCGTCTCCGTCCCGAACCCTCTCTGCATAGTCTCTCTCATGCTCCCCTCTCTCTCCCTTTCTATTAATTCTTTTCTTCCTTATTTTATTAGTTACTCTCTCTCCCACTCTCTTGGAGAAATGAAATGGTTCTCCTTTCCTCTCCTTCATCCACTCATTCCTTTTTATTTTCTTTTCTCTTTCGTATAGGAAACAACAGTATGCTGTTGTTAAAGACCATCTCCTCCTCGGTTTTCTAACTCTTCCTCGATTTTTTTATTATTATTTTATGTATAATACACATAAAGAAAGAGTTAGTGCTAACAGTTATTATTTTATGAAATCTTATAATGGAAGCAGTCACTTCTTATATATTTACTATTAGCATTATTAATATTAACTTTGTTATTATTAGTATTAATGTTATACAGTACAAAACATTATGATATTTCTACTAATTATATAGTTATTTTTACCTTTATTATTATAGTTATTATTATCACTTGTCTTATTATTATATTATTTATTATTATTATTAGTGTCATTAGTTTTACTGTTGTTATAAATATATATAATTAATATTTCTAAATTACGTAGTGATGGAATATTATTTTTGGCTTGGCCCTATGTCTACATGTAATTTTAAACTAGACTTCAAAGGTTAAAAAAAAATATTATTATATTATTTTTATGTTAAAAATAGCTTTTAGAAATAGCTTTTTACCTAAAAATCATATTTTGACTGATTTGTTTTTTTAGCGCTAAAATAATTTTTCTAAAACTTTCTTGTATTTACCTAAAACTATTTTCCTAAATTTCCAATTATTCATCTATAATTAATATTACTAGTAGAATATAGTTAATGCTATAACTATTTTCTGGAAATATTTATAATATTTATTTTACCAATTTCTTTGAATATCTATTCTTGTCCATGACTAAATCCTATTATTCATGTTCCCTCACCAATTCTATCCCTCCTCCTGTCAACCCTAACTAATTTGACCCTTCTAGACCCAATGGAACTGTCCGTGCGACCATCAGAGGTCACCTTGTGTAGTTGTTACCCGAAGTTGCAGTTCATGCCACATTGATCATTGCGGTACACCAGACGTACTACCAGACAAGACACCTTGCCTTTACTATTTAATTTCTTGCTCAATATCATACATGTTTTATTTCTTATAAGTTGTTCTTTCAAAACCATATGTAGTTGCAAATTACTATACTTTTGTTTCCTTTATGCATTTGGCCTAGAGTTAAGGGACCACCTTTGTTTGTGCCGCATTCATTGGCCCGACACCTGTGTGCCAAGATGTCACGTGTCTCATATTGATTCGGACTTGCGTACCGACCGTACATCGGTGTGTACAGGACGAGCGTCAGGATAAAACTGCTAATATAATTGCCTAGACGACTTAGGGTTATTAGAAATATCGTGGTGTGGATTCAGCATGAGTAGTGCATGGGGAGGGGGGAGACATTTTTAGACGCAGGGGTTTTCACATATTTACTTTTCTCTAGCTGCCATTAGTGACTCAGCCGAGAGCTAATGTGCCGTGCATTTATTTACTTTTCTCTAGATGCCACTAGTGCCTCGGTTGAAACACAAATGTGCCTTGCATTTACTTTCCTCTAGCTGCCGTTAGTGACTCACCCGAGAGGCTAGTGTGCCGTGTATTTATTTATTTTTCTCATGATGCCACTAGTACTTCGGTTGAAACGCTGACGCGCCGTGTTTCTAGTCTCGGAAGCCCTTGTGTGGAATGTTGTCTTCAAAGTACATTTTCACATAGAATGGTTAAGGACCTTTTATCAGTCTAGTCATATATACTTTTCTGTTGGGCTTTTATTATTCAGTTTAGGGCATGATATTATGTGCCTTGTTACGTCCCTCTAAGGACCTAGTTATCTCGCCAGGTGTGTGCACTTGTCTTTCGCAGGTGTTCTAGCCGTGGCCATGATCATCTCTGTGTCTTCGAGGATGATTGCACTTTGATCGTCTTCGCTTCGCTCGCCAAACTCTTTCTTTTGTTACGTATTTCTTTTTATAGTTGGTAGTGGATTTGTCTCCGCCTAACTGCATGTACCAATGACAATTCATAGTTGATTATATGACATCTTTTATTCTTTTATTTTGTGGATGAGATTAGTTAGCCTTGGTTTTACTGCATTTATAGCTTATGTTTACATACGAGGATTCCATATATTGGTGCATACTTCATATGTATACAGCTGGCATGTCTATGTTCCCAGTCCTACGTATTTTGGGACATGGGTGTTACAGTGAAGGCCAAGCTGGGGGAAGTTCATCAATGCTACCCACCTGAACGAGGTATTGTCTCGACCAAACGAGACTTCGACCAAGCCGTTTCATGGTTAAATCCAAATACCATTGCATTTTAATTCCTCCGGGTGAACTGAACGGAACGAGGCACTACATAATACACCACTCAAAAAAAGTTTCATCTTCAAAACTTAGTGAGTACATACTCATCAATTCTATCATTTGCAAGTAACTCGATCTCACATGGCGTACAGTAAAATCTCTTGAACACACTTCCTATACGTTTCATCGATCAAAGTCGCGCTCCTAGCCTTAATCAATTTCATCGAATAACTAAGTCATTCTTAGACAACCGAATTAGTGCGCAACACAATTCCTCAACTCATGTTTTTATTCACATTACGCTTCACGATGCTACATTTCAAAGCACGGGGTAACATATACTCGTCGCACACATGGGCACTTAATTCTAGGATAATCCTACCCAAGCGATAGTCCTTAATTCTCCAAACCAAAAAATAACCAAGTCTTTCTCCTTTCGAAACCCAGTGTTACCCCTAATTTAAATCCAACTAAAAATATTTTCAAGTCTTTACGTCAATTTTCCAACCGCTCTTCAAACCTGACTGCATTAATGCCTCAATCAAAATCACCTGCATCGATACTCAATTTTTGTTAACCAATTTTAACTATCTTTCGAAGTTATCGTTCGTATCGTCTATGTTCTACCTTTCGAAGTTTTCTAAACCCTTTGAACAATCAATCAAAATCTGAATCTTCTTATAATGCACATCTCGAATGCGCTCTTTACGCTCTTGCAAGTATGATTTTTTCAATCCTAATAATATATTTTCAATTCGACCAAGTAAACTTTTGGTTTTATTAAATCCTTGTCACGACCCGCACCTGGATATTTGAGCACGAGTACGTGGGCCACGCCCAGCCTACGCCGTAGTATCGACGGTAGAACGCTGTCAAGTGCCCAATACTATCTACACCATCTATATGATCCACAATCACACATGTACTCAAATTACATCACAAACAGCTAAGGAAGATATGAATAGGAAAGATATCAACAACACTGAAATAACAAAAATCTACAAATGAACATACATGACAAGAATGTATTGGAGACAAATTCGATAACGAAACATAAACCTAACCAAAGAATATGGCCTAGAGCTCTCCAGAGGTCAACTCAAGATCTAAAGTACATCAAGATCTATCATCATAAAGTCCAGGGTGTGGGGCATAGCATTACCTAAAAAATAGTTATCCAGTCAGGATTGGAGAGAAGTATATAACTCTAAAAGCAGTTTCATTGCATGGTAGGAAATGTATAACTCGTAATAAAATAATATACATGATGTACTGGAATAGAAATACAGAGAATAGCATAAAGAACATGTAAGAAAACTTAGTACATGAATAAGCTATAGAGAATATGCTAACTTGAAATAAATACTAAGTAATTTAGAGCACAAGACAGTTATGTGATTGGTTTAGGTTGTACATGATTATTCTACGGTAACTCGATTACACGTGAAAGGTATAATCGACATATGCATGATTATACTAAGGGATTTAATCGCATAACTACTTTTTACTCCCCCACCCCAATCAATACACATAGATCTAATCACGACATATTACGTACATGATTGTTATTTGTACATAAAGCACAAGTAAGAACATGAGAGTACATGAGAGCACATGAGAGTACATGAATAATATGAATACAAGGCGTACACTGTCACGACCCGCACCCTAGAGTAAGGGTACGAGAAGTGGGTACGTCCAGCCTACGCCGCAGTGTCGGCGGTAGAACGCTGTCCTAGGTCAATCATCTAACAATATAAAGGTACCTGTACAGTATATACTCTCCGAATGGAGGTGACATAACAGAATACAATCTCAATCACATCTAGGGCAGAAGAATAAAAGATAGATAGATAGACAGATGGTAACTCAAGAGACAGTACAAAAGATGAAATAAGTCTAAGTGTCTAGTATAAGATAACATCCAGAATGTCAACCCAATATACAAAATAAGTCTAAGAGTCTATATATCTCAACATCTCAAAATACAACTCAGAATGTGAGACAAAATGATAATATAGAAAAGTCTGTCTAACTAAACTAGCCTAGACTACTGGGGCAACATCCTCAGCTGCAGGTGGATCCTGCTGAGGGTCCACAACATAACTGTCATCTAGTCCTGCTCCATAATAGGTAGACACCAGGGCCTCATCCTCATCCTCTGTAATATTTTCAACGGGTCCAGTCAGGACAGGAACGAGCACAATACATCTCACGCAGTTCATAGTATGATAGGAAATATAAAGCATACAATAGAGTAAAATACAGGAACTGCTGAAGGAAGATACATGTAGTAAAATGGATAGCTGTAAAGGAAATATCTACTGTATATAGAGAACTGTAAGTGGCTAGTGATGTAGAGTACAAGATAGGCATGTGAATGGCTAGAATTTATACATGATTACACTACTGAGTTTGCACATGATTACACTACTTTGGAATTATTCACATGTCCACTTCTACTCCCCCGTTTCTCTAATTAATACACAAGGATCCATTCAGGTTATGTTAAGATTCGTGATAAGCCCATAAATGGGTGATATATGAGTGATTCATGAAGATTCATGAAGGCTCGGTGATCATGAGAGTACATGAGTCACTAGCTGATACATGAAGATACATGATAATAGAAGCGTGAGATACATGATGTAAGTGAAACACACGTGACAAAAGTATCTGATGCTCCCGAGAGGGATAACATCTCATGAAAAGATCCATATAGTACCAATCCGTGATAACAATCGTGTCAGCATCAAGTAAAGTAATCTAGAGCAAGAATATAAATCCTGGCAAGTATGAAACGGTCAGAGAATGTACTCGCCTGATAACTGAATGTCTGAAGAGGATATACTGCCTGAGGAGAGATGTATGGCTCCTAATCAGAGCAATACAAGTCACAATGTATCCAAAATGGTAAAAATAAGTATACAATGCATACTATATGATTCTAGGTCAATCTGGTCAAAAGTCAAACCTGGTCAACTCTAACAGTCAAACTAGGTCACAGGAAGTCAAACTAAGTCAAATAAGGTCAAACAAGGTCAAACTAGTCTAATCTAGGTTAAAGTCAACTCTTGGTCAATATTCTAGTCAAACTAGTCAAGTTATCTAGGGTTTAGTCAATCAATGGTCAGACTAGTCAAATACTAGTCAATATGGTCAAGCTAGGTCAAGTCTAGGTCAATCTAGACTATCTAAGGTACTATAACACAAGGTTAAGGTATAACCAATACCTACACAAGTATACCACATATAAATACATATATATATAATACCAACCTTAATCCTATATTCAAGCTAATCCCATATTCCAATCTCAAGTCATGACTCGACTCTAAGTATCTAACTTAACCCCATACATATCTTAATCTACATAGGTCTTTCCACAAAACCTAAGTCACAATAATATACTCATATATAGGTCAAACCTAAACCAACTAGTTAATAGCCTCGGGTTTAGTCAAATCTTAGTCAACAAGTCCTTCTATGTTCATCCAAGCCATCTCTAGGTCAATTAGGTCATGGTTGACCTATAGTTGACTTTGGTCAACAATGGTCAATTATCTAGTCAACTAGGTCTACTAGTCAAGTTAGGTCAAACATGGCCAGACTAGTTAAACTAGTCATTTTAGGTTAATCCTAGTCAATTCTAGGTTAATTAGGTCAAGTTTTGACCTAAGGTTGACTTTGGTCAACACTAGTCAAACAAGGGTCATTAAGGTACCTAGGTCAAGGGGTCATTAAGACAAATTAGGGTCAACCCCCAATTTGGCCATAGGCTAATAATTAGGTTCCATAGGCTAATACCATTTAGGTTTCTATCTTTATAAAATATATATATATATATATATATATATATATATATACATATTTTATATATATATATATATATATATATATATATATATACACATATATATATATATAACTTTAGATAGATATATATATATATATACAACATAACTACATAGGCCTATAGCTTATGTAATACTCATATACTATATAGTATTATATTTAGACACAATATATAATCTAATACAAATATATATAACATATATATATATATATATATATATATATATATATATATATATATATTATACATATATATACAAACTTATATATCTATAATACATATATAGAGAGAGACGGGAAAAAGGGAGGGTGCATGAGAGAGAGGGATAGAAATAGAGTGTGAGAGAGAGAGAGAGGGTGATATTGCTACAAGGGGGCATTGTGTGTACACAGAGAACAGGGGGGAGGGTGTTTCCAGATTTCTGGAACCCAGAAATCAACACGCACACAACTAGGTTCCATGGTACCTAGATGCATGCAACTATGAAGAGAAAACACAATATTAATGGGTTTTAGGACATGTTACCTATGAATGCAAAATCCTCAATAATAGGCCTATTTGAATGAAAAACCCCCTTCAACTCCCAATGTCCAAAGCTCCACAAATCCTTGCTAGCAAGCCATAAGTAGTATCCTCTAGTGTAGGGGAGTCCAATGCAAAAGACTAGACCCAATTTGGTGTTAAAATGGTTAAATGGTGAAGGGTTGAAGTTGTAGGGAAAACTAGGTTTTTTGGGTGTAATAGAAGGGAGGCTTTTTATGAGGGGGTGTGATTATATAGAGGGGGGTAGGGTGTTGGCTTCCATGGGGGGTAGGGTAGATATTTAGGGTCCCCTCCACCTTGCTAACTTAGCCCCTAAGGCTTTGACTAAGGGAATAGATATTTAGGTTCTAAAAAATCTAAAAAGTAAGATATCTAGATATTTATCAAACCTAGATATTTCTAAAATAAAGTTAACATCTAACATTAGTCTTCTAGGTTAGTGGCTAACCTCTGGATTAGTGCTAAACTACGTTAGAAGCTAACATGACACAAATCAACTAATTAAATAATAATAAATCACATAAATCCAAATAATTCCAAATAAATCCTAAAAAATTACCAAAATACCCTTTAGGCTAAAAAAGTGCTAAAATGGTATCCTAATCACTTGGTTAGGCTTACATGGTCATGGTAGTCTCTAGGTTATAAAATCTCTAGAGTTTACACTAGGGTTATACTAGTAAAATCACAAAGTCATAACTCGTGACTTAGAAAATAGTTTTAATTAACTAAAAATCACCAAAAATCATATCATGACTAAAATACCATTAATAAATAATAAAAATAATAAATTTTCAAAAATACCACAATTTCAGAAAACTGGGTGTTACAAGTCTACCCTCCTTAAAATAATTTCGTCCTCGAAATTTAGATGGTCGTACTCCTTCTAAGTCAAACCTCCAACAATCAGGATCGAAGCTACTACCTAGTGTAGGCCTTAAAAATGAAAGTCATGCTGAGTTGATCGGAACTGAGTCTGAAAGTCATGCTAAGTTGATCAGGACAATATTAAAAAAATCACGCTGGGAGACAGCTCATTATTTTGTCAGAGTGTCATTATGACTGACAGCATGACAGTCGAAGAATGTCTTCTCGTATGCCACGTATGCACGGAACTCGAGAGATCACAGCCGACTATTGCATGACTTTTGAAATCTTCTTCAGCAAGACTCAGCCTTCACCAAGTTGGCGTACCAAAAGAGCTTCTTGTCATTTAATGCGACTGACAAAGCAATCACTGTCAGAGATTTTGTGTCAGTCGAGGCACGTCGAATCAAGACAGCTGGCAGTTCTGCCTCAATCTTGCGTATATTTTGAGCCTTCTGGCTCAAGTCTGCGTGTATTTTGAACTTATATGTTCCTTCCTCAAGTCTGCGTGTATTTTGAGCTTTTTACCTCAAGTTTGCGTGGATTCTGAAGTTTTATGCCCCACATCTGCGTGGATTTTGAAGCTTTCTGACCCAAGTCTGCGTGGATTGTGAAGCTTTTTGCCCCAAGCCTGCGTGGATTCTGAAGCTTCTTACCCCAAGTTTGCGTGGATTTTGAAGCTTTCTGACCCAAGTCTGCGTGGATTTCATCAAATTGGAGTACGTGGCAGCCATGCCACTGATCTCTCGTATGCGTGTCCTGTAACTTGCATACGACTCATGCATGATTGCCATGTGTCCAACAGTTACAGGCCACGTCCAGTAACTGCTCATAACCTTGCGTATGTTAGATCCTGCATGATTTTCAACTAGGCACAGGCTGTGAAGACAGTTATCCTTTCAGTTATTTTTGACTCTATAAATAGAGTTCTTTTTCTCATTCATTGTACAGATACATAGTTATCTAACTTACTGTCAAAATTTTGAGAGCTTTTCTTCTTCGCATAGTCCAAAGGATAAAGCGATCGTCTTCTAGATCGGATTCCTACAGTTGTAATTTTCTCAGATACACAATAAATAAAGTGAATTTATTTATGGAAAACAAATTGGCAACTCTGCTGGGGAAAACCATCTCCTCTTCTGAGATGGCAACAACTCAATGCGACACTTCGTCAGTCGGCTCGACGAAGAAGGTGATATCGATCCAATTTGATCAACTCGCCTACGAAGAAATGCAGCGGGCTAAGGGTGGCAAGCCCACTTCAGCCTCCATCACCACTGCCAAGTCGAAGGGACGCTCTGTCTATGTCCCTAAGAATCAGTTGGCAGCCAATGGTGAAGTCTTTGCCATAGTGTTTACTCCTAACACTGGCAAAGACTCTACTGCAAGCACGCACACTCTTGTGCGCTCAAAGATGACAGCATTCAAAAGTCATGCTGACAGTATTGGCTCCTTAGTCAAGTCTGTTCCAGCGTGCAATCCAGCCTTCAAAAGTCACGCTGACAGTACTGGCTCCGTAGCCAAATCTGTTCCAGCATACAATCTCACATTCAAAAGTCACGCTGACAGTACTGGCTCCTTAGCCAAATCTGTTCCAGCATGCAATCTCACATTCAAAAGTCACGCTGACAGTATTGGCTCATTAGCCAAATCTGTTCCAGCGTGTATTTCCAAAGTTAACAAACACGCTGACAGTACTGGCTCCTTAGCCAAATCTGTTCCAGCGTGTAATTCTAAATTCAAAAGTCACGCTAACAGCACTGGTTCTTTAACCAAGCCTGTTTCAGCGTGTATTCCATATACATCATCTAAGAAGAATAGCTCTTTAGCTATTTCTTCTTCTTTGCCAAGTTCTACTAGAACTGGGGTGGTCTTCCACACAAAGTCCCTTCGAAAAGAGATAACTCTTTAGTTGTTTCTTCTGCTCCTGTAGTCTTTACTTCAGGAACAGCTTTGACTGACAATTTTGTTAGTCAAAGAAAAGGAGATGGTCTTTTGACTACTCTTCCTTCTGGACATTTTATGTCTCAAAACTTGAATAAGTCTAAGAAGAAACATTCTTTAATGTCTTCTTCTATGACTTCTTCGAATTGGGCACAGAATCTGTCTAGAAAAGAGGGTCTGTTACCAACTCCTAATCAAGGGGGTGGTTCAACTCTTCCTTCTCTGCAAATATCCATATCAATGGAAGAAAAACTCCAAGTTTCAAAAACCAATGTATTACCTCCAACTGATCTAAGAACAAAACTCCATCAAATCCGTTTGGAAAACACTTCTGGTGTTAAGAAACCACACCAATCAGAAATAAAAATAAAAGATTCGGATGTAGAGTATGCTAAAAATTATGTGGCTCATATTAATCACTCTTTATATAATCAAGAGCCATCAAGACCCAAGAACCAAAAATATATTCCTAAAAATACATAAAGAGTGTTCTCTGATGTACCTCAGTCGTCACAGACAGATTTACGAGAACATCTTCAACAGAAGAGAAGGAATAATTCTATGACAATGGACCATATTTAATGTGACTTCCAGCCAAGAGTCATAATTCAATGCAGATGTCAATCAATGGTTCAGGACTATGTTGATCATGAATGTGATTTCCAGCCGAGAGTCACAATGCAATGCAGATGTCAAACAAAATGACAATCTATCTTCAATCGGATTCAGTGTGAACCTATGCCTGATGAAGATGAGCCTTTGTTTGCTTCTGTTAACATGACCTCTCGGGATACTGGGGGTAGAGCTGATAGTCCAGATGGAGTATATAGAGGCACAAGAGCAAGAGTCCTGGCTTCTAGTCAAAGAACTTTGATCTCTGAAGATGATTCTGAATTTCTGGGAGAGTCCAATTTTCCACCTCTTCCTACTGGAGGTAGTTCTCCTATAATTGACTTTGATGCACAAAGCAATGATTCAGAACAAACAACATCCACCAGTTCATCAATAATCCCTCGTACAATTACGACTTATATGGTTGATGGGAATACTGATGAACCTTCTTCTTCCTTGACTCCTCAAGAACAAAGGATTGCTTCTTTGGAACAGCAAATGAAGTCTATGGCTGATACTATGAAGTCGATGTATGAACTCATGGCAACTCAGATACAAAATCGACAGACTGTACCAGATGCCATACCAATTGACACTGGTGTAAGTCCAGTACAAGTTCCTCCAGCAGTACAATCTAATACTCCTGGTCTCTCCGGAGCTGGGGGTAGTGCTTACAATGTTGTTCCTCCTCCCAACTATTCTCTACAAGCTACAACTCCACAATCTTCCGGAGTTGTCTCTGAAGAATTAAAGAACCTCAAAACTCAATTTGAGGCATTCAAACAGAAAGATGGTTTACAAAGGTTAGGCATCAAGCAACCTTATCCGATAGAATGGAAGCAAGTATCGTATCCTCCTAAATACAAGCCTCCTACTATCTCATTCTATGATGGAACCACTTCTCCGAGTCAGTTTATTAATCACTTTGAAGTGATGACTGACCAGTTGCAACCAAGCGACGCCCTCCTTACTCGGGTGTTTGTTGGATGTCTCAAGGGAACGGCTTATGAATGGTATAGAAGTCTCCCAGATGGGTGTATTACCTCATTTGCCGGTTTCAAACAAATGTTTCTTGAACGGTTCTATGAAGGGCTCAATGACATGACTATGTCTGCTCTTATTAGAATCAAGCAGAAAAATAATAAAACTACAGAGGATTTTATTGAACGGTTTCGAAGAGAAGCTCTGAAGATGCCTCATAGAACTCCTGATGCTGTCACCATCGACACATGCAAATCAAACTTGTTACCAATCATCAGCATGTGGACAGGATCTACTCAATTTCAAGACTGGCCTTCCTTCATAGTTGGTGCCAAGGCCGCAGAAATTAGTGCTGAAACCTTTAAAGGTTTAGGAGTGCAGATGACTCCCAAAGAAACAGGTCAAGGTACTAACAATAATGCTAAATCCAATACTCGCAAGGGAAAAAAAAACCCTTGAAGTTAATCTTCAGAGCAAAGATGCATCAAATGTTCAAACTTCTCCTACCTCTACAACTCAACAACCAAGAGCACCTCGCCCTAAAGAAGAATACTCTTTTGATGACGACGATGTCCTTGGTATCTTTGAATGTCTGCTAAAAGGTAATAAAATACAATTACCTGAAATCAAGAAACCTGATGAAGCTGGGAAGACGGATCATCCTAAATACTGTCCATACCACAGAATGCTGGGTCATACAATTCGTACATGTTATGTACTGAAAGGAAAGATCCAAGAAATGATTAAATCTGGAGCTATCTCCCTTACTCCAAAAGAGAAGACCGTCACCTCCAATGTCGTCTCTATACAATTTGGAGACTTTCCTCCTCAACTTCTTAAAAGTGGGATCGTTCCTATTCCCAAGGTGACTCTTGATATAGTGAATATTCCTCCTCCACAATCTGAAGGATTGGTGCCAATTACTATGGAAACAGGAGAAATCATATGGATTCATCCTGATCTAGTGGCAGATTTTGAATCTCCTCCTCTTCAAAAGACTACTTCTCGAAAGTCCAAGAAGACTGGAAAAATTAAGTCATGTCATATGACTTCTCTCAGATCTAATCCTGACACAGAGCCAAAAGACAAAGAAGAAGAACTTGCTGGTGCTACTCGAACAGGGAAATCTTATTTAAAGGATTATTCCAACAATCCTGAGGATGCTCCTAATGTTCCTCCTGAAGAAGAATCATCCACTGCACCTGTTCCTTCAACTGCACCAGTTGAACCTGCTCTTTCTAAGCCTACAGCTCTTGAGAAAGACAAACAATAGGCTCGGTTTAATAAACCAATCAAGAAGTCCCCTCCTCTTGGGCTTCAGAAACCTTATAATTTTGACATTCTAGCTCAACTTGCTAATACTCCAGCTAGAATGTCCCTCTTTGAACTTCTACGTCTTTCCAAAGAGACTCGGGAGACGTTAAGCGAAGCACTTCTTCAAGCAGACTCCTGTCTTGCACAATTAAAGAAGCCAGATACAGAACCTGCCACTTGCTTACATTGCAACAGTGTATTGGAGATTATCCCAAATATCATCTTTACACAAGATGACATGCTACTGGAGGATAATCGACATGATCGGCCTCTCTATTACACCGGTTATATCGATACGATGAAGATATATCGTATCCTCATTGACCCAGGGTCAGCCATAAGCATAATGCCAAAGAGTCTGTTGGATGAATTAAAAATTCCTCTTCACAAGCTTTCCAAGACGGTTACTACTATCCTGGGATTCAATCAAAGCAGAAGCGAGCCTTTGGGAAAGATTCATCTGAAACTTCAGATAGGCGATTTTAGATCCAAAGTCACTTTCTATGTGATCGAGATCGTGGGATCTTACAATCTTCTTCTGGGGAGGCCCTTTCTTCATGAAAATAATGTGGTGCCTTCTACCCTTCATCAGTGTTTTAAATACATTGACAGCAATGGAAGAGTCCAAAAGGAAGTTGTTGATATAAACCCTTTCCATGGGGTTGAAGCCTATTTTAATGATTTCCGGATGTATAAAGAAGAGTATACAAGGGTGATACAAGCTATGGAGAAAGAGGATTCACAAAGTGAGACTTTAATAATCCCTGTTAAAGGTCGAACTACTCAGCAACAATCTCCCAAACCCTTTGGAGAAGGTCCTTTCATCATTCCAGTGAGTGGACGGATTTCTCCATTGCCTCAGTCGTCTACTCAAGATACACTGATCATTCCTGTCAGTGGGTGTACTATAGTTCCTGTATCTTCACATGTGAAACAGGATACTCTGCTAATTCCAGTTGGAGGGCGGATTACTCTTCCATCTCAAGCTTCAAGGGAGCTCACCTCTTCTGAGCCATTTGTTATCGATTTTAGTTGAAACAAAATTCTTTCTCGTTCTTCTTCTCCTCCTTTAGTCATTGATTTGGCTAAGATCTCTAAGGCTCAGCCTTCTCCCGATGTAAATATTGTTGCTTTTGAATTTAATGAAAAGTCTCCATCTTTACAGTATGTTGATGTGTGTAATTATGTTCATAGTTATTTACATTTGTTAGATGACTTGAGCACAATAACCATAGGAGTTGTATAGACTGTTCATATAGATGTATCCCTAGAATCAGTACAATCTTCATACTTTCTAGTTCCCAGCAGAAAGCCAGAAGATATTCTAATATTCTTTTATAAAGGGCCCCAGAATCCTTCTAACCCTGAAGACGACGACAAAAACGATGATACTGGAAGATTACAACTACGTCGTTATAGTCAGCAATCTAAAGACATCATTAAAAACATGGGCTATGACTTCAGAACTGGCCTCAATAGTGGAAAAGGAAGAAAAATGCTTGTTCGTATTCCTCCTCTGAAATATGGGAGGACGAAATGCGGTTTGGGCTATACTACACCTACTCCTTTTATCAATATTGTTCATGAAGATCCCGAATCTGACGAAGATAAGAGATCTGATTCTTCTAGTACTACCTCTTGGGACTCCGATACGAGTATCGGTGATTTCTTCTGCAACATTTTGTCTTCCAACATGGTCTCCATTGATCGTTCTGAAGAAAGTGATGAAGACGAAGAAGATTTTGAAATCTCACCTGAATCAGAACAATGGGCCCAAAGGTTAGATAATCAATGGGAGTTCCGCTTCGAGCAAAAAGAACCTCCGACTGAAGATAAACTTGTTCAAATAGATGTGGGTGAAGAAGGATCTCCTAAACCAATATTCATCAGTGAAAGTCTTTCAGAAACTGATAAGCAAGACATGATCAAACTCATTCGTGAATACATCGATGTCTTCGCTTGGAGTTATGAAGATATGCCAGGACTTGATCCACAAATCACAACTCATAAGCTTAATATCTTGCCGAATGCTAAACCGGTCAAACAACAACAGCGACGATTTCGTCCAGACATTATGGATGCAATTGAAGCTGAAGTCAATAAACTCATGGCCTCTGGGTTCATTAGAGAGGAACAACATCCCGATTGGGTGGCTAACATAGTTCCTGTTCTTAAAAAGACTGGCAAGATCGGAGTTTGCATAGACTTCCGCGATCTCAATGCGGCATGTCCTAAAGATGAATTCCCTCTACCAATCACTGATGTTATAATCGATAATACCTGTGGGTTTGAACGGTTGTCATTCATGGATGGGTATTCTGGGTACAATCAGATTAAAATGTTTCTAGATGATGAGAAACACACTTCTTTCAGAACGCCGATTGGTACATACTGTTATACAGTTATGCCATTTGGTCTCAAGAATGCAGGAGCAACTTATCAACGAGCTATGAGCACTATATTCCGTGAACATTTGCGGAAAACAGTCGAATGCTATGTTGATGATATTGCAGTCAAAAGTTGACAAAAGGAGGATCACATCCAAGATTTGAAGACTATATTTGATCTAATGCGTAAGCATCAATTAAAGATGAACCCTACTAAGTCCTTCTTAGGCGTCTCTAGTGGCAAATTTCTCGGCTTCGTCATTACCGCTAAAGGTATACACGTGGATCCCGAGAAGATCAAAGCCATCCAAGAGATGCGTCCTCCACGCACCTTAAAAGAGCTACGAGGATTTCAAGGAAGGATCGCTTATATCAGGAGATTCATCTATAATCTTTCAGGACGCTGCAGACCATTCAATAAACTCATGAAGAAAGGTGTTTCTTTCGTCTGAAATGATGAATGTCAGAAAGCATTCGATGATATAAAACAATATCTGATGAGCCCTCCAGTATTGGTACCTCCCGTCTCAGGAATTCCATTTCTCATATATACTCGAGCAATGAGTCATTCATTGGGTGCATTGCTTGCTCAAAAGAATAAGAATGGTCATGAACAAGCCATTTACTATCTCAATCGTACTATGATCGGAGCTGAACCTCGATATTCACCGGTTGAAAAAGAATGTCTAGCCTTGATGTTCGCTGTCCAAAAGACACGATATTATATCATTGGTCAGACTATTCATGTCATCTCCAGGATCAATCCTATACGGGTCATGATGAAGAAACCTAGTGTTTTGAATTCTCGTTTAGCTAACTGGGAAATCTTACTTGCTCAGTATGATATGAACTATATTCCTCAGAAGTCAGTCAAAGGACAAGCTTTAGCTGATTTTCTGGCTGCTCATTCAATTCCAGAAAATTCAAAACTCTATGATGAAATCCCAGATGAAGTTCTAGATTCAAACCAAATTGCTGAAGAAGATCCTACCTGGCGTCTATTCTTTGATGGAGCTTCAAGAATTGGTCCTAATAGAGACATTGTCGCTGGAGTTGGAATTGTTCTTGTGTCGCCAGAAGGTTTTGCTATCCAACGAGCTTATTCTCTTGATCAACCATGTTCAAACAATGTAGCTGAGTACAATATATTACTCATTGGTCTTCAACTCGCTAAACATTTGAATATTCAATATCTGGAGGCGTACGGAGACTCTAAACTCATTGTCAATCAGATAAGGGGCATTTATGAGGTTCGCCATCAAGATCTGGTTCCTTATCATAGATCTGCTATATCTATAGCTTCTTCATTTGAAGAGTTCTTCATTGAGCATGTTAGGCGAGCGTGTAACACCGAAGCTGATGCTCTTGCTAATCTTGCGGCGGTGTTAGCTATTCCAATCAGACGTCAGCAAATGATTGTTGTTCGCAATCGAGAATTATTTTATCTTGAAAACAATCTGACTCTAGGACTTCCAGTCGACATTGAAGAATCAACATCTCATGATGTCAATGCAACAAGAGGATATGGATTTAGTCGTAAATCTATATCATCTTCATCTGATTCTAGCATGGAATTCATCTTCAGTAATTCAGCCGAGAATTAAAATACAGATAAAGATTGGAGACTTCCTTTCTTAGATTTTGTATTGTATGACATTCTTCCAGATAATCCGAGTGAGGCAGCATCTATCAGACGACGGTCACTCAGATTCTATTATAATCATACTACAAAAATCTTATATCGTCGAGCTTATGACGGTCTACTTCTTCGATGTGTTGCCGGTGATGAGGCTCAACAAATCATTCGTGAAGCACATGATGGAATTTGTGGAGCACATCAGCCTGGACCAAAACTTCAGAACCGTATTCGATGTATGGGTTATTATTAGCCCACTATGGTATCAGATGCCATCTAATATGCACGAAAGTGTAAAGCTTGTCAAATCCATGCGAATTTTATTCATCAACCCTCAGAATTTCTACATCCGACAGCAGCATCATGGCCCTTCGAAGCTTGGGGCATGGATATTATTGGTCCGATCAATCCGCCTTCATCAAAAGGTCATCGGTTTATTCTCGCAATAACCGATTATTTCTCCAAATGGGCCGAAGCCATTCCTTTATCTGAAGTTAAGACGTCCAATGTCATCAGCTTTATCAAACACCACGTCATCTACAGATTTGGTGTTCCTCGACGCATTATTCATTCTAACGGACCACAGTTCGTCAGTCAGAAGTTTACTCGATTCTGTGACGATCATCGGATCAATAATGTGGCTTCTACCGCATATAATCTGGCAGCTAACGGATTAGCAGAAGCTTTCAATAAGACCATCATCAAACTCTTAAAGAAGTTTATCTCTACTAACAAACGTAATTGGAGTGAGAAGCTCGGTGAATGTTTGTGGGCTTACCGTACTACAGTTCGTAATGCTACTAAATGTACACCTTTTTCTCTGGTGTATGGATGCGAAGCTGTTCTTCCATTAGAGATTCAAATTCCTTTTTTAAGGATAGCAATCGCTAATGAACTCACTGTCGAAAATAATGATCGTCTTCAACTTCAAGAATTAGAAGCTTTGGATGAGAAACGATTATCTGCTCAACAGAATATTGAATTCTATCAAGCTAGAATCTCAAGAGCTTTTAACAAGAAAGTCAGAGTTCGAGCGTATCAAAAAGGAGAACTTGTTCTAACAGTCAGACGTCCTATGACTATGACTCATATGAGCAAGGGCAAATTTGATGCAAAGTGGGAAGGTCCCTATGTCGTAAGCAGAGTTTTCTCAAATAGAGCCTATCAACTCTCAGAACTGGATGGTCGAAAAGTTATGATGCCTATTAATGGCAAATTCCTTAAAAAATATTATGTATAAATGTTTGTAATCATCAGACAAATTCATGTTTATAAATAAAATTTTATTTTATTTTAATCATGACTGATAATACATAATATTAAGGAAGATCATTATCATCCTTCTCTACATTTGGACGCGGGCCACTGCCGTCCTTCTCGAAAACGTGGTCAGCAAAAGAACCGAGAACCTCCTTGCTAGAACCCACGAGGAACTTGCAAGCGGCCATCCTCATGGCTTCTTCTTCTTCAGTCCTTCCTGGTTCGAGCAGGAAGTCCAGAATGTCCCTGGGTGGCTTGGGTGCAGACGAACCTTCGCCTACTTCTACCTTCTTCGATTGAACTGGATCAGCAGGGCGTTCTCCAGTACCCTTCTGAATCTTCGGGACGATTTCAGCCTTCTTGGATGCTTCTTCAGACGACATTTTTATGTTGTGGAGTAGAAGTGTTCGTTCTTGTCAGAATTCTGCTATATTTATAGGCAGAAGTTCTTCAAATAATGAAGCGTCACATTCATTCGACGGTTCACACATTCATTAATGCTTGACGGTTCATCCGTTCATTTATTACATTCATCCGACGGTTCATTCGTTCATTTATTACATTCATCTGACGATTCGTCCATTCATAATCTTCTATCAATCTATTAAAAAGTGGGGATTCGTTATTTATCACGTTTTCATAACCTCTGGATAAATGCTGAATCTACCTACTCATCTATCATTTTCCATTTTCGACCTCTGCATAGAAATCAATCTATTTTCTTTTGAGTTCCTACATATTGTCACGTCCATATTACTTCTGATAGTATCATATAATCTAAAACAGAAAATAAGATTTCATTATCTATCATGTCCATATAGATACAAATCATTGATCATAGAAAAATTATCATTTCCACTCTCATATCATCATAAAAGTCTATTACATTTTCTTAGACTTTCTTACAAGTTATAATGGAAATCTTTTACATTCTTGGATTTTCATTCTATACACCAACAAAAACCTAATAGAGATCTATTTCTTCTTTGGATCTTCTTGGACGGGTTCGTTGTTGGTAGCAGTTCCTGACTGTCTGAGTCCCGGTGACGACCAGGACAGCAGTAATCAAATTCTGGTCTTCTCTCTCAGAAAAAAGGAGAACCCCAGAGTATGGCAGCCCGAAGGCGTGTTGCTGCCAATACAACTGGTGGATTGGGAGCAACCTCTCAAAGGAGATAGGAATGTATCCAACATTGGGATACAATTCCTAGTTCTGCCGTGAAAGGAACTCTACTACCCAATTTCTCGGGGTAGAGTTGACTCCACCGTCCAACTCTCCGTGTATAAAGGTTCTTCCTACCATTGGAGGAAGACCCTTCTATCCCACAAAGAGTTCTGAGTTGTCTGATTTACGCGTCAAAAGCGTATGAGCTCCCTGATGTAGGTGTCAGACGAATATTCTCCACAGCATCCAAATCACCAATGCCAGTTCTGAAGAAAATTTTCAGTCGAACTCCTGCAGAAAATAGCAAAGAAAAAGAAATTAATCAACAGAAATACCATTATCATTAGGCGGGCACTGGCCAAACAAAGATAGGCGCACCCTGTTCAGTCAGAAACAAAAGCTTATTTTCAACAGTGAAAAGTGGTACGCATACTATGTTGGACTCACCATCAAGATCAAACGGTTTGGCGCTAAAGATTGGCAAACCAATGTCTGATGACATAGTGCACAAAAATGCAACATCAGAAAGCATTGCTTTCCTGTTGAGAATAGAATCTTGTAAAAAGGTCATTCTCAGAAGAAGAAGAATAGAGAGATGAGTATGTGTGAAACTCACCTATCCA
This sequence comes from Iris pallida, assembly GCA_029216955.1. NCBI lineage: Eukaryota > Viridiplantae > Streptophyta > Magnoliopsida > Asparagales > Iridaceae > Iris > Iris pallida. The sequence goes on from JANAVB010030818.1 coordinate 5,033,958, forward strand.
TTTAATAGGGTCGAAGTACAAGCCTATTTTTGGAAAGATCCGAGTAAAAAGTGCTCATAACTACGGAATGAGTGTCACGTGTACTTTAGAAAATAGCACAATATTTGAAACATTCAAAGAGTGCCACTTAATGCTCTTCATTAATGCATGCTGCTCGGAGTAAAACAAGTTCTCAGCATAAAGTTGTACTATATTGAAGCACTGATGACCTTACATAGGAAAAGAAGTGCAACATTCTTTTTATAGAAAACAGAAGCATGAAAAGACACGCTCTATTTTGCGGAGCGACTAAGCTTGACACCCAATTCCTCTATGCTAGTGACTCCCATACGATGTAACAGAACATTGAGCGTTTCACGCTGCTCTGCGAGGCTGCGACCATTGGAAGAAGACGAGCCGTCCAGACCAAAGTGGCTCAGGAAGTTCTTGGCTAGTTGTGTAGGGTCATCTTTGAACTCGAAAACTAAAGGCTCCGGTTCCTTACCCCCGAGAGTAGGGTCGCCATGTGCACAGAAGCCCAATCTTCTTGCTTCTTTTTCAGCTTCTTTCTTCGGAGTCATGTTGACGTAAGATGAACATCAAAGCTGAATTTTCTTCCCGTTTATATAACAGAGCTTGCCGGCGGTTCATATTCCACCATAAATTAGATCCAATCAGTCTCAAAAAATGAAGAGTCATCATGACATTTAATAAGTTCATTTGCATGTTTATATTTTCAAAGTATTTCGAAATTTTGAAGTCTTTTCAACTTTCGAAAACTTTGAAGGGTGTTTTGTAGGCCTTAAAAATGAAAGTCACGCTGAGTTGATCGGAACTGGGTCCGAAAGTCACGCTGACTTGATCAGGACAATATTAAAAAAATCACGCTGGGAGACAGCTCATCATTTTGTCAGAGTGTCATTATGACTGACAGCACGACAGTCGAAGAATGTCTTCTTGTATGCCACGTATGCACGGAACTCGAGAGATCACAGCCGACTATTGCGTGACTTTTGAAATCTTCTTCAGCAAGACTCAGCCTTCACCAAGTTGGCGTACCAAAAGAGCTTCTTGTCATTTAATGCGACTGACAAAGCAATCATTGTCAGAGATTTTGTGTCAGTCGAGGCACGTCAAATCAAGACAGCTGGCAGTTCTGCCTCAATCTTGCGTATATTTTGAGCCTTCTGGCTCAAGTCTGCATGTATTTTTAACTTATATGTTCCTTCCTCAAGTCTGCGTGTATTTTGAGCTTTTTACCTCAAGTTTGCGTGGATTCTGAAGTTTCATGCCCCACATCTGCGTAGATTTTGAAGCTTTCTGACCCAAGTCTGCGTGGATTGTGAAGCTTTTTGCCCCAAGCCTGCGTGGATTCTGAAGCTTCTTGCCCCAAGTTTGCGTGGATTTTGAAGCTTTCTGACCCAAGTCTGCGTGGATTTCGTCTTCAACAAGTCTGCGTGGATTTCATCAAATTGGAGTACGTGGCAGCCATGCCACTGATCTCTCACCTGCGTGTCCTGTAACTTGCACACGACTCATGCATGATTGCCATGTGTCCAACAGTTACAGGCCACGTCAAGTAACTGCTCACAACCTTGCGTATGTTATATCCTGCATGATTTTTAACTAGGCACAGGCTGTGAAGACAGTTATCCTTTCAGTTATTTTTGACTCTATAAATAGAGTTCTTTTTCTCATTCATTGTACAGATACATAGTTATCTAACTTACTGTTAAAATTTTGAGAGCTTTTCTTCTTCGCATAGTCCAAGGGATAAAGCGATCGTCTTCTAGATCGGATTCCTACAGTTGTAATTTTCCCAGATACACAATAAATAAAGTGAATTTATTTATGGAAAACACCTAGCAACATACAAGATCAACAAGTAAAATACGGGTAGTAGACCTATACTGGGTTATGTCCAAAAATTGGCTGGCAGTTTTAGGCCATAAGGTGTCCTTAATTCAAATCGAAATCAAAAGTAACTCCATGGGGTAAATCAGGATGGAGTCTCGGGTCAGGAAAATTGTACTAAGCAAATGAAGCACACGATGGTATGCCTGAGTGGGATACTAAGGTCATGGGTGTAGAGTGTCATGTCTAGGTCATGTATGTGAAATTAGTTTTGAGAAAACAACTAGTCTTGTGCTCCAAATTTAAAAGTCACGTTAGTGTGCCTACGATGATCATAATTTAGAGTGGGGAGGGTCTATGGCCTGAATTGAACCAGAAATTGTGATGCAATAGTGGTACAAGGAGGACAGGTTAAATGGGACAGTCTGTGGTCCCATCTAGGTACACTAGTCATTCTAGATCAAGACTGTCCTATGGTATCAAAACGTACAAGCAATCTAGGGTGTCCTAATTGGGAAGGTAAGGGAACAACAATCATCAAGGCTATAGGGCCGTCTACCATCCTATATGAAAATTGGTCATTAACAAGTAAGTGAGAAATCATTAAAAGTTACTATTCCATAAAGTGGTAAAAGAAAATTAAAAATTTAGGCACAAACAATCACAAATAGATTTTTGCTTGACACGACCTAAGTTGATCAATTTCAGGATAAATCGAGATTTGGGCAAGATGGGAAATCAATAAAATCATGTATGAGCACGAACATCCAATGATGAAGATCCAGGTCATTATTAAATTTAATTCAACTGGATACGAATACGAGGTTCATAGGTGATAAAATAATTCCAAAGAGAATTGTCAAGGCTGTTGCGGATAAGATTCTAGGGCAAGTTTTACTATGTCTCCATCCACGTAGATTAATATATGAAAAAGCGAACCAAAATGCAATAGGTTGATCAGACCATCATGCGACGGTTCTAATTAGATAATATGTTAGTGGGTGTACACCCAATAAAATATGTCATGATCAAGCTCGAAAAGGATAAGCTTGTAAAACTAAGGATAAATTTATAGCATAAGATATAAGTAAGGGTGGAGATGATGAAAGAAAATACATAGTCCAAGATCCTTAACCAATCGGGTCAAGCATTCAAGATAAGGTACAAGGTTAAGTATTTAAGGATTCAAGCAGAACACCATTACATGCCAGGTCAAAAGAATTGAGCCAAAGTGGATCTCTAATTGAAATAAGAATTAATTTAGTATCATGGTAGAGGTTATAGTTTAGCCACTTGACCAGAAAATCATATTAAGGAAATAGAGTACAAGGAGACGGGTTTTAGTAGGACATGGAATACCTACATGAAGGTAGGCTAGTCTAGGTCTTACATGTGAAGTTTGTTGGGAGGTAACAGCTAGTATTATACTCCGAATATCCAAGTCACGGTAATGGACATCCAATGATCTAGAATAGAAAGTGGGAGTTCAAGATGTGACAATTGATGCAAAAATAAAGAAGATCAAGTTAGCGCATGGAATAAAATTAATTAGGAATCCAGTAAATAATTTAGGAACACAGCCCTAGGGATAGATAGGCTACTAGATGAATATAGTTAGGGTTCGATCAAATCAAGGGTCAAGGTTAGAAGGTCTCAATAAAGTCTTGATTTGAGGAAATGTCGAGTAAGTCAGGCTTGGGATACAGTCACATAGTTTGGTAGAAAGAGTTTAAGCAAGATGCAAAAATAGAGGGGACAGTTCATTTCAAGGGAAAGCAATTAGCAAGAGAATTATATGGCAAAAAACAGATGAGAGTTTTCTCATAAATGTGATTGAGTACCTTAAAATAAAAGATATTAATCTAACACAAAGAAATTAAAATCAACAACTACAAAAATTTCAAAATCATCAACTAACACCAGGATTCAAAGTTCTACAGTGAATCCTCCAAAATCAAATTCAATCAAGAAAAAAAAGGAGTTTAAATCGTAATTCAAAATGAGATTCTTAAGGGTCATCCCAGGAATCTCTCAAGGTATCCTAACAGTGATTGAGTATCCTCTCTCACTAAGCCTATTCCTCCAATCCTATCACAGGCTGTAGTGATACTCTAGTTCGAATATCACTACATAAACTCGACCTGCATGGGCCACCATTAAAAACGTGTCACGACCCGCACCCTAGAGTAAGGGCACGAGAAGTGGGTACGTCCAGCCTACGCCGCAGTGTCGGCGGTAGAACGCTGTCCTAGGTCAATCATCTAACAATATAAAGGTACCTGTACAGTATATACTCTCCGAATGGAGGTGACATAACAGAATACAATCTCAATCATATCTAGGATAGAAGAATAAAAGATAGATAGATAGACAGATGGTAACTCAAGAGACAGTACAAAAGATGAAATAAGTCTAAGTGTCTAGTATAAGATAACATCCAGAATGTCAACCCAATATACAAAATAAGTCTAAGAGTCTATATATCTCAACATCTCAAAATACAACTCAGAATGTGAGACAAAATGATAATATAGAAAAGACTGTCTAGCTAAACTAGCCTAGACTACTGGGGCAACATCCTCAGCTGTAGGTGGATCCTGCTGAGGGTCCACAACATAAGTGTCATCTAGTCCTGCTCCATAATAGGTAGACACCAGGGCCTCATCCTTATCCTCTGTAATATTTTCAACAGGTCCAGTCAGGACAGGAACGAGCAGAATACATCTCACGCAGTTTATAGTATGATAAGAAATATAAAGCATACAATAGAGTAAAATACAGGAACTGCTGAAGGAAGATACATGTAGTAAAAGAGATAGCTGTAAAGGAAACATCTACTGTATATAGAGAACTGTAAGTGGATAGTGATGTAGAGTACAAGATAGGCATTTGAATGGCTAGAATTTATGCATGATTACACTACTGAGTTTGTACATGATTACACTACTTTGGAATTATTCACATGTCCACTTCTACTCCCCCGTTTCCCCAATCAATACACAAGGATCCATTCAGGTTATGTTAAGATTCGTGATAAGCCCATAAATGGGTGATACATGAGTGATTCATGAAGATTCATGAAGGCTCGATGATCATGAGAGTACATAAGTCACTAGCTGATACATGAAGATACATGATAATAGAAGCATGAGATACATGATGTAAGTGAAACACACGTGACAAAAGTATCTGATGCTCCCGAGAGGGATAACATCTCATGAAAAGATCCATATAGTACCAATCCGTGATAACAATTGTGTCAGCATCAAGTAAAGTAATCTAGAGCAAGAATATAAATCCTGGCAAGTATGAAACGGTCAGAGAATGTACTCGCCTGATAACTGAATGTCTGAAGAGGATATACTACCTGAGGAGAGATGTATGGCTCCTAATCAGAGCAATACAAGTCACAATGTATCCAAAATGGTAAAAATAAGTATACAATACATACTACATGATTCTAGGTCAATCTGGTCAAAAGTCAAACCTGGTCAACTCTAACAGTCAAACTAGGTCACAGGAAGTCAAACTAAGTCAAATAAGGTCAAACAAGGTCAAACTAGTCTAATCTAGGTTAAAGTCAACTCTTGGTCAATATTCTAGTCAAACTAGTCAAGTTATCTAGGGTTTAGTCAATCAATGGTCAGACTAGTCAAATACTAGTCAATATGGTCAAGCTAGGTCAAGTCTAGGTCAATCTAGACTATCTAAGGTACTATACCACAAGGTTAAGGTATAACCAATACCTATACAAGTATACCACATATAAATACATATATATATAATACCAACCTTAATCCTATATTCAAGCTAATCCCATATTCCAATCTCAAGTCATGACTCGACTCTAAGTATCTAACTTAACCCCATACATATCTTAATCTACATAGGTCTTTCCATAAAACCTAAGTCACAATAATATACTCATATATAGGTCAAACCTAAACCAACTAGTTAATAGCCTCGGGTTTAGTCAAATCTTAGTCAACAAGTCCTTCTATGTTCATCCAAGCCATCTCTAGGTCAATTAGGTCATGGTTGACCTATAGTTGACTTTGGTCAACAATGGTCAATTATCTAGTCAACTAGGTCTACTAGTCAAGTTAGATCAAACATGGCCAGACTAGTTAAACTAGTCATTTTAGGTTAATCCTAGTCAATTCTAGGTTAATTAGGTCAAGTTTTGACCTAAGGTTGACTTTGGTCAACACTAGTCAAACAAGGGTCATTAAGGTACCTAGGTCAAGGGGTCATTAAGAAAAATTAGGGTCAACCCCCAATTTGGCCATAGGCTAATAATTAGGTTCCATAGGCTAATACCATTTAGGTTTCTATCTCTATACAATATATATATATATATACACATATATATATATATAACTTTAGATAGATATATATATATACAACATAACTACGTAGGCCTATAGCCTATGTAATACTCATATACTATATAGTATTATATTTAGACACAATATATAATCTAATACAAATATATATAACATATATATATATATATATATATATATATATATATATATATATATAAAATATATATATATATATATATATATATATATATATATATATATATATATATATAAAAATATATATATATATATATATATATATATATATATATATATATATATACAAACTTATATATCTATAATACATATATAGAGAGAGACGGAAAAAAGAGAGGGTGCATGAGAGAGAGGGATAGAAATAGAGAGAGAGAGAGAGGGTGATATTGCTACAAGGGGGGCATTGTGTGTACACAGAGAACAGGGGGGAGGGTGTTTCCAGATTTCTGGAACCCAAAAATCAACACACACACACTCCTATATATATACATATATGTATATACACATAACTACCTATATACATATATATACCCTCACATCTCACATACACACACATATATACATATACATATGTATACAATATAAATACACACAGAAATACATATATATATATATAATACACAATTTCAGTTAGAAATTCATTTGAAACTCAGAAAAAAATACCAAATTAAGAACTCAGGAATCACTATTCATGGAAAAATGGGTAAACCCGATACCCGACCCAAACCGAGCTAAGGCTCGAAACCAAAGGTTGGTTATCGTATCCCACAGTGTCCCCTAGCATCTAGGGTGCCTGACACGAAGTCTAGACATGACACGACGTGTCCAACTCACTGGAAACCCAATTGGGTAAACACTGATACACACACATATACACTGTGTCGTGCACGTGTGCAACTCACTCTAGGACACGACACACACACTCACGTGTCTCGTGCTCGTGTACGAAGGTTCACCTAGGGGTTGTGCACGTGTCCAAGTGCCTGCCCTATGTCCACGTCACTCCAGGACACGGTACGAACACCGTATCAGTCGAGGAAACTCGACTGATACACGCTGCTATGCACAGCGTCGTACAACGATGCAAGTGCCTCGTATTCGCGACACAGGACACGAAATGTCTCGTGCTCGTGTCCATGTGTTCGCCACATGATGGGCTACACACTCGTGTCACCACGAGGTGTCCAAGTGTCGAGTCTGCGCGACACGATACGCGCGAAGTTGGCCCCCGTGCGCATGTGCACTATCAGTGCACGACCAGTGCACGTGTCCTCGTGTCCTCAATAGGACACGAGAGTGTCTCAAACTTGAGGGAGGGCTTGTCAGAGGTTGCCCCCTCCTCTGTGCCAAGTGGCACGTGTCCACGTGTTCTACAGTGTCCGCAATTAGTGTCGGGTAGCAGGACAGCGTGCACAGTCTTGTACACGCGTGTCGAAGTGTCGTGTGCTCCACACGTGGCACGTAGAGCCTTTTGCTCGTGTCAGTGGGTAGGTGGGGTGGTTAGGTTTGTGTCTAGGTTTCTGTATCGTGTCTACGACTCGTGTGGACACGACACGAAGTGTTAAACAGTAGGGTTTTACAGTGTGCACAGTGTGGTGTTAACAGTGTGTTCGTGTCCTGTTTTGGACACGGACACGACTCGAAGTGTGCTCAGTCAACTAGGGTTGTGTCCTACATGTCTAGGGCTACCCAAAATATATTTTATTTCACAAAACACAACATTAAAACCTAAGTGGCATTTCACCAAACACTATTTTTCAAACATGGATACGTGTCCGACACGGACACCAAATCGAACCTACTTTCTACCAAACATGGCCTACAGTTCCATGGTACCTAGATGCATGCAACTATGAAGAGAAAACACAATATTAATGGGTTTTAGGGCATGTTACCTATGAATGCAAAATTCTCAATAATAGGCCTATTTGAATAAAAAACCCCCTTCAACTCCCAATGTCCAAAGCTCCACAAATCCTTGCTAGCAAGCCATAACCAGTATCCTCTAGTGTAGGGGAGTCCAATGCAAAAGACTAGACCCAATTTGGTGTTAGAATGGTTAAATGGTGAAGGGTTGAAGTTGTAGGGAAAACTAGGTTTTTTGGGTGTAATAGAAGGGAGGCTTTTGATGAGGGGGTGTGAATATATAGAGGGGGGTAGGGTGTTAGCTGCCATGGGGGGTAGGGTAGATATTTAGGGTCCCCTCCACCTTGCTAACTTAGTCCCTAAGGCTTTGACTAAGGGAATAGATATTTAGGTTCTAAAAAATCTAAAAAGTAAGATATCTAGATATTTATCAAACCTAGATATTTCTAAAATAAAGTTAACATCTAACATTAGTCTTCTATGTTAGTGGCTAACCTCTGGATTAGTGCTAAACTAGGTTAGGAGCTAACATGACACAAATCAACTAATTAAATAATAATAAATCACATAAATCCAAATAATTTCAAATAAATCCTAAAAAATTGCCAAAATACCCTTTAGGCTAAAAAAGTGCTAAAATGGTATCCTAATCACTTGGTTAGGCTTACATGGTCATGGTAGTCTCTAGGTTATGAAATCTCTAGAGTTTACACTAGGGTTATACTAGTAAAATCACAACGTCATAAGTCGTGACTTAGAAAATAGTTTTAATTAACTAAAAATCAACAAAAATCATATCATGACTAAAATACCATTAATAAATAATAAAAATTTAGATTTTCAAAAATACCCCAATTTCAGAAAACTGGGTGTTACAGACACGATGTACATGATAAAGTACAGGAACATAAAATATCCGATGTACTCGATAAAGGATAACAACTCCTGACAAGATCCATTTAGTATCAATCCATGTAACAATATGTCAACATCAAAGTAGTCTAGAGCAGCTAATATAGATACTATCATGATAAAAATAATCAGAGGTAGGTACTCGCCTCAATTTAGTTGGAGTCGACGTGCGCGACATGAACGTGTCGACACAGGATAGGTACGATGTTATACTCCATAAGATGGTCCCAAACGACGTTACAGACAGTTCCATTGAGTCCATAATAGTCTAAATAGCTTAGTTTGGTATATATATGTAACGTCCCAGTCCCAAAATACATAGGACTAGGAACGTAGACATGCCCGCTGTATTCATACGAAGTATACTCCAATATATGGAAACCTCGTATGAAAACATAAGCTGTAAAATGCAGTAGAACCAGAACTAATCTCATCCACACAAAATAAATGAATAAAGATATCATATAATGATAATAAATTGTTTCGATACAATATGTTGGAAGGAGACAAATCCACTACCAACAAAATATGAAAAATACATGGAAAATGAAATGAGTGACGAGCGAAGCAAAGACAATCCAAGTGCAATCATCCTCAAAGAAATAGCGATGATCACGGCTACGACTAGAACACCTGCGAAAGACAAGAGCACACACCTAACGAGATAACCAGGTCCTCATAGGGACGTAACAAGACACATAATATCATGCCATATAAACTGAATAAATATTGCTCAAATAATAAGTCAATTGAATTATAACATGGTCCAATACACACCTGTTGAACTAGCGTACCATCCCCCCAACCAAATAAGGACAAAAGATGGTAAATTAATTCACGATGACATATCTATCCATGCTATAAACCCAATATGGTATCTGGACCCCAACAAGGTTCAATACCTTCTCATCGAAGTAGTAAGTCACACCTACAACCAAACAAGGATAAGATGTGATGAACTAATCCGCAACAAGTTATTGTTCCAAGCCACGGTCAGATACAAGTACCCAAACCAAAAGTACTCATACCTAATGGATAAGGGCGCCTAACCAAATCTAAGTGAATGCAGTTTTAAGAACAGTTCATGGTCGCATGACTACCAGGTCAAGTCAAGAAAATATCAATACAATACCTCAGTAGCGAGTCACAACACCATATATTATTCCTCAGTATCGAGCGAGTCTATAGCATATAGTCTACCTATCGTTCCTCAATAGCGAGCGAGTCTACGATAGATAGGGTGGTAGTCAACTTCCAATCATGTTCTTCCCGCCCAATGCCAACTCATAACTGCTAAGTCTTCTAGCATGCGATTCTATTAGCAGTTATTTCCTAACACATGGCTTATACGTATTGGTGGCCAGCCAATTACGCATGTCCGAGTCCTATATGTGACTCACAACAACGTGGTATAAATGTGTCAAGGCCTATGAATGCAACACACAAGGTGGTCCCTTAAATCTAGGTTTAATGTGTAAGAAAATAATATATAGCAGAAAATATAAATGAACAACAAGTTCTAACAGGTTATGCCATGTATCACAGTTTATTTTGCATAAAAAAATAATGAATAATGCATGAAATATGAGCTAAAATAAATAAACAGCAAATGGCAAGGTGTCTTGCCTGGTAGGACGCCTAGTGTACTGCAATGATCAATGTGGCACAAATTAAACTACGACTTCGGGTAACAACTACACAAGGTAACCTCTGATGTCGGTACGGACGATTCTATTGAATCAAGAAGGGTCAAATTAGTTAGGTTCGACATAAGGTAGGCTTAAATTGGCGAGGGAATGTGAATGATGGGATTATGCACGGACAAAAAGATAATCGAAGAAATTTAGTATAATAATATATATACGATTGTTGAAAATATTTTATAATACTTGAAAGATAGAGTTTTATTAGTAATAAATTTGCTAAGCACTTGAAAATATGGAAAATTTATTTAGGCTAAAATATTAAGTTTGTACAAATATGGTCTTAAGTAGAAAACTATATTTAATTTAAAATATTGTTAGGTAAATAGAATATAAATCTAGAAAATTATATAGAGCTCAAAATACATTTTTGTCAAACGTAACTTGTCTAGCCCAAACTATATATATATATATATATATATAGGCCAAAAAGAAATAAATAAGATACCACAAAATAATATGACAGTACAGTTGGAAATATTTTAATATATTGTGAACCAACTAACAATATTTGTATTTAATAAAGATAATAGTGATTATTAATAACAAAATATCATTATAAATAATATAAATAATGATAAATAAAAATATGTCTTTAACTTATATATATATATATATATATATATATATATATATATATATATATATATATATATATATATATAATTTATAATCCACCTATATAGGAAACACATACTTTTCTTTATCATACAATAATAATAACAATAAATTATATTAATAACATGAATATATACTACTGTTGTAAAGAAGCAAAGAGGAAACTAATAATAATAATAATAATAATAATAATAATAATAATAATAATAATAATAATAATAATAATAACTTTAATAACAATAATAATAATTAACAAAAAAAAGTAAATAAAAAGCAACAGCTGTGGTTCTCCTCTTTCGAGGAGACCACAAACGAGAAGTAAATGAAAGAAAAAAAGAAACGACAGAGAGTGGGAGAGAGAGAGATCGAGTGAGCGAGAGAGAGGGGAGCGGAATCGGGAGATGGGGAGAGTCGGAGTCGCCGGTCGACGGCTGCGGAGGCCTAGCGCGGCGGAAAGAGAAAAGGGCGTCGGAGGCTCGGCGCTGCGGGAGCTATAGCGGGGCGGTGGTCGATGCTGGAGGTGAGGGCGAGCGCGGCTGGACGCGGCGGCCGGAGGGTGCGTGCGAGGGGGAGGAAGAGGCAGAGGGAGCACGAAGGGCGGCGGTCACGGCGCGGCCAGGAGGGGCAGACGCGCGGGCGGCGGAGGAACGGGGAGAGGCCGACGGGCGGCCGGATCTCACGGTGGTGCACGGCCTTGCCACGACGCGGGCGGCGACGGAAAATAGGTAGGAGCGCCGGTGTGGTCGTGGCCAAGCGCGGCGCTGCGCTGCGGCGGAGTGAGGACTCGGCTAGCTCTGTGGGGATGGGGCTTTTGTCGGGGTGGCCCGGGCTGGTCCAGGCGGCATGCGGGGAAGAATTGGTGGTGATGGCATGGTCTATGGGGTGTTGGAGGAGTTCCGTTGGCGTTTGGCGGAGTGAGGTGTTGGCGTGTTGGGTGGCTGGCCAGGACCAGATGGCCGGGGTTGGCTCGGCCGTATCGACGGGAATGGTGGAGGTCGTGGGTCGTGAGGAGAGGTCGTACGTCTTAGGATTTTGGATATGTATTTTGTGGGTTAGGGTGGTGTCGTGTCGGGTGTGTCTGACACGACGGGGAGGATGTTCAGAGTTGTCAGACATGGGACAAAAATAATATATATGTAAAAGAGGAGAATAGTGGATGGGACACGTACACGATGCACGATTTGGGTTGTGGAATTTGTGGAAGATGAATTGTGGAGAAAATAACATGGAGGAGTACCTCTCCATATATAGGAGGTGGGAATTCCCAGTTGGATAAGATGTAGGAGGATTTTAAATCCCTAATATATAATATGCCATTTAATTTAAACAAATTAATTCAATCAAAATCAAATCTAAAAATAGTTTAACTCAAATAAACCCAACATAGATAAATCTTCATTCTTATTTTAAACTATTTAAAATAATTCAAATCAAGATTTTAAATTGCTACAATAATTTCAAATTATGATTTCCAAAAATACTAATAATAATAATTTCAAAATACATTATTTATTTATAAATAACTATTAAATAATTACGAAATATGCACAAATATTTTTTTACATAATTATGCTTTTCTAGTATACAAAAATATTATTTATTATTAATAACTTTTAGAAATAAAAATAACAAACTTAGAAATGATAGCAATATAATTATTATATCTATTAATAGAGAACGTTTTTCTAAAAATATGTACGCTCGCACATATTCGCACTCGTCGAGCAATTACGAAAATGAAATTTCGCGCACGACGTACAATGCAACTACGCGACGTACGATTATAAAAATTTAAATCAGTACCAAAAATAAAAAATATAGTAGAAATTTAGGGATTTTACAATAGAAATCTAAAATCAGAGTTTGACACGATAATCGAATCAAGAAAGTGGAAACGACTACAATAGTCACGATTTATGATTTTTAAAGAAAAAGTGATGACTGAGTACGTTTGATCCATAATATTTTGAAACCATATCAGCTATTTTTAGATAAACCAGAAAATCATTTCAGTATTAAAACCCCAAAAGAAAATACATTAGGTCGAAACTAACAACAACATTTTAGAAATATTGTTATATATATACATATATATATATATATATATATATATATATATATATATATATATATATATATATATATATATATATATATATATATATATATGTTTCCAATAAATAATACTATTAATGCCAATAGTACAAACACATATATACCTTATACACAATTCTTAAATATACAGTACGTAGAAAATATGTATATAAATTTATGTATAAAAGCTATATTCAAGACCCAATTAATTTTAGCCCAAATTATAGTTTAAAATGGTTATATACACTAATATCCTATATACAAATATTATAGCTAAAAATATAAAAAAAATCCAATACATATATATATATATATATATATATATATATTTTATATATATATATATATATATATATATATGTATATATATATATAAAAGCTGGCTCAGCCCATAAAAATAAATCCAACATAAATAAACCCAAAAGGCTCATTCGAGTCCCAAACCCAAACAGCCCAACCATTTGTTTTTAAAATGAAAATAAAGATTAAAACCCATTTAGCCGGGCTGGCCCAGAATCACTGAACCCAGCCCATACTGCTTGCAGCCAGTATGCAAGCCCTTACTTCTATTATAGTTAGCAATAACTAATGATGATAATAATAATAATAATAATAACTATTTATAGGTAATCAGTAAAAGAGTTAATTAACTTAACATATTGACAGAGAGGGGTTGACATCACCTAATAAATAGAATGTTGGAGAGAGAGAGAGAGGTCTGCTCTCTCATAAAACAAAATCCTTAAACTATTCCATTGCAATTAATGACAATATTAGAATAAAGTATAAATTAATTCAGTAACTAACAAGAGTTACTAAAGGGGAGGGGGTCTCTGCTCACTTCTCATTTCATCCCCAAATTGTTTGAGAGAGAGAGCACAGAGATGAGGGCAAGAGAGCAAGGAAGAGACTGAAGGACAGGTAAAAGAGAAGCTCACAGGGGGTTACGGTGGCGGAGCACCGGTGGTAGGGCGACGGCCGGCCACGGGAGCGGAGGAGCTCGCGCTTGGAGAGGAGATACGTCCGGCATTGTAGATCGACGTGGACGGCGACGACGACAGCTAGAGAGCGTGGCGATGCGCGAATATGTGCACTAGAGGCCCGGATCCGACGGCGAGAAGGAGGGCCGGATCTGTTCGCTTTGGTGCACGAGAACAGGTTGGTCGTCCTCGTCGGATCCAGCTTGGAGGCGAAGACGGCGAGTGGCGGTTCAGGTGAGGGTCGGGTAGTGGTTTTCTTTTCCTTCTTCTTTTACTGGTGGTGGTTTTGGCGAATGACGTCGGTGGTAGCGATGGGCGGGTAGCGTTGGTTACTACTGTCATTGGTGGTGGAGATTGGCGATTATGGTTGTCACACCCCAGAACCAGAATACCGGAGAGCGGGGGAGTGACTCAGCCAGCTACGTATTACGGGTAGATAAATACCGTATAATACGATCAATGCTGTCTAACGAAGAGGGGGTGCATACTACATGAAAGTCTTACTATGGTCACTAAACATCTATTGTCTCAATCATTCCAACAAGAAGCAATAATAGAGAATATATAAGATAAAGTGGTAAGGCATCTCAAATGCTCAATCAAAATGTTCTTGAGATCTGGCTGTACAAAATATAGCCAGATAATATAACAAGGTATACACAATCGTTATCAGCTGCAGTCTGACTTAGTTACAATTATGTAAGAATAAGTACAAGACTATCCGACGAACATGTCGGTGCCAAGCGGCAAAATGTAAAGTAAGTAAAAAAACAAGCAGGGAAGCAAGAAACCCACTCGTGTCCTCCTGCGATCATCCCTCTAGTATTGACCATCTTGGAGGTAGAAGTAAGCTGAGTCCTCGGGAACCGGCACTAAATCTGGCCATGCAAAACCAGAGAGATTAGACCTCTAATAGCAAGTGCCACAAGGAAGCAGAACATGAGAAATAAAACCAGTGGTAAGAGTTAAGAATATGATAAATAAGTCTCTGCTTGTTACTGGGATTCACACAACATCACGACACTTCAAACCAACTTCCTAACCAAACAAGGACATAAGTTGATCCATCATATCCTGACATTCTGATTGTCTCAGTAGTTAACAGAGTAGGTACAGTACACAAACAAATTAATTTAAACGGCAATACAACTACTACGGCTTGCTAACAGTAAGTTCTAAGTTGCCCTGAAAATATGCAATAAGGGATTCCTTAGTTCTTACTATGTATAAGCAAGGCTAGTCTATCCAATAATCAATTGTGCCAATCATGGATTAGACGAGTTCCAGCAGGACGCCCGTCATCAATATATGTAAAAGTATAAGCAGATACCACTCCCTGCCCGTGTGGCAGATTTGTAGTAACTGTGGGAACCAACCGGTATATCAGGGCACTAATTGTCCCAATGATGGCTGCCATGTAAGAACTCGGGAATCCATTCTCTCCATGCAATCGTTATTTTATTTAGCTTAATAGTCCCTATGTTGATTAAAATCTCATGCCGTGGATCATGGTCATTCAGAATGAGTACTTCCGTACAGAGTACGATATGCACAACTCTAGAAGGATGCCAGTGTAGTTAGGTTGTAGGTCTTACATAGCATAATACAACAATTCAAACCTAGCCACGGAATAATAATGCCTTGACTGTAAGATACACATGCTGCTTTTGCAGAAAAATGGAAGTCAACATGTGTCCATATGCCAATGTTCGGATCGGTTAGTCGATCATAATGGTTCATGGTTCATACATGAACGTGTCTCATTCAATTCAATAAGACGACTAGCTAGTCTCTTAGTTCCAACTGGGAACGCATGATCAATCATTAGTCGAGGTGACAATCAATGTCAATTCGTGATAAGGCATGAAAGTCAACTAGCATTTGGTATGGTCGAGTCTATAACTCTTATGGTTAAGTTTCAGCCATTCTAGGCATTCATAAACCAATCGAGACACATGGCACATTCCACACAACAATATGTATTAAGAAAACATTAACATATCATGATTATAACAAGTTCAGGCCAAAAGGCGTAAGGATATATTAAGGGATGCCATGTATGCCAAGGAAGTACGCCCAAGAAAGTATGCATAAAGAGTAACATTACGCGTTAAGGAATAGCATCACGCGTAAAGGGACATGCGTAAAGGAAGTAATGTTATGCATGAACTTGAAGTGCGTAAAGAAATAGTATTACGCGTAAACTTGTACGCAAAAAAGAATAACATTGCGCGTAGAACATTGTACGCGTAAAAGAATAAAGTTTACACGTAAACTTGTACGCGTAAAAGAATAATATTGCGCGTAGAATATTGTACGCATAAAAGAACAACATTGTGCGTAAACTTGTACGCGTAAAAGAATAAAGTTTACGCATGAATGAATATGCGTAAAGGAAAACATGTTACACATAAAATATTGTATGCATAAAGAAAATACGTCAAGCCAGAGTAGACTTGTGTAATCCAGATTCACGCTGACACGAAATGATCGTGGGCGAAGAGCTTGATATTACGCGGACACGTAAAACATGGGCGTAGAGAACCTCTCGAACTCCAATTCCATGAAACCTTTAATCGAAGCCAAAAATGGGACTTCCATGGATCAAAATGGGGTATAACACAAATTTCAACAACCTGGAATGCTCAAAATTTGGAAATAAGGAAGTTTGAGAGATCAAAACCATTAAAATCTGAAAATAGCAAATTTCTAGATCTACAAAAATAAGACTCTCAAAATGGAAAATGTCAAGTTCTAAACTATCTTAGAATCACTATAGGAAGATAAATGAACCATAAAAATAGGTTCTCATGTGGAAGCAAGATGTACTTGCCTAAGCACTTGGTAGGTGAAGAGAGTTATAAGGAAGAAGAAGAGTAAATGAAAAAGAGAAGTAATGAAGAGAGCGAAAGGGTTGGGCTTTAAATGGAGATGATGTTAGGTATGGATTTGGTTGGGTTCATGATGAACCACCAAAACAAACCAACCCAAGTCGAACCCAAGAGCAAAAACAAAAACAGAAAATAAAATACAGAAAAATAATTAGCGTAAAAATTAAAGGAATTAAATACTAAATAGATGCATGATAAATATTAAATAAATACATTCAAGCAGTACACGTATTAAAATACGTATTCTGGAAGCGGAAAGTGACATCTCTACCCTCCTTAGAAAAATTCTATCCTCGAAATTTCAAATCCAAGCAGGCCAGACACATCAAAGCTAGACTAATCCAAGTACAAGCAATTTTAGCGAGCAAGCAGTCATCTTACAATATCAATAGCAAGTAATATATCTATATTTATCAATTCTATGATATCAAGCAATTCTACTCATAGGGTGATAAGCATGAGGAGTCAAGACAATCAAGGTACACGGAAAGAAATATACCTTGTGAGTCAAATAGGTGCGGATATCGTGATTGGATATCATCCTCACGTTCTACGTTGACTCTCCTAAGGAGTGACGACCCCAAGCAACACGGACAAGGCTAATTGTTCGGTTCTTGAGTATCTTCTCCCTTCGGTGCAAAATGGACACAGGCTGCTCCTCGTAAGATAGGTTGGTACCAACAATTAGCTCAGAACGATCGAGGATATGGCTTGGGTCTGATACATACCTATAAAACTGAGATACATAAAACACATCATGTACCTCTGATAACAAAGGTGGAAGGGATAAACGATAAGCAACATCGTCTACCCTATCGAGGATAGCAAATGGGCCTACGTATCGCGGACTCAACTTCCCACAAACGCCAAATCTAATGACCCCACGAGTAGGTAAGATCCGCAAGAACACGTGGTCCCCAACAGAAAATTTTAGCGGCCTACGACGCTGGTCTGCCCAATGAGGATGTCGATCTTACGCAACTTGAAGTCGCTCTCTAATTCCTTTAACCACTTCAACCGTTTGAACAATCATCTCCAGACCTAACATCTTCCTCTCTCCGGTATCATCCTATGCCAGTAGCGACCTACACTTCTTACCGTATAGTGCTTCGAATGGTGCCATCTGGATACTGGCTTGATAAGTGTTATTGTACGAGAATTCGACTAAGTGCAGGTGACTCTTCCAAGATCCTTCAAAATCTAGGGTGCAAGCTCGTAACATATCTTCTAAAGTCTGAATTATTCTTTCTGATTGCCTGTCTGTCTGTGGATGGTAGATCGTACTAAATCTTAACTTGGTACCCAGACTATGATTTAAACTCTTCCAGAAATGTGATATAAAACAGGTATCTCTATCTGACACAATACTTACAGGGACCCCATGCTGCCTGACTATCTGCTGCATATACAACTCTGCCAACTTTTCTGTAGATTGCCCTACTCTAAAAGGAAGAAAATGTACCACCTTTGTAAGTCGATCCACTATCACCCAAATAGCATCCTTACCACTTGGGGATCTCGGTAAACCGGTCACAAAGTCCATTGTGATATTTTCTACTTTCATTCCGATATAGGAAGCGGTTGTAATAATCCAGCTGGCCTATGTTATTCTGCCTTTATTTGCTGACATATTAAGCAACGGGAAACGAATCTTGCTATCTCTCTCTTCATTCCGTTCCACCAGAAGTAATGCTTGATATATTTGTATATTTTGGTCCCTCCAGGGTGTATAGAATACTGAAAACTGTGGGCTTCGGCCATAACCTTGTAGAAGCATGGAAAAGAACTAGAAGAAGCCCATGCGGCTCAAAATAGAAAAAGTCCATGCGGCTCAAAACAGAAGGAGCTTTATGCGGCTCAGGAATCTATCAGAGCTTCATGCGGCTCAGGCAAAGATCATGTAACCCTATGAGGCTTGCCTTTACAGCTGGCCATAAAGTGATCGCTCCCATTAAATGCTCTGACGTAAAGTAACTCTGATATTAAAGCTGAAATGATGACATGACGGCGTATTCCTCGAAAAACAAAGAAAATTCCCTTTACAGCTGGCACGATCCACCAACTATAAAGCTCCTCATGCGACTGCTACCACCTTATTCGGCTGATGCTCGTATGCGGCTTGGAACGTGAAGACCCCCGTCATACGGCTCAAAATATGAATAGTCACCCTATGCGGCCGCTGTTCTCATGCGGCTCGGATCATGGGAATTATCTCCATGCGGCTCAAATATTGAGAGGTCACGCCCATACAGCCTTGACACATGGTTAGTCCTATGCGGCTCAATTGGAAACCACACCCATATGACTCAGATATCGGAGGCCACCTTCATGCGGTTCAGAACCTAAGAAGCTACCCTCATACGGCTTTGACACATGGCAGAAGATCAGCTTCACACGTGGCACTAAATCAATCAAGAGTCATCAACAAATCCCAACAACCTGATTTAGTACAATCATCATAATTGCTCGAATCTAAACAGATTTATGGTAATTACACGGATTAAACACGTGGCATGAGATCCGAGCTTCCAAAGATTCATGACAATCAACATTAAATGCTCATACGAATTTGACACAATCAACATTAATTGTCCAGATTCACTGTAATCAAGATTAGTGGTCCAGATTAATTGCCGACAAAATAGGATCAAGAAAAATGGCAATTAAATCCCCAAGCCGTCGACTTTTTAGGGTAATTATTGCAAACCCTAATGATGACACCCCACTCCTATAAATAGGAAGGTGCAATTCCCTTGCAAAAGATCCTCGATCCAAAATCGAAAAAAATATAGCAAGGTGCCATTCCCTTGCGAAAGAGATCCTCTCCACCCGGCTGGACACACAAAAAGACAAAGGCACGCACAGAAGAGTCTTGCCATCTTGAGAGCAGTTCTTTACTGGAGCCAAGGCTACGTCTGATCGTCCAAGGAGTAAGGCAGAGCGGCCGTCGCTTTCCCGAGCCTCTATCGTCACCCCCCAGAATCAAAACTAAACAATCGTACTTAGACTGCTGTACCTAGGTTTTCGTCCCTAGGCTTTCTTTGTACGAGCGAGTTTGTATTGTGAGTCTAAGTCCAGTCCTCCTATATAATTGTTCTGTACTTTTACAATCTATGGCAAACACGATGGCGACTCTGCTGGGGACTAACTTTTCCATGGCTGAGGAGTTGGTGATGCAATCAGACACAGCCAAACTTGGCTCCACTCAACAAATACTGGTCGCCCGGTTCGACCAACAGGCGTTTGAAGAAATGTCTCCGACGGGAGCGCTGGCCCGGACCAGCGGTGAGCCCGTACGAAGAAGGCCCGCAGGGAGTGGAGACCCAAAAATTTTGCTCCTCCCTATGCTCTCGAAGAAGTACTCTCTGTTGCCCGAGACAGCAGAGAAGTC
The DNA here is from genome assembly GCA_029216955.1 of Iris pallida. Lineage (NCBI taxonomy): Eukaryota > Viridiplantae > Streptophyta > Magnoliopsida > Asparagales > Iridaceae > Iris > Iris pallida. Next base: position 5,054,610 of record JANAVB010030818.1, read on the forward strand.
TCGCTAGCGGCCCCACTTTAGACTACAGAGGACTCTGCTGTCCCCAAGTCCGACAGAAGAAAACACTATGATGCTGGACTTGTAGGGGCAAAGAGGAACTCTGTGATATTCGAACCGCATAAGGGCGCCAGCCACATAGGGAAAGCTCATGCGGCCACAACTGTCAACCGTATAGAGAAAACTCATGCGGCCACAAGAGTCAGCCGTATGCAGACAGCCTGCACGACCATGACATCTAGTCGCATATAGAAAGTTCATGCGGCCACAAAGGATAGCCGCATGCCGACAGCCTGTACGGCTACGACTCCTAGCCGCATACAGAAAGGTTATGCGGCCACGCATACCAGCCGCATGCAGACAACCTATACGACCACCGATCCCAGCCGCATAATATCTACTCCATGCGGCTCACGGTCAGTCTTTGACCGCCTCTCATATGGTCCTAACCATGAAGGCTCTCGGGAGCATATGCCAGACTCTATTGTGACCAGCTTGGACTCTTCCTACTATACACTCTCAGGTGCTAAAAGAAAGAAGTCTCGGGCAGCACAGGCTCGACAAGCTCAGTCGACTGTCCCAACTTCTGACTACCAGGGCGTCCCGATGACTATTACTCGGGCCACTGATGGAAAGTTGTATAGAACTACCCATATCCAGCCCCCGGCGGCCAACGAACGGGATAGTTATCAAGAATCTCCTAACAAGGACCAGGGGCGAGTACTTACGCTACCCCCACATCAAGGAGCAGGCTGGAGGCCAACGCACTCACCAGCCCATAAAGCAGGTGACCCGCGCAATATGATTCTTTACAAGCGCAAGAAAAGAGACGAAGATTTGACGTACAAAGAGTCCTATCAAGGACACTAATGCACCCAAGTCATAGTCAACTGCTGCTGTAACAAGGAAGCAGCACAAAAAGATCGGCGGTCCGTCTTCCAAAGGCTGTAACACCCAAGCTCAGAAGACGAGGCGCTTCTTGTCGCCTCTTGTAATTCTGTGTTGAAGATTCCTGGCAGCAGAAGAGGAAAGAAAAAAATTTCTCCAGTCCAAAAATTTCAACCGGCGTAACCAAGAAAATTTCTTCTAAACGGTTGTCATCTACCGTTGTAGGAGGAGTTTACCAAGGTACCCGCTCAAAAATAAAATCTACCACACTTGAAGATTCTTTCACATCTATGGGAGATACTGGAGCCGGGGGTAGCATTCCACCAAATATCCACAACAACCCGGTGTTCCAAGAAGACAGCCCGGTAGAAATGATTCACCCAACAGATACAGCAGATCCCGACATCCCCGAGGACGTCCATAATTTCCAAGACGAGGCAAGCTCCGAAGCTGGGGGTACCACTCTTTCCGAGTCTGAACTAAAGGAGAACATTTCCACATACCCTGACGACTTCTCTGCACAAGGGTATAACTCAGAGGACACGTCCTCTGCCGTTCCTTCCATCTCTCTTTATGTGAGGACGGTGTTCATGACAGATAGCAACCATGAAGGTTCCAGTGATCACTAACGCATTGTCACTCTGGAGGCCATACTACATGCTTTGGTTAAGTCTGTGGACGAGATCAAAGCAGCCCTTCCAACTTTGCAAAGAAGAATGCCTGGCCAAACAAGCTTGGGTCCCGCGGTCAATGCAGACTTGAACTCAGCTGCACCAAACCCGGGCGATAGTCCTAAAATATTGGCTCCTACCGCTGCAGACGAGGCAAGAGAGACAAGAAAAGAGGTCCAGGAGCTCCGGGCCATGTTCTATGCCCGAGAAAACTGCCAAGACCTCAGGATACGACAACCGTATCCCGTTGCGTGGAGAGATGTTCCCTTCCTACCAAAATATAAACCATTCCACATCAATCCATATGATGTAAAGACATCTACAAGCAGGTACATCACCTACTTCGAAGTCACAATCGACTATCTGCCTCATGACGACGCCATCCTTACACGACTGTTCATCGGAGCCTTGGAAGGGGTCGTCTTCGACTGGTACCGCAACTTGTCGGACAATTGCATCCACTCCTTCACCGGCTTCAAACGCTTGTTCCTAGAAAGGTTCTATGAAGTAGGACAAGACATGACAATGTCCACTCTCATGGACGTTGTTCAGGGAGAAAAGGAGCTAACAAGAAATTATATCGAGCTATTTTGCCAAACCGCGATGAATCTGCCTTTTGGCAACCCCGATTCCTCCTTGATTAAAATTTTCCAAAATAGACTGCTTCCCACAATAAGCCTCTGGATGGGCAAAAGTCAATTCAAGGATTGGAAGACGTTCATCATCAGCGCCACTAGCACAGAAGACAAGGTGAAGAAAGCCCGCCAACTGGGATTGCACATCTCGGAAGGGGAAGACAAGGGCAAACGCCCTAACTTCAACAACAACAACGGTGATAATTCCTCCAGCAACCGAGACAACAAGGGCAAGCAGGCTATAGTGACCGACATAGCCCCAAAGTCCGAATCAGCACCGACAGAAAAGCAGTGGCCTCAGATGACCTACTCTTTCGAGGATGGCTATGTTAAACCCATCTTATACATGCTCATCCAAGGAGGACGAATTCAGCTCCCTCCTTCCAGGCGAGAGCCTCGCCCTACAGATATGAAGAACCCCAAGTACTGCCATTACCATCGCTATGTTCACCATACTATACATGATTGCTACCAGCTGAAGCGATACATCCAACATCTCATCGATTCTAAGGCCCTGGCCATTGATTTCGAAGAGGTGACCGTAGCAGCCAACATGGTGTCAGTACAATTCAGCAACTTCCCTCCGATAAGGACTCAAGACGGAGTAGTACCTGTCCCCGAGCAAGAATAGAGGTCGATAACCTTCCACCTCTCCGAGACCAAGCTGCTGGTCTAGTACCCCTTACCACATCACGAGAAAAGATCATGTGGGTCCACTACAAGAAAAATGGCTTTTCTTGACGGTTTTTCCCCGTCAAGAAAGACTTTTCTTGACGGTTTTGGATCCGTCATCTAGGCCCCCGTCAAGAAAAGTCGACACTTTTCTTGACGGTTTTTTGTTTGTATCCTTGACGGTTTTAAACCGTCAAGAAACATGCGTTATCTTGACGGTTTTAAACCGTCAATAAAACAAACAAAAAACCGTCAAGAAAAGTGTCGACTTTTCTTGACGGGGGCCTAGATGACGGCTAATAACCGTCAAGAAAAGTCTTTCTTGACGGGGAAAAACCGTCAAGAAATTGTTTTTTGGTGTTTGCAAACCGTCACGAAATGAATTATTTTTTGACGTTTTTGCAACCGTCAAGTTAAAAACCGTCAAGGAATAAAAAAATTTGCCGTTTTACAACCGTCAAGATAAACATAATATATTCCAGAAATCCAATTACCAAATACACATAATTACACAGAATCCAATTCCAGAATCAATATATAATATCACAAGCATCACACAACTATAATACACAATTTTTATATTAAAGAATACGTTGTTCGTACATCCAAACATCCAACAAGTACATCCAACCACAAACACGTTCGTACACCATAAATATCCTAAACATTTATAGGAGTAAATTAACCAAAATATCTCTGAACCCAGAGCAGCATGCAACAAGTACATCCAACAAGTACATCCAAACGTCCAACCACAAACACGTTCGTACACCATATATACATATCCAAAACATATTTACAGGAGTAGATTAACCAAAATATATCTGAACCCAGAGCAGCATTTCCTTTAGGTTAATCTGCAAACAAGGTGAACATAACATTATAAGTCAGCAACACAACTGAAATTCAATCAAATTTTGAATGGACAGAACAATCTAGGGAGGACTCAAATGTTGCAGTAGTTTAAATGTGCAGGAAATCAGTTGGGGAAAAAAATACAGAAATAGAGAGACAGTTCAGTTTAACATTCAATTCCCAATTAACATCAACAACAACCCCCAACCATCTCAGATATCACAGCATAGAAAACAACTAAGGTTAAACCCAGTTGAGTTATAACATTCAGTTCTTACTGAAAACTCAAATTATTTAGCAATTTCAAACCCAGACTAAACCCATATTCCCAGATTTGCAGTTCATAATACCCCCATATACTAGTTAACATAGGATACAATCTCAGATTTATAAAATGGAACCCATTCTCAGGTTGGGGTCATATCTGTCAATACTCAGTCCATTAGAAACCTATGATATCACAAACAAATGCAATGTATAAAACTCCCAATTCTGGAAAAGCACAACTAATATACATAGGTAACAGAAATCAAGCAAAAGTATCATGTTAGTTTTTGAAATCAAGAAAAACATGTGAGTATCAGAACTCTACATCAGAAAACCCAAGTATACATATGAGTCTCAGGCATGGTTGCATGTTACCATATCAATTTACATTTAGCAATCAAGTAAATTTAATGAACATTAAAACTCAGAAATGGTTCAGTTAAGCACTCAGTTTAGCACTCTTAACATATTAAGCAATCCCAACACCAATCTCAGGTTTTAGACATTCATTAAGAACCCAGTTATATTCAACAAATCAAAGACTCCATTTCTAAGTTAACATGTGAACTCAGGTTTCAAGCATACCAAATAAACCCAGTTATATTCAACAAATCAAAGACTCTTGCTATTAAAACCCCATTACTTGTCATGCCACAGGGCTATACCAACCAAGGTTCACAGTATCGGTATCGGACTATTCCTATGAGTATTGGTATCGGCAATATCGGTAGTATCGGCTGTATCGGATCGGAGTATCGGATTTTTTGGTATCAGAAAACAGACAATTATTAATAAATTATTTACATTTAAAAACATATATTTTATACATTTAGGCATAATTTTAAGTATTTTCAGTGTTATTTCTTAGTAGTTTTGAAACTAAATAAAATATTAGTCACCTTACCGATTGGCTTACATACAATAGATTGATTTTCTTCTTTTACATGCTTTTACAACCTTATTATGCTTTAAACCCTTGTTGATTTGTCTTTTTCGTTTAATTTTTCTTTGCCGAATTGTCCGGAAAAGAGACCCTCATTGTCGGTATCGGCCAGTATCGGGTATCGGTCGGTATCGGATCGGGACATGCCAAACCGTATCGGTATCGGCCGTATCGGATCGGTATCGACCGATACTTTAAACCATGATACTCACTCTCTATTAACACACAGAGAAACACATGACACTCCTGACACTAGCCAACCCTCTACTACAAACACTCGAGACACTACTTCTTCCCATACACTCACTCACACATGCCGTACATCACTTCCTAAGCTCAGACTAAGGGGGTCAAGCCCCTGCCACTGAAGCTCACTCTGCTGCAATATTGGTCAAGGCACTGCCCTCCTACTGCAGACCCATCAAGGCCTGCTCCTTACTGCAACTGGCAGTTCCCCCCTGCCTGCAGGGGCATAAACCCCATCCATTGACCTGCCTGCACTCCAAGGTTAACTGTTATTCTAACAGAAAGTAGGGAGCAGTCCCCAACTGATAACAACAGTCCCAATTGTTAACTGCTACAGCTATGCTCCATTATCCGAGCCCCCTCTTTATTACATATACTGATACACTAAACTCCAACCCCTTCCTCTACACAACTGATATAATGTCAAGTGTAATTGGTATAAGATTGAGCTATAGCCCTATATCACACAAACGTACTTATATATAGCAGTCCTTATATAAATGTTGTTTCCTAATGGACATGAACTCATCTCCACACTCACAAATACCATAAACTCATTTCACATTCACTGTGGAGTAAGGAACACAGACATACACACACACACACACCAAATGCATATAACAGTCCACTCTAATCATATTCTTAAAACAGTCCACCATTTCCCCTCTCTTAAGAGATGCTCAAAATCTTGTCCATGAAGTAGATAAAGTCCAAAAATTACCTCAACTGATTGCTTAGATTAAGAACTGCGAAACATGATCCATCCACTCCGTACGCACTTCATTGATTTCATCAAATGTGTATACACACTTTTCATTATACTGTTTAAAAATAGGAAGAAAAAATGAAACATAAGTGATAATATATAAATATATTATAAACATACATGTTGATTAAGAAGAACATCACCTTGGGATTAAGCAAGCTTCGATCATATGAGATCTCTTTCATATATCTCATAACGTAGTAACCACATTCGATGGAGCCGGTTTGATTCGGTACCTATGCATAGAAAAGCAAAGATCTTACACACTTGTTCATTTTTGATTTATATATATATTAACGAGAAATATATTGAGAGAAATATATTGTACCTGAATTGCAATCCAGTTCAATTTAAATTTTTTCACTTGGTTACCACATTGAGCATGAAACATACGAAGCCCGCTATGCAAATTAAAGTGGAAAATATTATTTGTCATTATTAAAACATCTAACATTGACTATAGTTGTGCGAAGTATTGGGACAGATATATTCATGCATACCTTGTTACAATGTGCTTAAGATCATCACAGATGCAACTTCCCGAAGAATCCAAATAGTATGCTCTCATTAGTAAAAGATCAATGACTACCAAAACCCAATGATCACTGTAACACCATATAACACCAAGATATATACAAGTTATTGAGTATACAACCAAACAATTGCTAAATAACACAAGTTCAAAGCGACAAAGCATGTCAAGAGAAATAGTCGACTTTGTTTGTGACTGTGAAGTGGTTGATTATTGGTCGTGTGGTTTTTAAGTGAGGGAGGACTGATTTGAGTTACATATGCATGGTACAAATTGGAAAAAAAAAAAGGAAAACTGAAACATAAACTGAAACTGAGACTAGCCCAATATGGAAACTGGAAACTGAAACTGGGTTTCAACAGGGAACCCAACATCTCAAAGAGTATCCTATACTCTTATTTGGTTTCCAACAGGAACCCATCATCTCAAAGAGTATCCTATACTCTTATTTGAATATACATTCATGATTTCTTGAAAATGGGGAAAGAATGAAATATGAATATACATTCCAGCAAGTTATATGTTCCAGAATGTTATAAAAGAAAATAAGTAAGAAATGTATCACCTCGGGTTGTATGGCAAGAAAAATAGTCGACTTTCTTTTCGAGAGTTCAGACTATTACATATATGCCTTGCCCTTCTATCCTGTGATGCCAAAAATTCTTTTATCCCTGACTTGTTTGATGGTCTTGGATCAATGAATGAAACATTCTCGTCGGAGTTTAGGTCCTTCAAACGATAGTACAATGACCTATAGTTTGTAAATAAGTTAACTCAACTTATTAATGTAATAATAAACAATTTTAACGAGCAAAGTATTCTTGTACCTAATGTAGATTTGTATGCAATTTACTGAGAGAGGACGCATGTTAATGAAATTCTCAAAATCCTCTTGGAGAAGAGTTGTAATTGTTGGGGTACCAAACAAGTCACTGTCAAATGGAACCCGAACTGACGTTTTTTTCAGTTACCAACCTTTGTGCGAGTATAGCAAAGTATTCCATTCCCGGTGGATTTTTAAATGACCTTGTTATTCTTGTAGAAGCTCTCGTAGGTGATTTAACTTTACTTGGTGTCTTCGTTTTCTCTTTAGGAGCTTCCTTCACCACCATGGATTCCTAAAAAACGCGAGTTCAAAGTGAAAAAGCATGACAAAAATAAGCATGTATTCATTCAAAGGGAACTGACATGTACCTTTGTTTTATTCTTCTCGCATTCAGGTTGTTTTTCAGCAAGAACCAACTCTACATTAGTTTTGATAGGGGAGTGTGCATTTATAACCTTTTCAGAAAAGTTGGAACTCGTATCAGAAATATTCAAACAATAGAATGAAGAGGAAAGACACTTATAATGGAATGTATACAGAAGTTCATAATGCTAGAAACGGGGATAAAAAAGTTGGCACTTAAATTCATAATGCTAGAAATGGGGATGAAATTAAACCTTTTTCATATGACTTGGCCTCCGCGATCCTTCGAAAGGAGAACTCGGTGCATTCATGGTAGGGATTGGAGGAATTGAGGCAGTTACAAGCTTTTCCGGAAAGTTAGAACTGGTATCAGATATTGGCGTACCACATAAACCTTGTGAAAGTAAGTTATTTATCATCTTATTTTTCATCTCAATCTCATCAAGCAACTTTTTTTTCTCCTCCTCCCAACCAATCGGAGCTTTAGGAGTGTGGAAAAAAGATCTTGGGGTGACATATTTTCCCATGGCCGTAACACGACCAGTGTGCTCGGGCCTCTCCATTGCATAACACAAAGCATCACGATTCTCAGGAATAGACAACTCTCCAGAAGTAATTTTTTTCTTCACTTCATCCTATAAAAATATGGAACTTATGTTAGTATATCTTAATATGAAGTGCAAAAAAGAATGTTATGAAAATGAACTATAGTAATTGAGACTTTCTTACAATCTTATCCACCATCGCTTGTGTGACTGGATCATAGACCAATGTAGAAGAATCGTCTTCTTCAACATGTTCATTAGAACCCCCTTTAGCCCTTTTTTGTTTTTTCCGAGCTAGCTTCCAAAAAAGGCAACGGTCTACATCTTCCTCAGAATATGTACCATCCTTCTTCTATTTTTCAATGTTAAAAATGAACATTCTCTAAAATAATTACTTAAAATTCCAAATGAAATATATAAAACTCATTATAAGATTACTTACAATTTCTTCTCTTAAACCTGCATAGCCTTTTCGGCTTAGCCTATGGTTGTACACATGTTTCCCTCTCCTGTTTTGTTGCTCTATGCGACGCTTCTGAAATCATAATAGAATTTATTTCTATGATTAGTAAGAACTCATGAAGTGGCAAAGTTAATCAAATTCTCTAGACCGATACCTGAAAGTCCTCGGAAAGTCGAGACGTCACAAACTTGGACCATTGATTTGGATTGATAAAGCTATAATTTGGAGGTGGATTTTTTAAATGTGCAAGGTTGTCCATATTGGCAAGAACATAATCGGTTAAGGCATGCCTAAACGACTTAGTTGCAACACCCATCGTTTGCATTAAATTTCGTTTAGCTCTTGGATCTATAATAAAACTTTGCTGCATATTAAGTAAGATTAATATATTTTAGAATATAAGCAATCAATAAACTCAAAATAATTTCTCTTCAATAAAATTTACCTCAACCGAGGCCCATGCATTATCTTTAATATTTGTAGGAACCTTTCTCCAATCATCATAAGTGATTGGTATCATACTGCGTGCAATTACCCCAAGAAAACTAACACATTCTGCCCCAGCCTCCCCAATAGGCTGACCTGCCTCGTTGAATGTGACTATTTTTTTCATTCCATCACTTCTTCTTTTTATAGTTCGCTCCAACATTGTTGGGCCTCTTGTTGCTTTTTTCGAGGCGACATATTCCACGTGGGGAGGGTTCATCTGTAGAACCTGTGACAAAAACAAGCACATAAGTAAGATATGTAAAAAAACTAGAGAGTTTGATAAGTTGTATCTTAAGAAGCAACTGTACGAGCAACAAAAACTGCAGGATATTTAGCCTTTTGTATCAGACTTGTGCAGAGATACTCGAGTTTCTCTTAATTTCAGTATCAGTAGCAACTATCCATAAAACTTCTTGACTTGTCACACTGTGCCATGCATTTACTCCTTGAATAAGGAATTAGATATAAATGGTAAGTTCTAACGTAGTTCAGGTACTGTCAGTATTCTAATGCCATCTTAGCAATTGACCCTCGGAAGTTGGTTGTTCAAGTATCAGTAGCAACTATCCATGAAGTTACATTTTAACAAGTCTGCCAACTAATCCAGAAAAATATTTATATCATAAGAATTACCTGATTACTACTCTACATGTGCATAAGAATTACTCATATCCATGTTAGTACGTAGTGACAGGGAGGGTACTAGTAGATAGAAAAAATATGATACAAACCTCTTTTGCTTTCCTCTTCTTGCTATTGTTGGAGTGGCTAATATTATGCACATTGGATGTCTGCAAGGTGGCCAAAAATAAATTAGTAGCTTAGTAACAGATATCACACTATTAAAGTCAAACAAAATAAGTAGCTTGTATAAGTAAAAAAGAGACAATGAAGTAAAAGTAAAAACAGACCTACTCCAAAAGTTGGCAGATACAAATATAAATTTACTTATCAACCCAATCCCCTTCACAACCTACTCTTTTATAACACACATTATCATCATCCCCAACATCAAACAACCCATCATTCAACAAAGTATTAGTAAAGGGATGATGTTCCATCGAATTATCCAGGTCTTCATCATCTTCATTGTGTAGATACTCTTTTGGACTAGTGGACAAAACAACGGACCATTGAGGATCAAGTTGGTCTTTTACATAAAATACTTGCTTGGCCTGCGAAGCTAAAATAAAACAATCTGATTTGTACCCAACTCGATTAAGGTTCACCGATGTGAAACCAAGTTCATCAACCTTAACACCCTTACTCTCGACCCAATCACACTTAAATACTGGAATGGTAAACCTATGATAATCGAGCTCCCATATTTCTTTGATAACTCCATAGAAACACATGTCCCCTACTATAGGATTCTTATCTTTCGAACTTGCAATCTGCATTGTTGTAGCTACAAGACTAACTCCACTATTTTGGCTAACTCGAGCATTGTCACGATCCTTCGTGTGGTAGCGGCAACCATTAATAACATAGCCAGAACATTTAAGTACGTGGTGGCTAGGCCCTTGTGCTACCCACTTGACAGTTTCTGAGATGTCTTCTTTTACATTAAATGCACCATCAACCTGTACAAATTCAATATTATTAATATTCTTTAACTTCTGAATAAGAAGAGTATAAATATATTGATTTTGCTTCAACTACTACCTTCTCCTGTAACCAATAGATAAACGTCTGATTGTGTTTGTCCTGCAACCACTTTCTATTTTTAGACTTGAGGGGATATTGTAACAGCAACCACTCCATATGCTCACTGTTAAGTTATTATAACAACTTATAATACAATTTTTCAACAATTTACATACAATGAATTAGAAAATTAGAAAATTTATGATAAAGATGCTTACTCAATATAAGGTTCAATTTCATCTGTGTTCTCCAAAACATATAAATGTGCTTGTTGCCATTCTTCACGATCAACTGCTACGAGACGACCTCCAGGCAGAGGTTTTCCATCTTGAATGTTGCCCTTCCTTGCAAGGGGATTTCCTATTGCCTCAACATGTGATAGATACTCGCTACAAAATTCTATTGCTTCTTCCGCAATGTAACATTCTGCAATGCATCCTTCGGGACGGTTATGATTGCGCACATAACCTTTCAATGGTTTCATGCACCTTTCAAATGGATACATCCACGTTAAGAAAACGGGTCCACAAATCTTGACTTGTTCAACAAGATGGAGAGTTAAATGGACCATAATGTCAAAGAAAGACGGTGGAAAGTACTTTTCCAACATGCATAATGTGACCACAAGATCATTTTGAATATCATTTAGCATATTCACATCTACCACTTTCTTACATATTGCATTGAAGAAGAAGCAAAACCGAGTAATAGCAACTCTAACCGGCTTAGGCAGAACTGAACGGATTGCCACGGGTAGTAATTGTTGCATTAGTGCATGACAATCATGAGATTTCAGCCCATAAAGCTTCAAATCTTCCATTGAGACAAGATTTCTGATATTAGAAGAGTAACCTTCAGGAACCTTTATGTCTAACAATGTTTGACAAAATATCTTCTTCTCATCCTTTGTTAATGTATAACAAGCTCGCGGCAAATAAGTACGTTTTTTATCAAAATCAGGTTTTAGTTCGGTCCTTAGCCCCATGTCCACAAGATCAAGACGAGCATTGACACCATCCTTTGTCTTTCCTGGAATGTTAAGCAATGTACCATAGATGCTCTCACAAACATTTTTCTCGATGTGCATAACGTCGAGTGTGTGGCGAACATGCAAGTATTCCCAATAGTCAAGTGTGAAGAAGATTGACTTCTTCTTCATCCATCTTCTTTCACTAAACTTTGATGCTTTGCACTTTTCATGTTTCTTTCCCCAGGAGTTCGAAATTTGACCAACCTTTTCTAATATCTCTTTTCCGCTCAATGGTGTTGGAGGACCACGAAATTCCTGCTTACCATCGAAAACTTTCTTTTGACTGCGATACGGATGGTGGCGTGGGAGAAACCTCCTTGTACCAGTATACACATTTTTACCACTATGTTTCAGTCTAGGCGCATAAGTATCTTCCCCGCATATGGGGCAAGCATAATACCCCTTAGTAGTGCAACCAGAAAGATTTCCATATGCAGGAAAATCGTTGATGGTCCACAACAATACAGCCTTTAAAGTAAAAAACTCTTGATTTTGTACATCATAAGCTTCAACTCCCTCTTCCCATAAAACTTTCAAGTCCTCAACTAATGGTGCTAAATAAACATCAATATCATTGCCCGGTTGGTGTGGACCCGATATCAATAGCGACAACATCATGAATTTTCTTTTCATGCACAACCACGGCGGTAGATTATAGGTCACCAATATAACTGGCCAACAACTGTACTTACTACTAAGGGACCTATGTGGATTTATGCCATCAGCTGAAAGCGCCAGTCGAAGGTTTCTAGGTTCTTTTGCAAAATCTGGCCACTTCTGGTCAACTAGCTTCCATGATGAGGAGTCTGCAGGGTGACGTAGTTTGCCGTCAGCTACTCTTTCAGAAGCATGCCAAGTTAAGTCCCTTGATGTCTGTGAGGATTGAAACATCCGTTTAAACCGGGGAATGGGAGGAAAATACCATAGAACTTTGGCAGGTATTTTTTTAATCGGAATTTGATGAGAACCATCATTTTCCTTCTTCCATCTTGATATTCCACAAGTGGGACATTCAGATAAATCGCTATACTCTTTTCTATAAAGTATGCAATCATTGGGGCATGCATGAATCTTCTCATATTCCAAACCCAGAGCAGTCATTATCTTCTTAGCCTCGTACATTGATGAAGGTATTTCATTTTGTGTTGGTAACATATCATGAAGACATTTCAACAACTCAGAAAAGCTATTGTCAGACCACCCATATCTTCCTTTAATGTTATATAATCTCATCAATCCCGATAGCTTTGTATACTTTGAACAACCAGGATAAAGAGGCTTTTCGGCATCTTCAAGTAGAGATTTAAATGACTTGGGGTCACCAGAAACATGTTCATATGCCGCATTGACCATTTCTACAGCATCTGCAGCATCTTCAAAGGAGCCACCTTTATAGTTAGGTGCTTGTTCAGACCTTGATGCAAAGCTTGTCGATCCTCTGATAGGGTGTTCCTCACCATGACAAACCCATATTGTATAACTTCGATCGATACCCCTACTAAACAAGTGTTTTCTGACGTCCCCTGGATTTTGGAATATCAAATTTCCACATCTTTCGCATGGACATCGAATAGAATTAGGATTATTTGAATGGAGTTTTGCAAACTCAAGAAACTCTTCCACTCCTTTCTCATATTCACTACACATTCTATCCTTCGACATCCATGATTTATCCATTTTGGGCTAGATTAGAAAAAAAATACCTACAAAGGTCAATATAACATGTTAGCCATAATTTAGACATGGTTCACCTTGTCTCAGAAAGTAATGATGACGAACTCTACTTAGCAATATGCAAAGTGCAACTACAAAAGTTTTGGAGTAAAATAGAGGATACAAGGAACAAATGCAATATAAAATATTGTAAAAGTCTACCTGGGCTTCAGCATTCGATGACCGTAATCTCGTCCTCAAGCTCTGTTGTTCTTCCTTTCCTGCAATAAGAATGTGAGTGAGAAGGATGAGTGTCTATAAGGAGTATAACTGGACTCACTATTTGATAAAGTAACCAAGGCTTTGATATGAAGTTATTTGATTGATAACTTAAAAATAACATAAATACTGTAAACAATGAGATCCAAGACCCTTAGTAACAGTGTAAACACTGCAAAAGAACATAAACACTGCAAAATTCGTAATCATCATGATGCTCCCGGCTACAACTATTCTTCTTCTTCAGTAAATTAAGATAGCTAACTGGTCTATATATAGTCACATATATTACACAAATGTGGCTACAAAACTTGACTGCCAAGTGCAGTTAACTAAAAATGGCCACAAAGAATATATTATGTTTATCATGAAGTGATACCGACGAACTTACAAAGGACAGGATGTGAGAATCAAGAAGGTTTAGAAGACTTCAAGAAGGTTTAGAAGACTGCAAGCATCAACCACAACCATAGACATTCAGAAACATCATATAATGTGAGTTCAGTAACGTTCTTAACAATGTAACTGTGAAATACACCAAACAGTGACATCAAAGAAAACGTAAAACGAGACGGCCACCGAAATATAAAGGTTAGTTTAAGAAGCTACAGAGACAACAGATAAACGCAATATATCGATCATTTTTAGTAAGTGAATGATCATTTCCGCCATGCCATCAGATTTACTACAAAGATTAAAAATGAGCTAAGATATCAAAGATATTTCCAATCTAGATGAGAAATAAATCGGCATGAATAATGAAATAAACAACTATCACTGCCAGCGCAATGAAATGATACAATTCATCGCGGATTTTTTGAAGAACATTACCAGGCAGATTGACAATAAACAGACAGGTTACTTCTGGTATTCATGGAAAGTTAAAAAGGAAACTAGAACATATACTGATTTAAAGCGCTTATAATAATTACATCGGCCATCAACAGTCCATGCTTCTGTACCTTTTTTTTATAGACATATTTACATAAGGATCATTATATATAGATAACATTAGTCACTGACGACCGCATACATGTACTATCCACTGCAAGTTGCATGTTTAGTTTCCAGATATATAGATAACATTAGTCACATATATTACATATTCAAATCTATAATAAGCTATATTCTCCCAAATTTATAAACTAACAATATAATGGGAAAGTTAAAATACGAATAAAGAATTTAATGGGTGAACAAATTCAAAACAGGAAACTCAGCCAACACTGTTCAGTTATATATTCAAATCTCAGGTCATCAACAAAGTTAAAACTCAGCTTTATAGGAAAACAAACTCAGTCATATCATAACATATGGTTTCATACAAAGGAAAATTAGTTTGTTCATTTAGAGCATTCAGTGAATCAGTTAAAAAAGTTCTCAGTCATAAGTTCATTTAGAGCATTCAGTCCTAGCCTATCACCAGTAATATAAATTTAACATTTCAGTTTATCATCAACTAACAAAACAACATGTAAACCTTGTTAAAAACTGGAAGGAATATAATAGGACCTCTAGTCCTGGTGGTTATATAACTACCATCTTATCGCTCCTCCTTACTAGTGTACCTATTGGCTTGTATTGCACTTTTCCAAACCAGCTAAAACATTTTTTTTCTCATCTTGTCCTCAATTGGCGTTGTCTCCAACTTCACATGATTTTTCCCTTAATCTTGTCCTCAACTGCACATGTGAGATACGAAAATATATTATGGGACACGGGCAAATGATTTCACGTGTACATGATGAATGATGATATAGCTTTTGTAGGTGGTCTATCCAAATGAAATTTATCGATCAAATTGGAAAAGTGGGCTAGGTGTTTGCATTTTATAGGGCAGGAAATAAATGAAAAGAAGGGTTAATGTAAATATTCCGCTGCCGGAACTTGAACCCTGGTCTCTCTGGTGAGAGGCGAGTATCCTAACCAACAGAACTACAATGGAATCTTGATATTAACCTATATTTTCACTTTATAACCTATATGATATACAATCAATTTTTAATTGCTCCGAAGACTTATTTTTATACACTGTTAGGATTTTTCAGAATCCAGATGTAGAAGTGGCACTTTGTGTCCATATTAAATAAGCACTGTCGTGCGCAATTCATGCAGATTTAGGATAATAAGTGGGACACAGAAGTGATTTGCCGTTTGTGGAGTCTACAAATTCCATAGGAGGTGTGAGGAAATATCATTGAGAACCTTACGAGGATTTTCATACCTTCTACTCTTATTTAATTGTTTATATGAAGAAGAAGATTTGAACTTGATCCGGATTCCTTACAACAAAGGAAGCACGTTCACTCTAAAAGTGTGGCCGTGTCCTGTCGGTCATGTATCGGACTCTCCTCAGACACTCCAAAATACACTAGGACACACCAAAATAGGTGTCGTGTCCGTTTCGCTGTGTTGTGTCGTATCCGCATCCGTGCAACATAGACTACAACCAAAGACAATTTTTTATGGCCAATAACTCATGCACCTTCCTATTTGTATGAGGTGTACTGGCTACACAAGGGATTGCCTGCAGTGTTCTGAATCTGGATTTGGAGAGCATTGACACCAAAGAAAGAGAAAAGAAAAAGGAAAAGAAAAAAGAAAATGGTGTAGAAAAATCAAGATTCAGCTACCTACCAAGCAGATATTTTCATGGTCAGGAATAATATACACCACAAACACACCACCATACATGTCGTACCACAATTCTAGGCTTGAAGAGGGCATCATTCTGTTGAGATTGATGACATCATCAACCCCTAGTCCATTCGAAACTGGAACTGAAACCAATCTGTTACCATTCGAAAACCCAACTCCCAATCAATCGAAAACACCCATTGAACCCACATAAACACCTTGTTAAATTTCTAAGTGTGTTTGTGGGTCAATCACGTGTTGGATTTGCAGAACCTGTAATGCCCCGCTCCGTACGAGGCATTTGGTTGGCTTATTGGATGGGATCAGAATATTGGACCGTGACTTATGTTGGGAATCGGGAGAATTGAGACTGATGCAGTCTCTCTTAGCTGGCTAGACGGAATGGATATTGGAACGTGGCTCGCTGGAGGAGCTACGCTTAGTGGAATTTTGGGTGAGTGGAACTGTCCTTCCTCCTCCTTACTCCTTCATGCTTAATAAATGAAGTATTGAAATGCTATGAACTGCCCCTAAATGTCCCTTATGTTAGTTGCTGAATAATAGAGATGCTTTTGTTGAGAATTATTGAAATGTACAACACATTGAACTGTTAATGTGATTCGCTGCCTGAGAATGAATTGATAACATTGCCCCTTATGCTTAACACTGCTGGAACAAGTAGACACTTGAATAATGAGATGCCTTATGAATGATAGAATAAGAAATGAACTGGCTATGCTATCGAACCAATGAACTGAATGAAACACTAGAATCATGTACTCTCTATATAACTGTTGCAAGAATATGAAATGTTGCCTGTCCCTTATAAGAAATGAATGAATGAATAAATGTCCCTATGAAATGAATGAATGTTAAGTTCCCCTTAAGAAAGGAATGATATGTGATACGTTGCAATGAAGCAATGAATGAGAAATGATAAAGCTGGGATCGTTGAGATCACCAAATGAAATGATGGTAATGACGAAATGAATAAGTCATTGAATATGACTAATGATGCACTGTTGCCTTTACTTTCCTTAATACATTTTACCATGCGATTTTGTTCACAATCGAGTCGGACACGCATTCGCATGGTCATGGACAACTTGTATACAAGGTTTGAGTAATAATTTCCTCGAACGGTTCCTAGGGCCCTGGGGACCGATTCGGCCTAGGAGGAAATAATGATGAGTGCTATGGGAGCACGGATAAGGCGGGGTGGCATAGAGGCTCGCCACCTACTATGCTGACCGCATTATCTTAAGAATGAAATGAAATGAGAAGAGTCCATATGGTTTAACAACACCAGTGACCATGTAGTCAGGATGCATGCTAATGAATGTTTTGTGCAGGCAGAGTAAGTATATCAGATAACCTGTAATTGATACAGGTACGAGGAGTCGGCTATCGGTAAGAAATCACATAATTGTGATATTGTATAAGTTGGTTTAACTTGCCTGCTTAACATGTTCTATTTAGTATGCTAGAAAGATGCCTTGCTATAATCATTGCTCAAACACAACATACATGCTAAGTGATGCTTGAAGTGAGAACTGTTATAACATGCTTAAAATGTTAATGTTAACGATGCCTCAATGATGCCTTTGCATGATAACACCAAGAATGATAAATGATATGTCCACATGAATGCTACTAAGAATATGTTTACATGCTTCACTCTGATTATTGCCCATGAACTGTAAACTGATGCTAGGCCCCAATAGAAAGATCACTCTAATAAATGCATGCTTAAATGATCATTTAAATGTTGGTTTATGCGAGTGGGTTGGATTCTGCTCGCCAGTACATAGATGATGTGCTGACCCACGTTTTGTGGGCAGGTGCTCGTGCTTGGAATATTCTACACACGAAGATTGGCTTGATTGGTTCCGCGGCATCGAAGATTTGTTGGGCATACAGAAGCTCTCCTTGTACAAGATGATGTCTTCTGTTTATAAAGGGCATAATGTATGGAACATTCTAATCAGTTGTACCAGTGAGATTGTGAGCCAAGTCGGTATATCGAGTTGTCATTCATTGTATCCAAATATCAAATGTGAGCTATATAGCATTGTTCAGTTGGTTTCCAATGTAAAGAGAGATGTACTATAATCATTGTACTTCAATACAAGTCTTGTACTCTTCTTCATTTATCAATAAAGAGAATAAAGTTCTATATATCTCTGTGTGGCTTCAAGTTACTCTTTTTCTCCGCTGCTATAAAGAAGTGATGTACTTCTATTCAATGAGAAAGATTGTCCTCACTAAATTCAATTTATCTGCTTCTGCCGCTGCGATGTGTTCCTATTTGAAGAATAATCGAGTATGTACCATCTTTGCCTTGTACAAGTGCAATACCAGACTTGTACGGCATCACGCCCAAGCGAGGACGATCGATTCCAAGAGATAAAATATGTGAAGAAATGACTCTACGAATCGGGGCGTGACAAATTGGTATCAGAGCACGGCTTTACGTCCTTGGTCTCTTCTTTGATTCGTTTCAAATCAAAGTTGCATCGACGATTAACCAAAGTTGCTTCCGCGATCACTCAACGTTGCTTCCGCGATTAAATCAAAGATTGCTTCCGCGATTATATTGTTGTTGTTCTGTAATCATCCTATGTTGTTCGTGTCTGAAAGATCATTGACCCTCTTGGCTGCTCACTGGATGTTCCATACAATAAGTCTATATATATTATGATGCCCCTGAAAGAATGATTGTTGTTGGTTTGGACACAAATAACCCAACAATGACTCGATGCTATAGTATGCTATATTGTGAATGTTGTTAGAAATGTGGGAATATAGAAAAGTGACTGGGTATGCTGTAACAAGTTGAGAATTGCATGTGATAGGGAAGAGTTGGGAATGAAATAATTGATGGATGAGTTCAGCAGAACTACTGAGTTGACTCATATGTGCTCGTTAGTACTTTCGAGACCCTAAGAATGTTGGCTTGTGATATTGAGACCCCGAGATGTTGGTTAAGTATTATGATCATTATAAGATCATGAATGTCCGGAATAGATTGAGTTGGTATTGTTTAAGGATGGCTTCGTTTCTGAGTGGTATATTGCCTCTACCACCTCAGAACGAGATGTATGTTGGCCCTTTCCATAGAATAACAATGAGACTATTTGTGGGTACTGGGTAGTGCTGAGACTTAGCTGGGAGTCATGTATTATTGCTAGATGACTCGAGTGTCCCCTGACAGTGATGTTATATTGAGTAGCGAGATTGGAAGAAATTGTAACCAGTGGCTTGGTTAGAAATTGTTTAGTCGAGTGATGACTCAGACTAGTAAGACCGTTAGTATGCTATGGATAAATAGACTTGGATAGAGAATAATGTGGCTAATACAAAGTTGGTTGCCAAGCTGAAAGTTTGAAAATATTGTCGGTGAATCAAAGGAATATTAGAGTTTTGTGCCTTGACCCTAAGGTGTAATAGATGTTAACCCATCTAGATCACCAAAGGATAGTCGTTGCCTATGTGCATGTATGCTGAAGAATTGAATTGTACTAGAAAAATAACAAGTAGTGACTCTGAATACTGTTGTTGCCTAGAGGATGGTTAAGTGATACATAAATTGTCGGATTGAATGGGATGAACTACTTGACCATTACATATTTGTAGTAATGGTAGTTTGATGATTGAGAAACAAATGGAAACGAGAAATTTCAAACGTGTTGGATAATGTCGGTATAGATGATTGTTGGTTGGGATATAGATTGTTGGCTTATGACTTAGTGGTGTGACTTCGTCATACCGACCGAATAGTATGATTCTATAGTCCTGTTGAGACTAACGGAATCGATGACCCTTGAATAGTTAGCCTTGGCTTATGGGTTTGTGTGAGTATAAAGGAATTGGAATAGAAATTGAATCATTAGAAATTTACTTGATGGATTATTAGAACGATGAAGATCGTATGTCGGATTTGGAATTTACCGTAATGTTGATAGATCGATCTTAGTCGATTGTTGGGTAAGTCTAGAATGAGCCTCTGTGGGAATTATTTCCTTGAGGAAGATCCTGAATAGATAGACTTGACCCTAGCGACCAGTGATGATTTACTAATTGCTGGCTTAGCCCAATTGGCGATTCATTATTCAGACTGAATTGATACCCATAGGTTTGGGTAGAGTTCCTTAGAACTGTCGGTTGCTTGTTGGCCCTAAGAAACAGAAACTAGTATAACCCTAGTAGCCGTCCACTCTAGGGAAGTCACCTGAATGATTAAGTTTAGCTGTCAGTGTAGCTAACCTTAGAGATTGATTGAATAATAGGTGACCATTGGAGACCCATAGAATAACCTTGTGGCATTGAATGAGAGATGGTGCTAATGAGTATTGACCTAAGGGAATGTATGCTTCAACTTGAGCCTTAAGAGATGTTTGACCATTGAGGATTATATGTCGGCCATAAGTGGGAATTGCTATCGTAAGGTAAGGCTTGAGTGTACCTATAGTCGGGTAGCTAAGTTAACCTTGACTGTTGCATAGAATTATACCCTGATTCGGGTAATCGATAGTGGGTGACTTCGGATTGTATCTTTTAGAAAAGATGAATTGCCTCGGTGAAAAATGTTGTTGGATTTGGGAAGGAAAATGATTGTCGTTGTGAAACCTTGATATGATTGGCTCTAAGTTAGACCCTTGATCGAATGTTAGAAATGTTATGCTTGGATGGAGATTGTCCCTGATGTTAAGTGGTGGCCTGGAAGATAGTGATTATGGCAAAGTGAATAAAGCAATAAGTCAATTAAAGGATGCTAAGTTGGATTTAGAAAAGAGAGTTATATTGTGGCTGATCGAATCGCACTAACATGGAAGTTGGCTGAAGTACATATGTTTTGGGGACGCCTAAAATATGTGTATGGATCCAGCAGAAGTGATTGGTTGTGACTGAGATAACATTATGGGAAGAAATTATTGCACTAGCACGGACTTTGGCTGAAATGCATATGTTTTGGGGACGCCTAAAATATGTGTATGGATCCAAACGAAGTGATATGTTGCGACTGAAATAGAAATGTAAGGAAAATGTTGGCGAATCAATGAGAAGTTACAAGTAATTGAAAAAGAGATAGACAGATCGAATCGTTGATAGATTTAAATGGTACAGTTGGATAGATATTTTAAAATGACCGAGTGGGCTGAAATGAATATTGATTTGAAGCTGAATGAGTAAACTCATGGTGATTAAGTGAATCTTGTAGAAGACTTGTTTCCTTAAGTTTCGAGGACAAAACTTTTTCTGAGTGGTATATTATGTAATGCCCCGCTCCGCACGAGGCATTTGGTTGGCTTATTGGATGGGATCAGAATATTGGACCGTGACTTATGTTGGGAATCGGGAGAATTGAGACTGATGCAGTCTCTCTTAGCTGGCTAGACGGAATGGATATTGGAACGTGGCTCGCTGGAGGAGCTACGCTTAGTGGAATTTTGGGTGAGTAGAACTGTCCTTCCTCCTCCTTACTCCTTCATGCTTAATAAATGAAGTATTGAAATGCTATGAACTGCCCCTAAATGTCCCTTATGTTAGTTGCTGAATAATAGAGATGCTTTTGTTGAGAATTATTGAAATGTACAACACATTGAACTGTTAATGTGATTCGCTGCCTGAGAATGAATTGATAACATTGCCCCTTATGCTTAACACTGCTGGAACAAGTAGACACTTGAATAATGAGATGCCTTATGAATGATAGAATAAGAAATGAACTGGCTATGCTATCGAACCAATGAACTGAATGAAACACTAGAATCATGTACTCTCTATATAACTGTTGCAAGAATATGAAATGTTGCCTGTCCCTTATAAGAAATGAATGAATGAATAAATGTCCCTATGAAATGAATGAATGTTAAGTTCCCCTTAAGAAAGGAATGATATGTGATACGTTGCAATGAAGCAATGAATGAGAAATGATAAAGCTGGGATCGTTGAGATCACCAAATGAAATGATGGTAATGACGAAATGAATAAGTCATTGAATATGACTAATGATGCACTGTTGCCTTTACTTTCCTTAATACATTTTACCATGCGATTTTGTTCACAATCGAGTCGGACACGCATTCGCATGGTCATGGACAACTTGTATACAAGGTTTGAGTAATAATTTCCTCGAACGGTTCCTAGGGCCCTGGGGACCGATTCGGCCTAGGAGGAAATAATGATGAGTGCTATGGGAGCACGGATAAGGCGGGGTGGCATAGAGGCTCGCCACCTACTATGCTGACCGCATTATCTTAAGAATGAAATGAAATGAGAAGAGTCCATATGGTTTAACAACACCAGTGACCATGTAGTCAGGATGCATGCTAATGAATGTTTTGTGCAGGCAGAGTAAGTATATCAGATAACCTGTAATTGATACAGGTACGAGGAGTCGGCTATCGGTAAGAAATCACATAATTGTGATATTGTATAAGTTGGTTTAACTTGCCTGCTTAACATGTTCTATTTAGTATGCTAGAAAGATGCCTTGCTATAATCATTGCTCAAACACAACATACATGCTAAGTGATGCTTGAAGTGAGAACTGTTATAACATGCTTAAAATGTTAATGTTAACGATGCCTCAATGATGCCTTTGCATGATAACACCAAGAATGATAAATGATATGTCCACATGAATGCTACTAAGAATATGTTTACATGCTTCACTCTGATTATTGCCCATGAACTGTAAACTGATGCTAGGCCCCAATAGAAAGATCACTCTAATAAATGCATGCTTAAATGATCATTTAAATGTTGGTTTATGCGAGTGGGTTGGATTCTGCTCGCCAGTACATAGATGATGTGCTGACCCACGTTTTGTGGGCAGGTGCTCGTGCTTGGAATATTCTACACACGAAGATTGGCTTGATTGGTTCCGCGGCATCGAAGATTTGTTGGGCATACAGAAGCTCTCCTTGTACAAGATGATGTCTTCTGTTTATAAAGGGCATAATGTATGGAACATTCTAATCAGTTGTACCAGTGAGATTGTGAGCCAAGTCGGTATATCGAGTTGTCATTCATTGTATCCAAATATCAAATGTAAGCTGTATAGCATTGTTCAGTTGGTTTCCAATGTAAAGAGAGATGTACTATAATCATTGTACTTCAATACAAGTCTTGTACTCTTCTTCATTTATCAATAAAGAGAATAAAGTTCTATATATCTCTGTGTGGCTTCAAGTTACTCTTTTTCTCCGCTGCTATAAAGAAGTGATGTACTTCTATTCAATGAGAAAGATTGTCCTCACTAAATTCAATTTATCTGCTTCTGCCGCTGCGATGTGTTCCTATTTGAAGAATAATCGAGTATGTACCATCTTTGCCTTGTACAAGTGCAATACCAGACTTGTACGGCATCACGCCCAAGCGAGGACGATCGATTCCAAGAGATAAAATATGTGAAGAAATGACTCTACGAATCGGGGCGTGACAGAACCTACTGATTAAATTAGGATGATCGAAAAACCCTAAGTTGGCTAACACAAAAAAACCCTAAGTTGACACAAAAATCGAATTGTAGAGAGAAGAAATGAAAGATATTATACCGCATGGTGAAGATCGAAGTTGCCGCATGGTGAAAACGTCGGGGACGTCGTGTAGGCCGTCGAAGAGAGGGTTTTCTCGAGGGAGAGGGGACGTTGCGTAGGACGTTGGGTAGGCCGCCGAGGAGAGGGTTTTCTCGATGGAGAGGGGACGTCGTGTAGGCCGCCGAGGAGAGGGGACGTCGCGTAGGACGTCGTATAGGCCGTCGAGGAGAGGGGACGTCGCGTTGGACGTCGTGAAGGTCGCCGAGGAGTGGGTTTTACTGTTTGGAGGGAGAGGGAAGAGGCCGGAGGGATGGAGGTTGATTTCTCATGGAGGAAGAGGGCGGAGGGAGGCTTTTCGAAGTGGAGGAAGAGGTCGGAGGGAGCGATTTCTCGAGGAAGAGGCCGGAGGGAGAGATTTCTCGAGGAAGAGGTCGGCTGGGGAGAGAGGGTTTTCGAAGTGGAGGGGGGGTTTTGTTATGTGCGAAGGGTTTTTTCAGATCTGCTCTATTTGGTGCGAAACCGTCAACAAATTAATATTTTTAAAAGAAATTACGATAATGGCAGCTGAAATAGCCGCGGGAATTTTCCCGCACAGACTTTAGTTGACGGTTATTATCAAAACGTCAATAAATAGATTTGTATTTCTTGACGGTTTCACTAAAACCGTCAACTATTATGGTATAAATTTGCTAAATTAACACAAAACGTGTGTTTCCTTGACGTATGTCTAAAACCGTCAAGGTTACCCATTTTAATGACGGTTTTCCACGACCGTCAATAAATAAACCGTCAAGAAAAGCCATTTTTCTTGTAGTGGTCCATCCGGACTTGGTACCTGAGGTGACTCAGTCCGTGTCTTCCTCCACTAGCAAGAAGAAGAAGAGGAAAGTCAAATCATGTTGCACGATATTGACAGAGGTCGAAGAAGCTACTGCTGTTGTTACCCGCTCTGGCGCACAAACCCAACCTCCACCGGGTAACTCGACTGAAGATCAGCAGCCGACAACTGTTGATGTTCCAGGACCTCCGCAGCCTTCGACGACCGACAAGCCTAGGCCGAAGGAGACTCGCTTCGATAAACCACTCCGAAGAGAGATGCCTTATGGGCTAGAGAGGCCATACAACTTTGACATCCTGGCACAATTGGCCAACATACTGGCCAAATTATCGCTATACAAACTCCTAAGACTCTCCAAGGATGTCAGCATCGCGCTAAGTGAAGCACTCCAGAATGCCGATGCATACCTGGCTCTCTCCAATTTCAATGGAGAAAGCTCGCCTACAGATCTCCAGGACAGCGCTTATACAGGGTCAATGCCAAACATTGTCTTCACTCCGCAGGATATGCTTATCAAAACTAACCTACACGATCGCCCTCTGTATTATACTGGGTACATTGGCGATATTAAGGTTGATCAGATGCATATTGACCCCGGGTCCTCCATAAGCATTATCCTGAAGATCCTACTACACCATCTGCGCATCCCAATGCATCGCCTGACGCCGACAAGCACCACCATCAGCAGTTTCAATTCGGACAGGAGCTACCCGATCGGAAAGATTCTTCTAAAGTGCCAAAATGGCGACCTTCAGTCAGAAGTAACCTGTTATGTCATAGATGCGGACACTTCCCACAATATTCTCATAGGGCATCCTTGGATACACGATTACATGATCGTGTCTTCCATACTGTACCAGTGCTTCAAGTACGTCGACAAGCATGGCCTTGTCAAGACGGAATTTGCTGACATCGATCCCTTTAAAGGGGTCGAATCATACTACTCAGATTCATGCTTGTACGAGAAGTCGAAGAAGTATCTCATCGAAGGAGATACTCAAGCTCAAACTGAAGCAACATCTGGATCAGAAGAACCTCTGACGATCCACCTCCAAGCCCGCAAGCCTGGCATAACTGCACCCCTTACAGCCACTCTGCGTAAGGACGCAATTAGTCTCTCTGCACAGGAGGAACAGATGATAATCCGACTACCAAGGTATAGCCAAGCGCCAAGACCCACGACATAGCCACTGACAATCAGGCTGTCTAAAGCAAGCCAGCTACAAGCAGAGGAGCTCAATCCCTCTGCCAAACCGATGACAATTCGTCTTTCCAGAGCGAATCGACAACCGAGCACTAAGCCAAGGACTGCTAGCCAGCCAACAAATCCCTGCTCAGCACCGAACACCAAACTGGGGGTAGCTAGTATGCCAACAACTCCATATTCTGCTCCACCCATGGAGCCCCTGATAATCAAGGTGCCCAAGTCATCCTCTCAGTCCGCATTTACGCAGGGGGTGGCTAAAGAAGAGTCAGAGCTGGCAATGTATGTGGCTGCTTACACTGATGCTCCATCCGCAGATGATGTAATCCCAGTAGAAAAGATACCTTATTTTATCAATAAAGGGCTATCTTTGAATTACCTCGAGCTTAATAAGCTTTGTACAATGTATGCTATGGAACATGGTATAGGCGCCCACTTGTACACACAGGTGACGAATGTCTACACTGCAAACCAACTTACTCCAGTGGAAGACGCTTACTGCATAATCGAGGGAGGGGATCACCCAATCATCTTCGGCCGAAAGAATGATCCACAACCCTTCAAGATAGAAGAAGTTAAGCTCGAACCCGATACCGGAAGATTGCCCCTTTATCTGTATAGTCTCCAATCCAAGTACCTTATGCAAAAATAAGGGTATGATCTGGAATCTACACCATGCTTGAACTACGGCTCTGGACGGCGATTACCCTTACAATCGCCGGTCCCGACTGGAAAACCACGAGACTACTACAATAAAACCAGATGTGGGCTGGGTTATGTCACACCTACAACAACCCTTGAAAGCTCTGACGAGGAATGCGACTGGCATTCACACTCAACCGGATCACCCACTTTCAATTCAGATACCAGCATCGGGGACATGCTCAGGCAAGTATGGTTCGTCAATATGGCACTTGCCGATGCCTACGAAGGAGATAAAAACATTCTCGAACTTCATGAGCTAGAGCCATGGGCACAACAACTAGATGCACAATAGAAGAAGCGGTTCGAACAAAGAGAGCCTTCCACCGAGGACGAGGTTGTACAAGTTGATCTCGGTGATGAGTCCTCTCCAAAGCCCATCTTCGTCAGCAAGAATCTGATAGACGAAGAACAAGAATTACTACTACAACTCGTCAGGGAATACATCGACGTGTTCACCGGAGCTACAAAGATATGCCAGGACTAAACCCCGAGGTTGCACTTCACAAGCTCAACATCCGTTCGGACGCAAAACAAGTCAAGCAATAGCAACGTCTGTTCCATCCTGACGACATGAATGCTATTGAAGCCGAGGTAAACAAACTAATAGCCAGCGACTTCATCCATAAGGAACGGCATCCTGACTGGGTCGCCAACATTGTACTAGTCCTTAAGAAGAGTGGAAAAATTTGAATCTACATCGACTTTCACAATCTGAATGAGGTGTGTCCTAAGGATGAGTTTTATCTCCCTATCACAGACATCATGATCGATAACACCTGCGGCTTTGAGCGTATGTCATTCATGGATGGTTTTTCGGGGTACAACCAAATCAAGATGTTTCCTGACGATAAAAAGCATACATCATTCCGAACACCAATTTGCACGTTCTGCTACACAGTCATGCCTTTCGGTTTAAAGAATGCTGGCGTCACCTATCAAAGAGCTATGAGCATCATCTTTAGAGACCAGTTATGCAAGACAGTGGAATGCTACATCGACGACATCGTCGTCAAAAGCCGCTCTAAGGAAGATCATCTGTATGATCTGAGGACAATGTTCGACCTAATACGAGCGCACAATTTGAAAATGAATACCACAAAATCCTTCTTGGGCGTATCCAGTGGAAAGTTCTTGGGTTTCATCATCACCTCCCAGGGTATCCATGTAGACCCTTAGAAGACGAAGGTAATCATGGAGATGGGTCCTCCGAGAAATCTTCGTGAACTCCGAGGCCTTCAAGGGAAGCTAGCCTACATCAGGAGGTTTATCTCTAACCTCTCCGGACGATGTCATCCTTTCACCCATCTTATGAAGAAAGGCATTTCATTCGTATGGGATAAAGAATGCTAGCGTGCCTTCGACAACATCAAAGAATACCTAACGAACCCTCCGGTCTTGGTAGCCCCGATTGTTGGAAGACCATTCTTGCTCTATGTATGAGCGATGGAACATTCTCTCGGTGCTCTGCTAGCACAAAACAACGAGACAGGGCACGAACAAGCTATATATTACCTCAGCCGAATGATGATGGGGCCGGAGCATCGATACACTACCGTTGAGAAAGAGTGCCTAGCTCTGGTTTTTGCCATTTAGAAGACGTGACACTACGTCACAGGACAAACCATCTACGTCATATCAAGAGTCAACCCCCTTAGGATCCTCATGACTAAGCTAGGTGCACTCAACTCTCGCCTCGCTACCTGGGTGATATTATTGTCTCCCTACCACATGATCTTCGTCCCGCAGAAGGCTGTTAAAGGTCAAGCTCTAGCAGACTTTCTAGCAGCTCATCCAGGTTCGGAGTCAACCAGAATAGACGAAGAGATACCAGACGAGGTCGCCAATTCAAATGCGGTCTCCTACGATGCCATCTGGCGAATGTTCTTTGACGACGCTTCGTGAATTGGGCCCAAGGGCAACATCGTCGCTGTAGTCGGAGTGGTGCTGATTTCTTCCTCTGGGCTGGTGATCAATCGGGCTTACTCCCTCACGGAGCCCTGTTCAAACAATGTGGCCGAATACAATGCTTTGATCATAGGCCTCCGACTTGCAAAAGAGCTGGGGGTAGAACACCTTGAAGTATACGGCGATTCATAGTTAATCGTCAATCAGATTCGGGGTTCATACGAGGTTCACCATGAGGACATGATTCCCTACCACCAAATAGCGATCGACATTATCTCGTCCCTTGAGGGGTTCTTCATAGAGCACGTTTCCAGGCTCCAAAACATTGAAGCCGATGCCCTAGCAGGTCTTGCCGCTTCCTTAGCTGTCCCGAATCATGTTCATCATCTGGTTGACATCATAGGCCGTGAGTTGTTCTGTCCCAGGAATAATGTTTAGTGTGCCGAGAGCTACTCCGCCCTGACAGTCGACGAAGCACCAGACTGGAGATAATCGTTCATTGACTTTGTAGTCTACGACATCCTGTTGGAGAATCCGAAGGAAGCCACTTCTATTAGAAGACCTTCCCTCAGATTCTTCTACGATACAGAGATAAAAATGCTATATCTGCGATCATACGATGGATTACTGCTTCGATGCCTATCAAATACAGAAGCCAAAGAAGTCGTACGTAAGGCTCACGATGGCATCTGCGGGGCCCATTAGCCTGGCCCGAAACTATAAGATCGCCTTCACCGAATGGGCTACTACTGGCCCACGATGGTTGCAGACGCAATAGACTATGCACAAAAATGTAAAGCCTGTCAAGTCCACGCAGATTTCATCCACCAGCCATCCGAGTTTCTACATCCGATGGTGGCATCCTGGCCTTTCGAAGCATGGAGAATGGACATCATCGGTCCAATCACTCCGTCTTCATCCCGAGGACATCGTTTCATACTCGCAATCACAATTTAGTTCTCCAAATGGGCGGAGGCTGTTTCGCTTACAGAAGTGGAGACTTCAAACGTGATCAGTTTCCTCAAACATCATGTCACCTATCGCTTTAGATTGTCCCGAAGGATCATCCATGATAATGGTCCGCAGTTCGCAAGCCACGCTTTCTATCGGTTTTACGACAAGCACCGCATCCAGAATATTGCTTCAACATCATACAACCCAGCGGCTAATGGTCTGGCTGGAGCATTCTGCAAAACAATCATCAAGCTTCTCAAGAAGTTCGTGTTATCAAACAAACGCGACTGGAATGAAAAGCTCGGTGAATGATTATGGGCGTACCGTACTCCCGTACGGACTGCCACCGGGAACACACCATTCTCTCTAGTATATAGAAGTGAAGCAATTCTCCTACTGGAGACTGAAATTCCCTCACTCCGTGTTGCTCTCACATACAGATTGATGACAGATGACAATCACCATCGTCTGCTACAAGAGTTGGAGGCCCTAGATGAGAAGTGCCAATTAACTCAACAACGAATCGAGCTGTACCAGGCACGCATCTCCGAAACCATCAATAAGAAGGTAAAAATTAGAACATTCCAAGTGAGCAACCTTGTTCTGGCAGTTCGAAGGCCGACGATTATGACTCACAAAACCGCAGGTAAGTTCCAGTCAAAGTGGGAAGGCCCGTTCATCAATGATGTTGTATTCTCCAATGGAGCTTACCGCCTCGCAAAATAAAACGGAGACTTTCTCATGTTGCCCATCAACGACACGTTCCTAAAGAAGTATTACTTCTGAAACGACATCCTCCAGGGTGATGAGTTACGTACCCGCTGGTACCGCTGAACTCACATCCCGACTACAAATCTTCCAAAATGGTGAGTCATGTACTCTCTCGTACCGCTGAACTCACATCCCGACTACATATTGCCAAGTTGACGAGTCATGTACTCTCTCGTACCTCTAAACTCACATCCCGACTACAAATCTTCCAGAATGACGAGTCATATACTCTCTCATACCGCTGAACTCACATCTCGACTACATATTGCCAAGATGACGAGTCATGTACTCTCTCGTACCGCTGAACTCACATCCCTACTACAAATCTTCCAGAATGACGAGTCATGTACCTACAGGTACCGCTGAACCTACACTCTGGTCACTACAAATAAATCTATATCGCCTCTCCTAGGTAGTAAGTCATGTATGATCATACCTCAGAACTTTCCTCCCAAAAGAGCTTCCTCCTTATGATCTAATACCCGCACTTTCAGTGCACAAAAAGGGTAACAGATCCACAGATTTTCTGAAACAACCACATCGATGTTACCTATGAGTTGTTTTCCTTCCACCAAAAACAAACCGCCCCTCACATAGAACCTCCATGTCCCCATTACCTATGAGTTGTTCTATCTTTCCTTCATGGAGCCCACTCCTGCCATGTCCTCATTGCCTCTGAGTGGGAAGGCTCCATCAAAGAAACCCTCATATTTGCCATGTCCTCATTACCTCTGAGTAAGTATGTTGGTTCTCTTTCGACCTATTATCCGTACCAAAAAAAACCAGGGTACGCCAAGGATAATAGGCCCACAAATGTCTTCCATTGACCACAAATGTCAACTGTTGACCATAAATATTATACTAAGTTTCCTAATATATGCCCCTCACTTCTCATCATGCCCCAGGGGCCCCGCTGCCCTACGGCATTCTTTTTCCCGATACTAGGAACGTCCATAGCCACCTTACTATGGATTTGTTCCAAACATCCCCATCAACTTGTTATCTGTACCTAAAACTAAGGTATGCCAAGGGTAACAAGTCCACAAATAGCTCCCCAGTATGGCAAATTCCACAAACACCACAAACACAATAAGTAATACAAATAAAGGGTAGGATAAAGCATACCCTTTTGGTTGAAAGGCAAAAATACTACATGTTCTGGGGACCACGTCCTACTTAAGAAAGGAAAAGAACGAAAATGAAAAGAAGGAAAAAGCCGACTATTGTTCGGCGATACATAGTGCCCTGAGATGATCCCTCAACAAGGCAGTCGATCGCTCAAACCTCTGTTTGGCCCGACGTTCAGCCTCCTGAGTTAGCAATGCCGCATCTTCTAAGGGCGCATGAGCCCGCCAGCCCTCCTCAAACTTCTTCAGAGCACGTTCCAGGTTGGCAGAAGCTCTGGAAATCCTTTCGGCATCCTGAATAATTAGCTCTTTGTCCGCACGAGAAGCTTCAAGCTCAGACTCCAAGAAGGCCAGCTTCTTCTGAAGTTCGAGAATCTGCTCCCTTGTATCGATTACTCCTTGGAAGGCGGCAGCTTCTCGAGCCCTGCAAACCTCGCTCTGGTGACTCAGCTGGTCGTACAAGAGAGATAGGTCGGCAAGGTCTTTTATTATAACCGGTTTAGATGTATCCCGCGCGAGCCTTATCTTCTCCAAGGTGGTGGTGAGGAACCCCCGCTCCTGATCAATTGCTGCAGACAGATCAGCTTGTCACAACATTTTAAATTGGGCCACAAGCTGATCAGTCTCCAACAGTTTGGGCTCAAGAAGTGCAGCTATCCCTTCTCCGCCGAGAAGGGTTTTGAGAATGTCAATTTGGCCTTGGGCGCATTGTCGGGCCAAGGCGAAAGGGGTCTCACGCTCCACAGCAGCTTCTACTCCTCTCTTTAAATGGTAGTAGAAACTATCAACCGCATCCTGTGACGCCTCATCCAGAACTTCCGTAGAGGAAGGTGTCAAAGGAAGTATGGCTGGCAGTTTCGAAGAAGACGCAACAGAACATGCCGCCCCTGCCACAAGGGAAATAAATTCTGATCGAAAGGACGCTTGAACATCGGCCAATTCTTCCTCCGTGGCCCGAACAACCTGGATACATGGTAAAGCTGAGAGGTCAACCCCCAAAGTCGTACGAGCAGAGGAAGATACGGGGACCATTGCTCCCTGTCCGGCCTGTGCCGCCATATGACTTCCTAAACTCGATTCGATGGGAGGCCCCTCAAGATAAGCCGGAAGAGGAGGGAGCACGCTCCCCTCCACCAGATCCCCTCTGGTAGAGCCTGCCATAACAATGTCCGTCATCGGCACTGAAGAGGCAGGACCTATATACCCAGAGCAACCATCAATCAGTCTAACCCGAAGGATGTGAAGATAGAGCAAATGGGCCTCCTCATTAGTCAAAATTTTGCTCATCTTACCAGAAGAGGGTTATGGAGGCTGAGGTTCGCTCGCAGCTGCCGTGGTCTCCTCACCAGCAACCTCCAAGTCGAGTTCAGCTGGTTCTTCTGCCCCAGCCACCCCGAAAAGGGATACAACTGGTTCAGCGTCACCCTGCTAAAATTCAACTGCCTCAGGGACAGGTGCAGTAGAGCCCCCGTCACCATGGGTTGAGTCCTCAGCAACTTGGGACTCCTCGGGCGCCTCTGGAAGAACCCCAGTAGAAATGATAGTAGTACACATGTCACTGACCAAAGTGGTCAGGGCCGGATCAACCTCAGCGACCGGTTCTCGAGAAATCGACTCCTCTGATGCCTACAAGAACAAAGGAGAATGATTAGGCCACAATACAGGAAAAAGAAGGAAAAGACAATTATAATTTGAGTCACCTCAGAAACAGCGTCAGCATCCTCGATAAGTAACCGACGGGATCTGACAGCAGCCCGTTTTATGGAATAAGTCAGGCCAATATCAGCAGACTCACTCCTGTTCCGCTTCCGCAAAGGACCAGGCACATCAGACGGCTGATCCGCCACCACTTCATCGAGGCAATGGGGGTTGATCCGCCTCCACCTCGTCTAGAGGAGGGAGATAATCATCGGCACCCTGCTCGCCATCTTCTTCATCCCCAGTGGTGGATTCCGAGTCCGGCACATGAACAGTATTCGCCCTCTGCTTCCTTATTTTTGACCCCTAGGCTTCTCTGCCAAATCAGTACCAACAATGAAACTGGTACGCGGGTCAAAGTTAACAGGAAACCAGCTCGCAGTGACGTGGTAGAGAGCCGCTAAATTCAAAATCTCCCCTTGCGTTTCAGCGTCAGGGACCGAGAAACCAGCCCGAGTATGAGAAATATTATAGTAAAGCCAGGCCCTAATGCCATCCAGAATGCTGCCTTCAAAGCCCAGGCAAGAGCTGGGACTATCTAGGAACAGCTGGCTATACCCAAACTGGCGGGAGAACCGGCTGGGCAAGTAAGGTTCCAAGTAGACGGTATTGCGGTTGCGATATACTAAGTGCGAGGAACGGATATTATCCAACCAAAGAAGCATCCTCCCAGGTAAGAGGAGAGGAGACCCGATACCGTCAACATGTACGCTCCCCACCTCCTCAGCAAAAAATGGAGAACAGACACAAAGAAGTTATATCCATCCACCCTTGCCAGCACCCTCCGACAGGCGGGCATAGAGTTGTACTCCCAGGACATCCGACGGTACTGGAAGATAAAAGCATCGTCGTCAGTTATACCATCTTCTGGGCCAGGTCTCCTCAAAGACCGACAATGCATTAATAGCCACCCCATCAAATAGTGGTAGGGCAACTCAATTCGCTCAAAGTTCATCGTCGTGTCATGTACAATAACCTTGGATGAAAAAGTATAGAGGCCACGGTGTACACTGTACACCATGGCCGGAAGAAGGACCAGTCTGACCCCGAAGGCCAAGTTCACTGCAGAAAGGATGAAATTTTGGCTGATCCTCTCAATGGAACCAACTCCTCTGGAGACCACACAATTCCGTAGCCATACCATCAGGAACCCTGCCAAGATTGCCTTTTTCGACAGCGGCTGGGTATCCTGATAAAAAATAATCATAGGAATCAGTTTGACTCCCAAACGTGTCGCTCAAGGCCCTCGATTTCTTGGCAGTTAACACCAGATCCTGTACTTGCTCTCGGGTCAGAGGATGCCGGAGAGTAACCCGGCCTGAGGCACCTTGCTAAAAAGGGTGGGGAGCCAAGCCCTGGTATGCGGGAGGTTACCTTCCAAGTTACTATCTTTCTAGGTCGTCTGTTGATAGTAACTGTGGTGACACAGTAACTGCTGATAAACAGCAACGAAGCCCGGATGTCGTTGCTCTAATCTTTGAACTCTTCGTTCATTGGGGTATATACTTCAAACACTTTATTGTCCCAGGACAGCCTAGAGACTGCGTGCATCTCATGAAGAGCGAGACCAATCTACCCTTCGGGCGCAAAAAAGGTCCCCATTCGCCGGTTGTACATCTCCAAGAGAGCCGTGAACAACTCCTTGTTGATGGGTAGTCCGTGACATGTACCCCGGATGGCGTGGTAGAGACCGACCTCATGCAAGAAAGTCCCATATTCTCGTAAAATCTACCCGGTCAAATTGGCCAACGAAGGGATGGGGCGTATCCAGTTCAAAGGTGAGAGCCGACCAATGGGATACGACCCTTTTCGAGCAAATTGATTCAGAAAAGTGTCAGCTTGAGAGAATGAGAAATTGGGACCTTGTGCATTTAAAAAGGCACCTGGGGCTAGCCCCATCACGTGGCAGCTGACCGGTTTCCTGCCCGCGTACGCTGATCTAATGTGCTTATTGTAGTGGATGTTACCCACGATCATGCCCGACCGGCTCGGGCTCAAGGATTCCTGTATCCTCCTGTCCACCGGCAACATATTGAACCACGCCAATGGGAAATGACGTTCCATCTGGGGGATATGGATCGCCCTCCCAACAGAAATAAAATTCTAATTCTCAGATATATCTAATACCCGGTTGTTCTTCACAGTTAGTGCGTCCCCGGAGAACGTCGCCGGCTTTAGGTACTTTCCTTTCAATTTCCCTGAGTTCAGCATGGCACAGAAAAAGCGAAAGGGCTGGTTCTTGATAAGATTCAGCCTCTCCTCAGGCTCGTTCTGAGGCAGTTGCTCCACCACCTGCCGGACTAGATGGTCAAACCGAACTCCTATAGCAAATTGGGCCTGACCCACTAGGGGTTCTCCTGCAGCATTGATTGGCAGATTTACTGAAAAGAGACAAAAAAACAAAGTCAGAAGATGGCCAGAAATTTAGAGCTCATGTGACTCTGATTAAACGAATCCTTATGCGGCTTAATTTCTACAGAGCACCTGCGGCTCTGTTTAGATGAGTCTTTATACGGCATGGTATCTTCATAAAGTTTATGCGGCTCGACGAGCCCTCATGCGGCTCTGTTTAGGTAGGTTCATATGCGGTTCTGATTTGTGGAACACTATGCGGTTCAGTCCATTAGAAGCTCATGCGATTCGGTTCAGAGGGGCTTCATGCAGTTTAGTTCTCAAGGCGTTTATGCAGCTCAGACGATCTCATGCGGCTCAAACATAAGAAGGCTTGTGCATAAAAATATGTAACAGAGCCATTATTTTAGGGTTTGAAGTGTTCGATCTTCCACATAGTCCTTACCCTGGATAGTGGGGTGGACGTCAAGATGGACTGGAGGCGCTACAGTCGGCGAGGGAGCCGCCGCCTTCTTGTCTTTCGCTGCAGGAGAGTCCTTGGAAGCTTTCGGGGCCATTGGTGATGACGATCGGAGAGGGAAACACAGCAGCTTAGGGCAAGAGAAGAGAAAGACAAAGAAGGCAAAGGAGTTTCTGTCCTAACAGCACCATATTTATAGGCAGACATAGGAGGGCACGTGGACCGATAAACCGTTTCGGGTCGTGTGCTGCAGGCAAAACCGACTCCTCTGATTTTGCCCCCTCTCTCAGAAAGAAGATTCATCCAGGGCATAAAATCCAAATATTTAATGAACCAAATCTTGGGATTCCCCCAAAAGACGAGTCAAAACGAATTAAGGTCAATTAATAAGAAGTACATGCGGACAGACAAGCCATGCGGCCAAGAACATCCTATACGGCCAGCAAAGCTCATATAGCCATGCTTCTTATTCAATATATTCTAATTTTTTAAATTGAAAACTTTGAAGGGGTCTTGTAGAAGCATTAAAAAGAATTAGAAGAAGCCCATGCAGCTCAAAATAGAAGAAACCCATGTGGCTCAAAACAGAAAGAGCTTCATGCGGCTCAGGAATCTATTAGAGCCTCATGCGGCTCAGAAACTCTTCAATAAGCCTCATGCGGCTCAGTCAAAGATCACGTGACCCTATGCAGCTTGCATTTACAGCTGGCCATAAAGTGACCACTCCCATTAAATGCTCTAACGTAAAGTAACTCTGACATTAAAGCTGAAATGATGACATGACGACGTATTCCTCGAGAAATGAAGAAAATTCCCTTTGTAGCTAGCACGATCCACCAACTACAAAGATCCTCATGCGGCTGCCACCACCCTATACGGCTGATGCTCGCATGCGGCTCGAAACGTGATGACCCCCATCATGCGGCTCAAAATATGAACAGTCACCCCATGCGGCCGCTGATCTTATGCGGCTCAGATCATGGGGATCATCTCCATGCGGCTCAAATATTGAGGTCACGCCCATGCAGCCTTGACATATAGTTATTCCTATGCGGCTCAATTAGAAATCACATAGATTAAATCAATCAAGCGTCATCAACAAATCCCAACAACCTAATTTAGTACAATCATCATAATTGCCCGAATCAAAACAGATTTATGGTAATCACACGGATTAAACACGTGGCAGGAGATCCGAGCTTCCAAAGATTCATGACAATCAACATTAAATGCCCATACGGATTTGACACAATCAGTATTAATTGTCCAGATTCATTGTAATCAAGATTAGTGGTCCAGATTAATTGCCAAAAAACTGGATCAAGGAAAATGGCAATTAAATCCCCAAGCCGCCAACTTTTTAGGGTAATCATTGCAAACCCTAATGATGACACCCCACTCCTATAAATAGCAAGGTGCCATTACCTTACAAAAGATCCCCGATCCAAAACAGAAAAAAAATATAGCAAGGTGCCATTCCCTTACGAAATAAATCCTCTCCACCCGGCTGGACACACAAAGAGACAAAGGCGCGTACAGAAGAGTCTTCCCATCTTGAGAGCAGTTCTTCACCGGAGCCAAGGCTACGTCTGATTGTCCAAGGAGTAAGGCAGAGCGGCCGTTGCTTTCCCGAGCCTCTATCATCACCCTCCAGAATCAAAACTAAACAATCGTACATAGACTGCTGTACCTAGGTTTTCGTCCCTAGGCTTTCTTTGTACGTGCGAGTTTGTATTGTGAGTCTAAGTCCAGTCCTCCTATATAATTGTTCTGTACTTTTACAATCAATGGCAAACAAACCTCATGTCTGATATCTCCACTTGGCACACATAGACGTGATCCAAATCTAAGTATACCATCTTCGTGAATTTTTATCTCCTTCCTGAGTCCTGACTCACATTCTGTCCTAAGCTTCCGAATTCTTGGGTCCCATGCCTGAGCTGCCTTGATCCTGTCTACCAAGTCGGATTGAACTTGCAGACTTGCCAGAATTCCTACATCACTAGGAAGTATAACCTCGATGCCCATCTCTTGAAGATCTTCTAAAATGTGTTTCTATGATGTCAACATAAATACGCCACCTCTCCTGCTAAGAGCATCTGTTACCATATTAGCCTTGTCTGGATGATTCTGAAGCTCTACGTTGTAATCCTTAATCAACTCTAACCATCTTTTCTGTCTCATGTTCAGTTCCTTCTGAGTAAAAATGTACTTCAGACTCTTGTGGTCTGTGTACATGTCCACTCGATCACTGTACAAGTAATGCCTCTATAGCTTCAAAGCAAATAGTACTGCTGCCAACTCCAAGTCATGAGTCGGATAATTCTTCTCGTGGTCTCGAAGTTGCCTAGATGCATACGCTATCACCTTCCTATGTTGCATTAGGACATACCCAAGTCCCTTTTCTGACGCATCATAATATATAGTAAAACCTTCGGGTCCAACTGGTAATGTAAGAATAGGTGCCGATATCAACTTCTGCTTCAAATTCTTAAATGATGCCTGGTATTCTACCGACCAGACGAATGTCACATCCTTTCTTGCCAAGCGGGTCATGGGTGCGGAGAGTCTTGTAAAGTCTGATATAAACCTTCTGTAATATCCTGCCAATCCTAAGAAACTTTGCACATCTACGACGGTCTTAGGTAGTGGCCAACTTTCTACTGCTTCTACCTTATTAGGATCTACTGCTACTCCAGCCCCTGATATGATGTGCCCCAAGAATGAAATATGATCCGTCCAAAATTTATACTTACTGAGCTTGGCGTATAACTGGTTCTCTCTCAGAACCTGTAACACTTTCCTGAGTTGATCTTCATGCTCCTCATTACTAGCTGAGTATACAAGAATATCGTCGAGGAACACAACGATAAATTGATCAAAGTATGGCATAAAGATGCGGTTCATCAAATCCATAAATATTGCTGAAGCATAAGTCAAACCAAACGGTATTACTAAGAATTTGTAATGCCCGTACTTTGACCTGAATGCTGTCTTGGAAATATTCTCTTCTCGAACTCTAACTTGATGATACCCTGACCGAAGATCTATCTTGGAGAAAACTCTTGCTTTACTCAATTGATCGAACAAGTCATCGATCCTTGGTAGTGGGTACTTGTTCTTTACTGTTGCCGTGTTGAGCTTTTTGTAGTCAATACACAATCTTGATGACCCATCCTTCTTCCCTACAAGTACTACTGGTGCTGTCTATGGTGATTCGCTAACCCGAATGAACTTCTTCTCCTTCAATTCTTCTATGTGTTAATACACCTTGGCCTGTTCTGAATCTTCCATTCTGTAAACTCGATCTGATATCGATTTAGTTTTCGGTGCCAACTCTATACTGAACTCAATATCCCTAACCGATGGCAGACCTGAAAGTTCTTCGGGAAGTACATTCAGAGATTCTTCAACTACCTTTGGGACTAGAACTTTTTCCATTGTCGTCACTACTCCTTGTTTATACCGGTATATCTCTGATCTGACTAAGGTGAACC
The DNA here is from genome assembly GCA_029216955.1 of Iris pallida. NCBI lineage: Eukaryota > Viridiplantae > Streptophyta > Magnoliopsida > Asparagales > Iridaceae > Iris > Iris pallida. The sequence goes on from JANAVB010030818.1 coordinate 5,094,069, forward strand.
GCTTTATGTGTGGAATATTAAAAGATACACTCCCTCTACGACAATCTATTGTTGCATGACTGTCTTTTAGCTAGTCCATGCCTGAGATAACGTCAAAATTTCTAACAGGAAATTCTATCAACCTGGAGGATAAGGAACGCCCGCAAACTAAAACTCTACATGCTAGAATAACTCTACTAACTCCTATGAGGCCATTACCAGTGAGTATATTCAACCTCCTTGGCAATGCCTCAAATTTCATTGCTAGTCGTGTCATAAATTATGCAGATATAAATAAGTGGGATGCTTTCGAATCAAACAATGCTACTGCAGGATATGAGCCGACAAGAATGTTACCTGCTACAACATCTCCCGATGCCAATGCCTCTTCCAAGGATAGATTGAATGCCTGCCCTCGGCCTTCTTGTTGGTTCCTATGCTGCGGCCTAGCCTGGTATTGCTGTCGGCCCCTGCCTTAGTGATGTTGGGGTGATCTATGTTGTTGCTGCTGTATCGACGATCCCTGCTGCCGAAACAACTGAGCCTGTGACATCAACGGACGTTGTGCCAACGGTCTCACTGCTACCGCTGGTCCTCCTGACATCGAACTCATGGGACAGGTAGAAACCCGATGATCTGGACTTCCACATATCAAACACTATCCATTCAATGCTCGATACACATCTCTAGTATGCCCTGCCTTTCCATAATAAGTGCAGCCCGTTGGGGGTTGCTGGTTCTTCCTCTGTTGCTGTTGTTGCCTTACTGGTGGTGCTGGCCCTCGCATTGCTACATCGTGAATGCGAATGCCAGGGGTTGTTGTAACTCGCAGTGCTGCTCCCCCTCCTCTTTCAATCTGATTATGAGATCTCTTCTGACCTGCAGTCCTAGATGTGATCCTCTGGATGGTGATCTCATGCCTCCGGGTTGCCGTCAATACCTCATCGAAAGTCTGGTAGTTGTGCCCCTCTATCAATTGCAAGAGGTCAAGATGAAACCCTTACTAAAACCTTATAGCCCTCTGGCTCTCCGTTGCTACCATCTCCGGGGGGAACCTACTCAGTCTGCAGAACTCTGCTGCATAAGCATCCACTATTTTGCCAGCTTACTTGAGGTTGATAAACTTCTGTTGTAGCTCGAACTATGCCACTACTCCATAGTACTTCGTCTTGAACCTTGCAGTAAAATCATCCCAAGCTATAGGACGTATGATGCCCACTTCTTCTGATTCCCACCAATCACGTGCGAGGTCCTAAGCAACAGCTTTACTAGATCAACACGTTCTTCCGTCGGTACCTTAGCTGCTATCATAATAGCCTCGATGTCCTTAAGCCATGCATCCGCTGAAATGGTATCTTCTGTGCCCTCGAAACGACGAGGGTTGTACTTATAAAATCTGGTTGACGCCCCTGAATCAGTCCTCACCCCTCTTTCTAAAGCCGTCTGCAATCCTTGGTTGAGTAATACATTCTGCTCTTGTAGCTGAATGTGCATGCATTGTTGGGCCAACATCTGATGTTTCTGTGTAGCCATCATCCTTCTCATGATCTCCAGAAGGGCTAGTGTGTCTACTACCATAGGGATAGGCGGAACTTGGTAGTGTTGGAACCTTCGGATACTGTGGTCCAGCTGTTGGTTCCACTATCACCTCTTCTTGGATTTTCTCTTGAGGTAGTACTGGCCTTTGTTGCTGACCAACATGGTCATGTTATTCGTGTTGCCCTTATTGTTATTGTCCAGCTCTAACTGATACGGACGAGGTGCCCCTAAGAAAAGAGACAAGAGAACAATCAAACGATCGGACAGGAAATATCAATGAAGTCAAAGGATACCGAAATGTCAAGTTAGGGTCAAGAGTAACGAAATCATGAGATCAAGGGAAAATATGTGTAATTAAGACATCCTATAAATTAAAGCACCCTACAAGTCTGAAATCAGACCTGCATGGGCCACCACTAAAATCTTGTCACGCCCCAGAACCAGAATACCAGAGAGCAGGGGAGTGACACAGCCAGCTATGTATTATAGGAAGATGAATACCGTATAATACGATCAATGCTGTCTAACGACGAGGGGGTGCATACTACATGAAAGTCTTACTATGGTCACTCAACATCTATTATCTCAACCATTCCAACAAGAAGCAATAATAGAGAACATATAAGATAAAGTGGTAAGGCGTCCCAAATGCTCAATCAAAATGTTCTTGAGATCTGGCTATACAAAACATAGCCAGATAATATAACAAGGTATACACAATCATTATCAGCTGCAGTCTGACTTAGTTACAATTATGTAAAAGTAAGTGCAAGACTATACGACTAACATGTCGGTGCCAAACGGCAAAATGTAAAGTAAGTAGCAAAACGAGCAGGGAAGCAAGAAACCCACTCGTGTCCTTCTGCGATCATCCCTCTAGTATTGACCATCTTGGAGGTAGAAGTAAGCTGAGTCCTCGGGAACGGGCTCTAAATTTGGCCATACAAAACCAGAGAGATTAGACCTCTAATAGCAAGTACCATAAGGAAGCACGACATAAGAAATAAAATCAGTGGTAAGAGTTAAGAATATGATAAATAAGTCTCTTCTTGTTACTGGGATTCACACAACATCACGACACTTCAAACCAACTTTCCAACCAAACAAGGACAGAAGTTGATCCATCATGTCCTGACATTCTGATCATCTCAGTAGTTAACAGAGTTGGTACAGTACACAAACAATGTAATTTAAACGACAATACAACTACTACGGCTTACTAACTGTAAGTTCTAAGTTGCCCTGGAAATATGCAATAAGGGATTTCTCAGTTCTTACTATGTACAAGCAATATTAGTCTATCCAATAATCAATTATGCCAATCATAAATTAGACGAGTCCCAACGTAACGCCCATCATCAATATATGTAGCAGTATAAGCAGATGCCACCCTGCACGTATGGCAGATTTACAATATCTGTGGAAACCAGCCGGTATGTCGGGACACTAATTGTCCCAAAGATAGCTGCCATATAAGAACTCAGAAATCCATTCTCTCCATGCAATCGTTATTTTATTTAGCTTAATAGTCCCTATGTTGATTGATCTCATGTCGTGGATCATGGTCATTCAGAATGAGTACTTCCGTACAGAGTACGATATGTATAACTCTACAATGATGCCAGTGTGGTTAGGTTATAAGTCTTACATAGCATAATACAACAATTCAAACCTGGCTATGGAATAATCATGCCTTGACTGTAAGATACACATGCTGCTTTTGCAGAAAAATAGAAGTCAACATGTGTCCATATACCAATGTTCGAATCGGCTAGTCGATCACAATGGTTCATACATGAACGTGTCTCATTCAATTCAATAAGATGATTAGGCAGTCTCTTAGTTCCAACTGGGAACGCATGATCAATCATTAGTCGAGATAACAATCAATGTCAATTCGTAATAAGGCATAAAAGTCAACTAGCATTTGGTATGGTCGAGTCTAAAACTCTCAGGGTTAAGTTCCAGTCATTCTAGGCATCCATAAACCAATCGAGACACATGGCACATTCCACACAACAATATGTATTAAGAAAATACTAACATATCATGATTATAACGAGTTTAGGCCAAAAGACGTAAGGATATAATAAGGGATGCCATGTATGCCAAGGGAGTGCGCCCAAGAAAGTATGCGTAAAGAGTAATATTACGCGTGAAGGAATAGCATCATGCGTAAAGGGACATGCGTAAAGGAAGTAATATTATGCATGAACTTGCAGTGCGTAAAGAAATAGTATTACGCGTAAACTTGTATGCGTAAAAGAATATCATTGCGCGTAGAACATTGTACGCGTAAAAGAATAAAGTTTACGCGTAAACTTGTATGCGTAAAAGAATAACATTGTGCGTAATCTTGTACGCGTAAAAGAATAAAGTTTATGCATGAATGAATATGCGTAAAGAAAATCATGTTACGCGTAAAATATTATATGCGTAAAGGAAATACGACAAGCCAGAGTAGACTTGCGTAATCCAGATTCACGCTGACACAAAATGATCGTAGGTGTAGAGAACCTCTCGAACTCCAATTCTATGAAACCTTCAATCGAAGTCAAAAATGGGACTTCCATGGATCAAAATGGGGTATAACACAAATCTCAACAACCTGGAATGCTCAAAATTTGGAAATAAGAAAGTTTGAGAGATCAAAACAATTAAAATTCAAAAATAGTAAATTTCTAGATCTACAAAAATAAAACTCTCAAAATGAAAAATGTCAAGTTCTAAACTATCTTAGAATCACGAGAGAAGATAAAAAAACCATAAAAATGGGTTCTCCTGTGGAAGCAAGGTGTACTTGCCTAAGCACTTGGTAGGTGGAGAGAGTTATGAGGAAGAAGAAGAGTAAATGAAAAAGAGAAGTAATAAAGAGAGAGAAAGGGTTGGGCTTTAAATGGAGATGATGTTAGGTAGGGAGTTGGTTGGGTTCATGATGAAGTACCAAAACAAACCAACCCAAGCCAAACCCAAGAGCAAAAACAAAAGTAGAAAATAAAATAAAATATAGAATAATAATTAGTGTAAAAATTAAAGGAATTAAATACAGAATAGATGCATAATAAATATTAAATAAATATATTCAAGTAGTATACGTATTAAAATACGTATTCTGGGAACGGAAAGTGACAGTAGTGGCGATTATAGTTTTGTGACAGTCGGACAAGGTGTTGGTCGGGGCGGTGGTGTGGTATGGTGCTTGATGATGGCTGGAGTGGGGTTGTTGTCGTGGTGGCAATGGTGGTGATGGCGGTGGTGATGATGGTTGGAATGCAGGGGACGGTCGGGATATTGGGTCGGAGTTGGTCGGGGTGGTTGTGGTGTCTGCGGGGAGTCGGGATGGTGGTAGAGGATTGGCTTCTTTAGTGGCGGTCTGTTGCCGGGCTTTTGAATGTTGTGGTCGAGTTTGGTATAGGAAAATGGCGACTGGCTGTAGGAAAATTAGGGTTAGAAAAAAATGCTATGCTGTATACTATTGGGAGCCCCCATATTTATAGGGTAGAGTAGGAAACCCTAATGGAAAAAATGTAAATATAATAGGTAGGATAATTAGTGGAATTTACTAACATACTAACTTAACAATAATCCCTAACAATTAGTTTAATTAGTTAATAACTATATTTTTTTACAAATCATATTTTGTCAATCATTTCCTTACTCAAAATCAAATATTATAACTTATATAAATATGAGGAAATGAGCAAAAAAAACATTTATGCTAAAATGTCGCATATAACAGTTTTACAAGACCAACGGCTCAACAAAATATCGATAAAAACTTATGAGCGAAATATTTTCTCAATATTATAATTTCACGATTTTTAAAGATTTAGGATTTTTTTTAAAAAAGAAGTAGAAATTTAAAAATATTCAGAAAATCCTGAATTTGGTTAACGGAGGTTACAATCCTCGAGACACTTTCGATTTCATTGACACACGAATTTTATTTTTGATCACCAACTTTCTTCTATACTCCAAATTCGGTCCAACATATTCGATTTGTTCACTTATTCAATGATAGTTCCTCTGATCTATCCTTACAACATCAATATCAAAGTTCCAAGTATCTAGCCAACGTAATCCAGTATGTTTACCTCGAACCAAGTTGATCAAACCAAATTTCATTCTATTTCATTACAACAATCATACCTCCAGTCTCATTTGTATTCAACATACTACTTGAGTTGGATCGTGCATATATTTAAGGCATCCCCGAAATATATACATTTCAACTAAGCCTCATGATAGAGAATTCGAACAAAACTAACATATGAAATTTCTCTCCTCCAGAACTTACTTGAACTTTTCTATTCTCAAACCATCTATCCATCCGAAACCAATATCCGATATCGTTGCCCAATCAAATCCTACTAATCGTTAAAGCTATCTAAGAACATCCATCCAATATTCATGTCTCAACTCTTATAACTAGCCACCCCAGCTCTATAATCTACCCAGGCGACTCTTGCTAAGGTCAATCGCACAATTCTATCTCTCGACACAAGGACGTCTGCCTAACTGCTAAGCTAACTCAAAAGCTAAAGTCAAAGTCTCGATCAATATTTTATACAACCAATATCAAAATAATCACCCCCAATTCCAAAGTTCAAATCATAGTCGATAGTACATGGTCTTTCTATCCAAGCTCACATCACTACGATTTTTAAACTTCGAGTATATATTTCTCCTATTCGTACTTGCAACGTTCAGTCTAGGGGTCCGAGTCATTCATCAAAACCATTCCTAAGGAAATTGTATTCACGATCATCCTCGATTACACAATGGTTCAATGACACAACTTACAACTCTCAAACTAGCAATCCTCAATTCTCTCAATAGACCTATCAATCCGAACTCATATGGCTTGATTATAAAATCATAAGTCACAGTCCATCGATTACAAATCGCATTGTTGACTCAAATTTTGAGTCGTAATATCTCAATCATATATTCGTCCATTTTGACTTTCCTCAAATCTCAATCCTACTAGTCCTCAATTTTGTTCATCTATCTCATCACACAATTGCAAGATCGCCCACTATAAATTCCTGAGTCATATAATCCTCACATCAATGATCATCAAATCCGTCAATATTTTCGTTTTACATAGTCTGAGTAGTATCCATTCACGCAAACTTTAAGTTCATCTTATCAAGTCATCCAAACATTCATTGTCATACCCCAGTCCACAAACTCACGAGACTAGCACGTGACTCGGCCAGCTAGCACATACTCAAGAGAAAATTCAATCTGTGGAACCCTCAAGTAATGCACATAAGCTGTCTACGACAAGGTCTAATACGGTAAATCATCTATATCTCTATCTACATAAAATACTAAATATTATGAATGAACAATATTGTTCATAATTTACAACCCACTAGCATATATATACATGAATAGACTTGAAAGAAAGAATAAGTTTATAAACTAGGCTAACAAGCAGAGTGCAATTAAGTAATGGATATAAATATGTTATCACGAAAGATACCTGAATTTGAAGTAATAAACCACCACCATGATCAGCTAACTAACTCCGTGCAATCAACTACCTAAAGAGATTATCAAGTCCTCAAAGGGACGTAATAAGATACATAATAAAATGCCTATCTAACAGTAAATAACATGCACAAATAATGACCAGGAAGGAACAAAATGATTAAGCAACAAACTAAACATGCATACAAGAACAACTGTGCATAAATAAACTGCTGGAAAGAAAACATGTAACAAATACCAAGTTCCTAGGTGAGCACATGGCAAGAAGTCAAACAAATAACCAAACCCTCGCCCCTAGTATGGACTCTCAAGTTACCTTCAAGCAATTAACCCTCGCCCATGTGTCGACTCTCAGGTTGAGAATAAACAAAAATAGGAATAACAGTTCAGTTATGACGCACTCGTCCTACGATATGATACGACTTTAAATAAGGTACAAGAGAGAACAAATCTACTATGAACTATAATGCCAAAACATGAACAAGGATGATATATGAACGAGACCACTAAACTAGTATACATAATATGAGAAAACACATATCAACAATCAATAAAAGTAAACTGGATAATGGGATGTAAAAAAGAAAAAAGAATATGAGCATATAAATAAACTGTAAAGAAATGCAAGGTATACTTGCCTGCAACTTCTCGCTGAAAAAATGAAGGTCTAACTCTAATGTCCTCACTACCTTCGTCACGTACACCTACAAGAAATATTATATTATTAATAACTGTCTCTAACAACTTACCATATATGGACTTTCCATATATGATCCATATTAATATCTATGCACCGAACTAGTCATAACATCTATGCTACACAATATAACATATATAGTACCAAATCTTCCTATAAAGGTATTTTATTACTAACATAAAATATTAATTTAAATTATGAAAAAATATTTATAAATATTTTATATTATTATTTATTATATTTTATTGGTAGAAAATCAAGTACACTAGTCCTAGGTTGATTCTACAACAATGTTCCTAGACTAGGTATACGATTTAAGTCCAAAAATAATAAATATTTAAAAATAATTAATTTTGGAAAATTCACCAAAAAGGTAAACTTATATATTTATCATAAAAACATGTACAACAATTAATTTGGTAATGGTATACGAAGTCTCAAATCAATTGGACACATAGAACTTATGTATTTTGGTGTTTCGATATTATAGTGAAATGTTCGGATTTTTAGTAAATAGTAAATGAAACCAGAAAATTGTAAAAGTGTATGCATTGGAAAGCTTAGGAAGTCTAGTTTTTAACAAAAATATACAGAAGGTCGAAGTGGCCCAAAAATAAATAAAATTTGGCTCGCAACAGATATGGTCTGTTCTGGACACCTGTTCGTAGAACGGACATCCTGAACAAACCGTTTGGAACTGTGTTGATAGCCATTTAAGCAAGGAAATAGACACATAGATCATTCTAATAGTTTTGGTTTCACAAAAAGATGAGGTCAGAAAGTAGATGAAACCCTATATGCAAAATAGCATACTTGCTGTGATGAATTCAACACAAGTTCGGTCGACTTCGGGTACCTTTCGTGCCCCATACCGACCAAATTAGTGGTTGAGGCTCCTCGAAAAGGTACCGGGTGTTAGGGGGTGTCCTAGGATCGATATGAAGGTGGTAGGAGGGTTGAAAGAGGTCGAGGTGATGAGTTTCTGTCAGGTAGAAAGGAAAGTACAAAAATAGAAAAAAAATATGAGGGTTAATTGCTCGATTTTCCTAACGAATAGGGGGTGGCGGACAAAAAATAGGATTTTAAAATATAGGGAATCCAAATGTAAAGGATTAGGATTGATTAGGATTTGGTTTGGTGAGATTTGGTTGCCTAGTTTAAAAGATATAAAAGGATATGTTCAGAGGGATTTGAATCAAGTCCAAATTAAGAAAGTTGTTATGGAGTTGATTTAAAATAGATTTGACTTGAGATGGATGTAACTAATTCATAATAAATTTAATTTAAAATAAGTCTAATAGGTTAGGGTACCCTAGAATAGGCTCTTTGAACCCCAATTGGTCTAGTTTTGGGCCAGTGGGATTAGTTGGATCGAAACGAGTCCAATAAGTATATAGTTGAGTCTTGTGTGCCATTTAAAAATAAATAGCACATGGGAACTCGATTGGGTGGCACACCATTGACGTGTGTAGTAGGCTCAAAATAGGTTAAAACTATATATTGGGTCAAAATGTTTGGATTGGGTCAGGGCCTCAAATCAAAATTGGAAAAATACATAGAAATTACGACTTAGGGAAAATGGTCATTTTGACCAGAAAGTTGTGCAAGAAAAACGTTGTAAAAGAAAACATATTTGAGTAGGACGTGATATATCAAAATCAAGGTAGACTCGTCTAGAATATGAATGGAATTTATTTCGAGAAATTGGTCAATGTTGGGCTTTAAAAAATTAAAGCTACGGCAAAGTGCCTATATAGCCATAATTAAAAATAAAATATGA